>CM062811.1:563960125-564560125 GCA_031772625.1 Pinus tabuliformis | reverse complement strand
AGGTTGTGTACTCACCTCGGGTCGCGTTTCCCACTCCTTCCTATGCCAAAACTCCTCCTCTATCGTTAACTTGGTCATTTTCATTGTGCTTGCTGACGGTTCATTCTGTTATGGCTCTAAGAGTTGGGTATGCCACTTTACTCTAACTTCTGGGAGTGCCTCTTGATATGCTTGCTAGTCCGATAGAATAACTTCTATGCTTGTTTCTTTATGCCTGTGTGGGTAGTCTCTAGACTAGTTCGTTGGGCAGTTTCGAATGTTCCTACCGTCACCTGCGTAAGTGGTTCTCTGTACTTTTTCCACTGTTGGCTCAACAATTCGTTGGGTTTCAAGTTGTAGTTTGGTATGTCATGTTCTTGTTTGCAACCCAGTGGTTGTCTTTCATTCAGGGCTCGAAACGATGGCGTCTTTCGATCCTCAGCTTCAATGCAGATAGCCCCTCTCTCCTTGATTCAATTTCTTGTTTTCTTTCCTTAGCTCCTAACTTGTTTGCTCCTTTGTCTCCACAATTGGTTGAAACCCGTGGGTGGAAAGCTTGTCCTTTATTCTCACTGCAATCTGTCAGGTAAGATAAATGCGATCTCTATTATTTATTTTTTATGCATTGTAATTTTGTTTTCCCTAACAATGTGGCACTAACACCTGTGCGTCAGCCTCTCTGTAGGTGTTGGGGGTTTGTTGTTGGATGTCTTGGCAATGGACACTTCGGTCTTTGTTTGGTAGGCTCTGTCAACATGAATTTTCTTCGGTCTTTGTTTTGTTCTTAGAATAGGCCTCTGGTTGTGAGGGTTTGTCACCCCTTGATGCTTGTCAAATGGATCTCGGCTCTAGGTAGTGTTCTGGTTGTCTAGGCTTCCACTGTGTGGTGATTATTGGTTGTAATTTGCTGTATATAAAAGAAATTTTCAAAACCCTCTCCTAGGGTTTGTCGTCCACTGGCTTATATGTTTGTTGCTATGTGTAAACCAAATTTTCAAAATCCTCACATAGGGTTTGTCATCCACTGGCTTATATGTTTTTTTGTGTTTTATCTTGTAATGCTACTATGTATTTTCATAGTTTGCTTTTGTAATTTGAAGAAAAAAACTTCAGGAAAGAAGCTTGGGTTCGATTTACCTGAATGTCATTTATGTCCTTAAGCCATTGTGTTCTTTTTAATCTGGATTCTATGCCTAGAAATTAAATTGTTACTTTACGACTATGCTTGTAATGTTTTCCACGAACAAGAGAGAGTGTTGTGGTTGCTCTGATAATTTGTTTAACGGTCAATTTCAAAAATAGAAATTTATGTTTGGCCTGTGGATGCTTGACCCATACTGGAATTTATTTGTATTGCTCCTATTCTATCAACGTTGTTTTCTTCAATGGAAATGTAAGCCCTCGTTCTAGTATATGCTCTTTTGTCTCCAATGGCCTGTGAATAGTATGTTGTTTGTTTAGATGTTCGTTAATTGGAAAGTACAATGAAAATACAGTAGGATACACATATGGATTGAATTGTTTTCTCTCTTATTGTTATTATTAGAGTGCAGAAAGTGTTGAACCCCCATACATGACTTTCACTGTTAAATTTATATGTTTTTGTTCACAGTTAATGAAACTACACAATTACTTTTTAGCTGTATATTTTACAGTTACATAGTTATTAAGCATTCAGTTCTGTCTTTATGACAAGATTTTCCATTTAGACACATTTGTCTTTTCCTTTTAGAATAACATGACAATTATTAATCCATGGTTTATTAAAAACAAACAATTAAATAACCCTAACTGATCAAACTACCTTTGAATAATTTAGAGATTAAGATAAAAACAAAAATCCTGCCTCCTATTCTGACAAACTAACATAAAAGACAAACAAAATGTTAACTCAACTTTTCAACCTTGCAGAGACAGACACCTAGTCATGGTGCCTTAGTTGGATGCTCCTGCATCGCTTTTAATAAACACTTAAATAAAATTTACAAAACGCTTTTTAAAATGTTATAAAATGCTTAGCATTTACGGTTTAGGGTTTAGAGTTTGGGGTTTAGGGTTTAGAGTTTTGGGTTAACGGTGTAGGGTTTAGGGTTTGGGGTTTAGGATTTAGGGTAGAGTGTTTACGGTTTATAAAATGCTAAGGGTTTAAGGGTTATGGCTTTGTTGTTTAGGGTTTAGGGTCTAAGGTTTAGATTTTTAGGTTTATAACACTTTAGTAAATGCTTTAATAAAAACTTAAATAAAAGTTACAAAACACTTTTTAAAATGTTATAAAATGATTAGGGTATAGGGTTTAGGCTATAGGGTTCAGGGTTCAGGGTTTAGGGTTTATGGTTTATAACACTTTAGTAAATTATTTTAATAAACACTTAAATAAAAGTTACAAAACCATTTTTAAAATGCTATAAAATGTTGAGGGTTTAGGGTTTGGGTTTTAGGGTTTAGGGTTTAGAGTTTATGGTTTAGGGATTATAACACTTTAGTAAATGCTTTTAATAAACATTTAAATAAAAGTTACAAAACACTTTTTAAAATGCTATAAAATACTTAGGGTTTAGAGTTTACAGTATAGGGTTTAGGGTTAGGTGTTTATGGTTTAGAGTTAGGTTTTAGGGTTTATAGCACTTTAGTAAAAGAAAATTGTACACACTTAAATAAAGGTTACAAAACATTTTTAAATTGTTATAAAATACTTAGGGTTTAGGGCTTAGGGCTTAGGGTTTAGGGTTTAGAATTTAGGGTTTAGGATTTAGGGTTTGGGGTATAGGGTTTAGGGTTAAGAATTTGCAGTTTAGGCTTTAGGGATTAGGGTTTATAACACTTTATAAAATGCTTAGGGTTTAATTTTTAAGATTTTCAGTTTAGGGTTTAGGGTTTGGGGTTTAGGGTTCATGGTTTTGGGTCTATAAAACCTTAGTAATTATTTTAATAATCACTTAAACCAAAGTTACAAAACACTTTTCAAAATGTTATAAAATTCTTAGGGTATAGTGTTTAGGATTTTGAGTTTAGGTTTTATGGTTTATGGTTTGGGTTTAGGGTTAAGGGTTTAGGGTTGACAGGACTTTATTAAATCCTCTTATTAAACACTTAAATAAAAGTTAGAATTCTTTTAAGATGTTATAAAATTATTAGGGTTTAGGGTTTAGGGTTTATGGTTTGGGGTTTGGTGTTTATAGTTTAGGGTTTAGTGTTTATAACACTATAGTAAATGATTTTAATAAACATTTAAATATAAGTTACAAATGTTTTTTAAAATGTTATAAAATTATTACGGTTTAGGGTTTAGGGTTTTAGGTTTAAAGTTTAGGGTTTAGGGTTTGTGGTTTACAATTTAGGGTTGAGGGTTTTTAACACTTTAGTAAATTATTTTAATAAACAATTAAATAAAAATTACAAAACACTTTTTAAAATGTTATAAAATGCTTAAGGTTTAGGTTTTAATGTTCACAATTTAGGGTTTAGGGTTTAAGGTTTAGGGTTTAGGGTTTATGATATAGGGTTTGGGGTTTAGAGGTTAGGGTTTAGGGTTTATAATACTTTAGTAAATTCTTTTAATAAACACTTAAATAAAAGTTTCAAAATACTTTTGAAAATATTATAAAATGATTATGGTTTAGGGTTTAAGGTTTGGGGTTTTGGGATTAGATTTAGGGTTTAGTGTTTAGGGTATACAACATTTTGGTAAATGTTTTTAATAAAAACTTAAATAAAATTTACAAAACGATTTTTAAAATGTTATAAAATGGTTAGGGTTTAGGGTTTAGGGTTGGGGTTTAGGGTTTAGGTTTTGGGGTTTACGGTTTACGGTTTTGTTTTGATGGTTTAGGGTTTATAACACTTTGCTAAATTCTTTTAATAAACGCTTAAATACAAGTTACAAAATTATTCTTAAGCTATTATAAAATTCTTAGGGTTTATGGTTTAGGGTTTAGGGCTTGGGGTTTAGGGTTTAGGGTTTAGGCTTTTAGGTTTAGGTTTTAGGGTGTATGTTTTAATGTTTATAAAAATTTAGTAAATTCTTTTAATAAACACTTAAATAAAAGTTACAAAAAGCGTTTAAAAATGTTATAAAATGCCTACGATTTAGTGTTTAGTTTATAGGTTTTAGGGTTTACAGTTTATTGCCTATAAGATAGTTGTGCATACAACCTTTCTTCCCAATAAAATTATGAGATTCTTCAATATTGATCATAGACTTTAGTAAGAGTATCTAAATTTTTGTTTTTAAAATCTTTATATTTTGGTGTATGTTGTGAATGGAGATAATTCGTTCTCTATATTTAAGTTGAATATTACCACGAAATTTATCAAGTAAAAGGGTTTAGTTGGTACCAATTAATTAAACATTGAATAGAATATTGATGGGAACATAAATAAATTTTCTACTTAAAATTATATTCTTGTTTCAATAATTGTAATGCTTAAGATGGACCAACTAATCTCCAAAATTTGTTGTTCTCAAGTATTACTATGGAGGCGTGAATCATTTATTTTTTTTGTCTAACCTAGAAATGATTACTTATCTTCAATTTATTCCTAGACATGTCCATATTGAAACAATCCTTGCAATTATCATTATCTTGCATAACCAAATCCTAATTCAAATTATTAGAGAAAGTTTATATTACATGGTCTATTAACAAAATATAAAATGGTATGCATAATATTTTTATGCATGATATTCTCTGTACATGACTAATTCTTAAAATATTATAATAATTATCGAGGCTAATTAATAATAATATAAAAAATTATATATTCGTAGTTGTTTTCAACTAGGATTAAGACTTTGCATCAACACTAAAAATATTTTACACTAATAATAAATAAATAATATTTTTGTTTTTATTAATTATCAATAAGATTATAATAATAAATTATATTAGTTAATATAAATATAGAATATACCATTATGTATTTAGCCAAATCTAATTTATAATTTAATATTATTGTATTATAAATCACCCTTAACAATGGAATGGAATATTGAAGGAAAAGAATATTTTGCAGAGACAATCATGAAAAATAAAACACTAAATATAAATAATATTATTTCTAATAGAATAAATATTATTTAAAAATTATTTTGAAAAGAAAAAAGTTGGCTTTTTCATTATAATCCATCAATTCAATTCCAATAAATATTGTGATCTTTTATTGTTTCAAATTAGATAGAAAAATTCAGTGAAAAGACCATTTTTTATATGTTTTCATTTTTTTCTAACTTTAATGATAATGCTAATTGAATATTCAATCCATACCTACTTTCACATCATAAAATAGAGTAGAGATAATTTTTATATGTTATTGTCTATATGCTTTTCCATTATCCTCTTTATAAACACCATCATGCATGCACATTACCATTTTTTGTAGTTATTAACTCAAAGAAATGGATTCCATATAATGCTTTTCCATTATGATAACAGACCATCAATGGAAAACTATTTTATTTATGATGTAGCCCAGTTGAAAAAGAATTTTACCATTTCTTTCATAGTCTCATATATATATATATATATATATATATATATATATATATATATATATGGATCTAGGTTACACATTTTCACAATAGAGTGAGTCTTTAGGTGAAAAAAAGAGCACTTGATCAAGTAGTTTAATGGCCTATAAGTGGTCGATCAAGCTTCTTGAATGCTCAGAAAATAGATTTATTAATACATTTTAATTGAATATTTATGCCTAGTGTTTAATCTCTTAACGCTGCATGATTAGGCTTTCAATGTCTTCAAATACACATTTCTAGTACAATAACCATAATACCATAAATGCCTATGGAGGATGTCGTGGGCGAATTTTGTTTTACAAAACTAGAAGGAAATAATTTGGAGAAATTGAAATTCTATGGGAGATTGAAAAATATTTCCATGATCGAAACACATCTGTGAAACAATTGCCATAAAACCCTAATTTTATGTTGCCCAAGGAAATTAGTTTAAATAACAAACTTTTTTGAGAAATTAAGGAAAATCACTTATAAAACCCTAAGTTTATGATGTCCAAGGAAATTAGTTTAAATAACAACCTTTTTTGAGAAATTAAGGCAAATCACTTACAAAAATTACGGACTCTAAACATAAAGGTTAATTGAGCATTTGGTTACTGTATAGGGATGGGAACTCTTGTTTCTATGAATTTTATTTTTATTTTATGGAAGATAATGGTATAAGATACAAACATTTTAACTATAACTATTGTGACCATATAATTAAATTGATTGAAGATTGCTATATCCATAAATCTATGATAAGAATCAAAACATTAACCCCATTATACATATTCCATTAACTAGATTAAAAAAGTCATAAAGGTTAGCTAAACTATACATTTATTATTATTATTATCGGAGTTATATAATATATAAAAATATGTTTATCCATGTAGATTCACCCCACTATTATTATGGAAATCTTTTAATTGGAAACATTTCTTCTTACATTACCATTGTGTAGAAAAACCACATTCCCAATATGATGTGTTGATATGCCATTTTATTAAATTAATTAATTTGAGATAATTTAATTAATAGATTATACCTAACTTGGACAGAAATCTTATCATTGATATGTCAATATTACCATGAATATTACAAAATTTTCCACGGGGTTTAAATATCTATGATCAACCTAATAATTAAATTATAACTATGGAAGATCTATTCTTACTATCAACATAACTATAGGCATACCTATTTTGGAATTTTTTTCCAATTTAAGTTAGAAGAAAATATTAACATTAAATTAAGACAAACTAGGGAAGCCATATAAATTAAATGTATCGAACTACAAATAAAATTCAATCCGTGATCACCATAAAAATGGGTAACCCATTATTCCTATCAAATTTAATATATTAAAAAAACAACAAAAATTAACTAAATAATAACATTATTACAAATTATATTGTGGTTATTTATAAAAAAAATTGCATGCATATTTCAACAACAACAAAAAAACTTAGTGGAAAATTTTAGCAATGAAATATGTCAATATTACTATGAATATTCCAACATATTCCATGGGGTTTAGATATATTCTATCAACCTAATAATTAACTTATAACTATGGCGATGAGCGTAATTATAGGAATATATAAAATGTGGTCGACCGACTCATGTACTAATTGTTGGACTGCAAAAGGTGGATCCTTAATTCTTATTAGAATGTTTATATTATGTTGTTGTATTTCATAGTTATAATATTCCAACCAGATCTCCATTTTGTGTTGTTCTTTGTACTGAATGTTGTTACTAGACAACTTAATCTGTCATCAAACCTAGAATACTTGGATGAAACTTCGTCACTATCAGTCTGCTTGGAACACGTTCTATCTTGAACATCATTTTCTTCTATGATTCTTATCATAGTAACATGGGTTAAATAACAAGTCAAGTCGATGTTCAATGAAAACAAATTCTCCATGTCCAAGCAATTGCAAGATGTCAAACCCAATACATTATTCTAGAAATTGTTTTAATTTTCTATGTTTCTTTTATTTTCTACCCTTTAAACGATATCCTCAAAAAAATTTCATGAAATTGAGTGTAGATTCTATTGTTGTTTTGTGTCTACTAGTTTAATACCTAGAAATATTCCATTTCCATTTATTGTATATGTTTACGTCCCTATTATTTTCCAACTTCGTGAGTCTTTGCTTGCTATACTCTTATGAGATTATGTCACAAGTACTAAAAGGTCAGACTTAAATGGTTGTGTATAATTATGCTTCCCTTTCTTCTTCTTTTTCATCATCTAGAAGGACAAAAATTATATCCCCTTGTTCTTTTCAAGCTTGTGCTGGAATTTGGAATATTATATTAGATTATTCACTGATCTTATATATATTTCGTCAATTGTAGGTTGATAGAGAATCTCTTGCAGGTTTACATCTAAAGAGTTGACATACCAAACTCCAATTATTTGTATGGACTATTGAACATGCGATGGGGGAGGATTCATTTTTTGTATGTGTTGAGGTACTCTCCATCTATTGGAAAAATTTTAAACATTTCTAGAGGACTAACTAGTGAAGTTTGTTTCATTTCTACCGAAATTAGTAAGGAGGGGAACCAAATGGACTTATTAGAATTTTCACATTCATACTGGTTCATATTCAGCATGTCACCAACGTGTTTTTCCTAGTTGTATATTTTTCTTGTCATGATCATTTGACCAATTTATTGTAGAATAGTGATTTTAATGTTAGAGACTCTCCCTATTCATGCAAAATGACTCTCTCTCATTAGGAACGATTTAGAAATAAGAAAAAAATGAAATATCGAAAACTTATTTTAATAATACATATATTTAACACAATAATATAAACATGAATAAATAGGAATCGAATAAAGAATATTTATTATTCATATTGCATTGAATAGTGGAAATAGGAAAAAACCATATAGAAATACACAATTTAGAAATTTAGGAATTTTATAATTTTGAAATAGATATAACTAAATATAGAAAAAATATATAGAATTGATTAATATTAATTAATTAAGGAAATAATAGTTAAAATGAACTTCAGACACCAACATTAAGACCTTAAAGCATCTAGAAAATATACACCATCATTGTATCTAATGGGTGAAATGGGAGTACTTGTCAAGATCATTACCATATGTTGAGTCACAAAAAGTGCTTTTTGGGTCAATATCATAATCAAAATCATTACCATATGTTGGCTCACGAAAAGTTATTTTTGGGTCAATTTCGATAATCAAAATATCATCTCAATGATACACAATATTTATTAAATTCCTTTCTTATGGGGTTTAATTTGGAGTTACACTTCATTCAAATTGATCACTATGTTATGACACTTTAAGTGCATAAAAGATATAGTTTTAACAGTAGAGTTAATGTGTTAGATATTAAAATTGATGTGTATTGTAAAATTTCAAGAAGTACAACGTCATGATCATGAAGTGTGCTAGGGGTCATAGTTTCTAGAATTCATTGTGTTTTAAAGGTCATAGTGCACTATGGTTCAATTCATTTTAGAATTAGTCCTTTAAGAATTATCAAGTGACAGATGTCATTGTTTTTTAATGGTAGTAGTTGTTAGAGGTTGCATTATGGAAGGGTTTTTAATTATCTAAGTGTATGAGTGATCACAGTAAATTAGCGGTTATGGGTCATATTAGTGTTTTGACATTCATAATGGCTTTTGGTTAAGGGGCACATATTGTATAATATATTTTGGTCAGAGCAGTCAAACATTACATTAAATAAGGGAAACAATTTTGTGGGGGTTAATATATAGTACAATATCTAGAAATATCTAATAATAAATTCATTATAATTAGTGAATTTATAGATACATATATTAATATATATTTTTACAGATCAAAATATTATTGGGAAACCCAATGTGTGTTTCCTTATGGTTTCCCTCATTGTTTTAATCCAATAACTAATGGGTTGTACTTAAAAAAACCCTGAGTGATTTAGTCTAAGTTTTTGATACTCCTAGAATTTTGCAAGGATCTTAGAAATATTGAAAAAAATAGGTTATCTTAAACTTTGAAATAAATATTTTATTTATATATTTATCATTTAAATTTTCCTACCCAAAAGTATTTAGAAAAAAATATGAATTAATTAATTTTTAATTACTAATGAACAGGATTATTAATCCATATGAGTTTAATGAACAAGATTATTAACCTATATGATTTTATTTATTAGCTAAAAATGTTATTTTATTAGTGAAAAAGTTGTTAAGCCATATGAATTTTAATATTTTTTTTCTTATTTAGCAACTTATCCTCAAATTTTATTTTGCCAATTTTATTATTTAGCAATCAAAATGATGTATAATGACTTTCACCACATTTTTGTAATTGTCAATTCAAACTGATAGTGTGAGTCACTTAGATAAAGATTGAAATTTTAGATTTAAGCATTAACTTTGTACATATTCTCTTAACTGTGAAGAAAGCAATTTAAACATTGAGTTTTTAAATTTCAGCATTACTTTTTCGATTTTTTAATTCTGTGGTTTTTACTGCAAAAACAATTAAATAGCCAGAGTTTCTAACTTTGAAACTATCCATTTTTTACTTCAAAAGAAAATAAATATTATTTTGAAATTTAACTTTTAATTTTTTACTTTTCCATCAACTATTTGCTCTTTCTAACTTTGAAATTAGTTTTCATATCATATAGCTTTGCATCACTAGCCAAACCTACCTTTTCGTGAGTTCCTAGTTCTGAGATTATCACATCCTATTTTTCTTGTTGTTCCGTGTTCCTCCCCATACTGAAAAAGAGATAGATAATTCTTGTTTCTCCCCATGCTGAAAAGAGAGATAATTCTTATTGAGTTTGATATCAACCAAGCCAAACACATGTTGGTGGATATAGCGAAATTGCCAATCTTTTAGCTCGAAAGCAATTTTTTTAATTTAACTTTTAATTTTTTACTTTGCTTTCTTTAAAATTTAAAGGTAAATTATTTTGGTTTGTATTTTTTTAATTTAACAGGGGTTTTTTTTCACCAAATGAGATTTATATTCTGTTTTTAATTTTAAATTTAACTTTTAATTTTTTACTTTGCTTTCTTTAACTTTTAAAGGTAAATTATTTTGGTTTGTATTTTTTTAATTTAACGGGTGGTTTTTTTTACTAAATGTAATTTATACTCTGTTTTTAAATTTAAGTTATTTTTTCCTTTTTCGGGTTGTACTTTCTAAATTTAGGTAACTTTTTTCTTTTATGGGTTGTCTTCTTGAATTCGAGCTGTTCATAGCTGTTTTCTCACAATCACAAATTTATACTCTGTATTTTCTCAATTTAGGTAACTTTTTGCTTTTATGTGTTGTCTTAATTCGAGCCATTCCCTTCATAGCCATTTTCTCACAATTGCAATCTCACCTAGCCAATATGTCATGATTTCGAAACTATGCTCATGCTGAATTGTTCGAGGATAGTGTTTTCTTTGGTAACGTCAACAAAGTAGCTATGTTTTTGATACTCCTAGAATTTTGCAAGGATCTTAGAAATATTGAAAAAAATAGGTTATCTTAAACTTTGAAATAAATATTTTATTTATATATTTATCATTTAAATTTTCCAACCTAAAAGTATTTAGAAGAAAATATAAATTAATTAATTTTTAATTACTAATGAAGAGGATTATTAATCTATATGATTTTATTTATTAGTTAAAAATGTTATTTTATTAGTGAAAAATGTTGTTAAGCCATATGAATTTGAATATCTTTTTTCTTATTTAACAACTCATCCTCAAATTTTATTTTGACATTTTTATTATTTAGCAAACAAAATTATGGATAATGACTTTCACCCCATTTTCGTAATTGTCAATTCAAACTGATAGTGTGAGTCACTGAGATAAAGATTGACATTTCAGATTTAAGTATTAACTTTCTCTTGACTGTTAAGAAAGCAATTTAAACATTGAGTTTTTAAAGTTCACCATTACTTTTTTAACTTTGAAATTTTGTGTTCTTTTACTGCAAAAACAATTAAATAGCCATAGTTTCTAACTTTGAAACTATCCATTTTTTACTTCAAAAGAAAATAAATATTATTTTGAAATTTAACTTTTAATTTTTCACTTTCCCATCAACTATTTGCCCTTTTTAATTTTGAAATTAATTTTCATATCATATAGGATTGCATCACTAACCAAACCTACCTTTCCGTGAGGTCCTAGTTCTGAGATTATCACATCCTCTTTTTCTTGTTGTTCCGTGTTCCTCCCCATACTGAAAAAGAGATAGATAATTCTTCTTCCTCCCCATATTCAAAAGAGAGATAATTCTTATTGAGTTTGATATCAACCAAAATTCTTATTGAGTTTGATATCAACCAAGCCAAACACGGGTTGGTGGATATAGCGAAATTGCCAATCTTTTATCTCAAAAGCAATTTTTTAAATTTAACCTTTAATTTTTTCCTTTGTTTTCTATAAAATTTAAAGGTAAATTATTTTGGTTTGTATTTTTTTAATTTAATGGGTGGTTTTTTTGACTTAATGAAATTTATTTTCTGTTTTTAATTTTAAATTTAACCTTTAATTTCTTACTTTGCTTTCCTTAAATTTTAAAGGTAAATTATTTTGGTTTGTATCTTTTTAATTTGAAGGGTGGTTTTTTTGCTGAATGTAATTTATACTCTGTTTTTAAATTCAAGTTATATTTTACTTTTTGGGGCTGTACTTTCTAAATTTAGGTAACTTTTTGCTTTTATGGGCTGTCTTCTTGAATTCGAGCCATTCCCTTCATAGTCGTTTTCTCACAATCCCAAATTTATACTCTGTTTTTAAACTTAGATTATTTTTCGCTTTTTCAAATTGTATTTTCTAAATTTAGGTAGTTTTTTACTTTTATGAGCTGTCTTAATTCGAGCCATTTGCTTCATAGCCGTTTTCTCACCATGGCAATCTTGCCCAGCCAATATGTGATGATTTCGAAACTATGCACATGCCCAATTGTTCGAGTATAGTGTCTTCATTGGCAACGCCAATTTTGTTGGCTTTGTATCTTTGTTGGGAGAGCGTGACACTGAATATATGAAGATCATGTGTTCGATCTGTAGCTTTGATGGGGAGCGTCAGATTGAATATGTTTGAAGGTCGTGTGTTCGATCTGTATCTCTGTTGAGAGAGATTCAGACTGAATATATTAAGATATGTGTTCGATCCACGGTCAACGCCCCTCTCACTTCGTAACTCTACTTTCAATCAGGTTTGAGGTAAGTAGCCATTTCTGTTAATTCAAATTATCTTAACATTCCATGCCTCTTCCTCTTTGATCTTTGTTTATAAATTTTTTATGCAACTATGGATATCATTTATTTTGTGTGCATATTTGAAGCCACGCCTCTTCTTCGAGCCTTGCTTTAAATATGGTTTAAAAAAACATTTTACAACTATGGATAGTGTCTTTGCACAATGTAATGTGTTGTTTATAAAACTTTTCTACAACTATGGATATCGTTTATGGATATGTTGGTTAAAGTTAACGTTGTTCCTTGAATAAGAAGCCTTATGTTCTTGTTTTCTTCTCTTTACATGAGAAACATAGGATATTAGGAATCATATATGGATTTTTTTATTCTTAGTGTATTCCAATTTTTTTGTGTCATTATTATTACTTTTTTATATATCTAATGGTTTAAGGAAAAAAAATCCAGTTCACTTTTTGGCATGACCTGAGCTTCTTCGCTTTTTTAGAGAATCCACAATTTATCTTGTATTTTGTTTCAAAATATTTATTAGGAAAGGGAAATATGTTATACTTTGCTATTCGTATGGAATAATGACCTATGATCTAACTTCCTATGTGTTCATTGTAGGGGATATATTTTCATGGGAACAACATTCCTTTAATGAAATTATAATTTTGACGGAAAGTCTAAAGGAGAAACACATATAATTAGTGGAGGAGGAGAGACTACTTAGTGTATTATCATTTTTGAAGTTGAACTCCTTTGATGATACTTATTTTGTAACATGTTATGCTAAGTAACGAACATTTTTCTTTATGGGCTATATTTTTGAACTCAAAAATTATGGCTTTATAATGAGTTTGTGTTAATTAATTTTTTTACCATATAAGATATTAAATTTCATTACATATTTTGTCTTTTAGTGAATCTCATTGTGCATTTTGTGTAATTTCAAAAAATTGTTTATTGATCAACAATTACTAGAGTTTTGATTCAAGAAGAAAACATGATAGTTATTGTAATAGTTACACACCAAGGAGTTTAAAAAACTTATAGATGGTGATGAACCACCAAATCCTAATGATGTTGATTTATTTGAAGTGAAGTAATTGGATAATTATTTTTCTATTAGAGAATCAATGCATAATAAGAAAAAATAACATGATGTAAAGTTTAAATGACGGATTCACTAATAATTTACAAGATTTTATATTTAAGTGAATGATTCACTAATATTGTACAACATTTTACAATTCATTGAAGGACACACCAATATTTTACAATATTTTATATTTTAGTAAAATATTCCAAAAAAATGATATATACTTGTTGTAGTGTAGTAGACAATGATCATTGGTTACTAGTAGAAAGAAAAACAAGAAATCACATGAAGATAAAGAACATAGGAATAGAAGAAGTGAAACGATGTAGTAGAGAAAATCAAAGTTAAAACAATGTAAACTAAATTTAGAAGTAAATCATGTAAGCTAAATTAGAAGAAGTGAAACGATGTAAACTAAAAATTTTTATGAAGTAAATCATTAAAGTTAAAATTATAAACTACAACTTCTACCTAAATTATTTTAATAGTCAAAGTATATAATATTTACCAAACAATTGAATGTTTTTATTTTTTATTTTTAATAATACATTCTGAAACAAATTAATCTCACATTCACCCCATTGTAAAACAACTCCATACTGTCCACTTTATCATATTGTCATTCCTCTCCATAAAAAAATTAACATGTTAAAATTTATTAAAACTAATTCCCGCATTCACCGTATGGTAAAACATCTCCATAATTTAACCTATATATTCCATTATCACTATTACTTACGTTACATCAAGGTTTTTTGAGGTTCAGTGAAAGACTTGGAGCAAATTTGTGGAGTAGCTACATTAGGATCAACAACATATTCAACGAAGAATTCTCGCAATTGAAAGGTCAGTTAATTTTTTTCCTTGAAATTTCTCATATTAAATTAGTTTAACGAAGTAGATTTTTTTTTCTAAACTTAAAATTTTTTGTCAACCAAATTAACAAATAATTCTGCCATGAGCATAGTGGGCCCAGGACAAGCCCATCCTATAATCAGCCGGCCACCAGATTTTTTTCTAAACTTAAAATTTTTGTCAACCAAAATAACAAATATTTCCGCCGTGAGCATGGTGGGCCCACGGAAACCCCATCCTACAATTGGTTGGCCACCTACTCCCTCCGCACGCAGTTCTGGCCCCCTCCCCAAACTCAACCATGCCTTCCCCCTCACCCCTCAACCCCCCTCTCACCCCTCAACCACTATCCCAGCCCACCTCCCTACCCCCCATAGGCCCCTCACCCCTAACCGGCCCTCTACCTGACCCCCTTAACCTACCCCTCTACCCCCATACCTGGCCCTCCCCCTCACCCCTCGTTCCCCCCCCCCCCCCACCTACCCGTCACCCCTCATCCCCCCTTACCCTCCCTAACCCCCTTCCTCACCCCTCGTTCCTCCTTACCTTCCCCACCCATTCACCCCTCGTCCCACTCCCCTCCCTCCCTCCCCCCTGATTCCCTACCCTTCCCTCCCCCTCACTCTCCCCCTCCCTTCTCCCTACCTCCTCCATCCCTCGTCCTACCTCCCTCATTCCCCACCCTTCCTTCCCCCTCACCCTCACCCTCACCTGCCCCTCCTTCCTCCCCTTCCCTCCCCCACCCATCCCTTCCCTCTGTCCCACTCCCTCTCCATCCCCCTCCCCCTCCCTCCCCTGCTTCCCGCTTCCCCCTTTGTCCCCCTCCCCTGCCTCCTACCTCCCAACCTCTACCCCCTCAGATGACCACCCCAAGCGAGCTGGCAGGCCACCTAGGTGGTGTGGGGTGGGGTGCAGCCATCCACCCTGCGCCACCCCGGTGGCCTGTCGACGTGCCCGGGTGGTTGTCCTAGTGGGAGGAGGTCAGGAGGCGAGAGGCAGGGGAGGGGGAGTTGGGAGGCGAGGGAGGGGGAAGGGGAGGCTGCAGGAGGAGGAGGCAGGAGGTGGGGGTGGGGGAGGGGAAGGGGTGGGTGAGGGAGGAGGGGGGAGGGAGGGGGGCCGGGTGTGAGGGATGGGAGGGGGAGGGAAGGGAAGGAATGAAGGGCAGGTGAGGGTGAGGGTGAGGGGGAGGGTTAGGAGAGGGTGGGGAACGAGGGGTGAGAGGGAGCGGTAGGGTGGGGGCAGCAGGGAGCGAGGGGTGAAGGGGCAGGTGAGGGTGAGGGTGAGGGTGAGGGTGAGGGAAGGGGGTGGCGAATGAGGGGTGAGGGGGGAGGGGTAGGGTGAGGGAGAAGGGGGAAGGGGTGAGGGAAACGAGGGGTGGGTACGTGGGCTGGGTAGAGTTGCGTAGAGGGGAGTTGTGTAGGGGGGCAGGGGGGTGAGGTAGGGGGGCCGTGGGGGGTAGGGAGGTGGGGTGGGAAGGGGCTTGAGGGGTGAGGGGGAAGGGGGTGGCTGGGTTTGGGGAGGGAATCAAAAGTCTGTTAGCGGTGGAGTGGCGAGGGACAGGGGAGAAGGGATGGGGATAAGATGAGGTTGGTGTAAGGCGGTTGAGTGGAGGGGCTGGGGGGTACGGTGGGTATGGGGTTGGCGGTAGGGAAGCAAGGTAGGAGGGAGGGTCGAGGGAGAGGGGGAGAGCGGGGTGGGAAGGAAGGGGGGTGAGAGGGAGCACCAGGGGAAGGGGGAGGGTAAGGGGTGAGTTAGGGGGATAGGAGGGAGGGTCGAGGGAGAGGGGGTAGGGGCGGGGGGTTGAGGGGGTAGAGGAGAGGGGGTGTTGGTGGGAGGGGTAAGTTAAGTGGGGGTTTAGGGGGAAGGGGGATAAGGGTGTGGTGGGGTGGTCATCCGATTGCGGGAAGGGGTGGTTCAATTAGGATCGAGGGGGGTAGGGAGAATAGGTGGAAGGGGTGTAAGGGTAGGCTGGAGTGGCTCGGTTGGGGAGGAAGGGGGTAGGCTGTTGGGGGTTTGGGAGGGGGGTAAGGGGGTGGAGTGGCATGGGGTTGTGGGTCGGGGGGTAGGGGGTGGAGTGGGGCATGGAGGGGAAGTGGTTGGGGGGTGGGGTGGCATGGGGGTAGGGGGGTAGGTGTGGAAGGGGGATAAGGGTGCAGTTGGATGGCCATCCAATTGCGGGGTGGGGTTACGTGGGTTGGTTGAGGGGGAAGAGGGGTAGGGGGCATGGGGGGTAAGGGGTGGGGAAATCGCCTGATACTCCGCAGATGAACGGGGTGGTGTCAGTGGGTTTCTGCCATTTTTTAGTGTTAAGGGTAGGCTGTTAGGGGTTTGGGAGGGGGGTAAGGGGGTGGAGTGGCATGGGGGTTGTGGGCTAGGGGTAGGGGGTGGAGGGGGGCATGGAGGGGAAGTGGTTGGGGGTGGGGTGGCGTGGGGGTAGGGGGCAGGTGTGGAAGGGGGATAAGGGTGTAGTTGGATGGCCGTCCAATTGCGGGGTGGGGTTACATGGGTAGGTTGAGGGGGAAGAGGGGTAGGGGGCGTGCGGGGTAAGGGGTGGGGAAATCGCTTGCTACTCCGTAGATGAATGGGGTGGTGTCAGTGGGTTTCTGCCATTTCTTAATGTTAATATTTTTTTAATTTTAGTTATTTGATTATACAAATTAAAAATTTAGGATATATTTTCATTGTGGATTTAAGTTAATATGTTTTCGTTGTTTACTAATTTATGTGTTTCTATTTTTCAGGAAAATGGCATCAAAGAAGATTTCTGTGAATATGTCTAGACCAAAGACACTTAAAGGTGCATCTTCAGAAAACATTGGTCAATGAACTCCAACTAAGCTCATGGCTACAAATCTTTCAAGTGCCTCAAATGATAAGAAGATGATTTCAGACTGGAAGAATTCAAAAGAGGTGAAATTCCCATCAAGACTCTGGTATGTGAAAGAAAGAGAAAGCCAAAATGTGAACATATATCTATATATTGATATACCGAACGAAAATGGAATTTTTGAGCTGATGGGAAGAGCCATAGATATGTGTTCGATATCGGACACTAAAGTTGTTTACATACTTACAAAAGCTCCCAAGTCACATGAAAGGATTAAATATCGACTAAGATATTCATTGTATGACATGAGAGAGGGATCTACAAAGTTGTGTAAACAAATCGTAAATGAGATGAAACAAAACATCGTAAGTATTGTTATTTATACTTGTATTTTGCTTTCTTGAAAGTGTCTCGCTATATTTTTTTTATTTTTTATTTTTATTGACATATGATATTTTGTTTGGAAAAATTTTGTTGAAAGGTGTTCAATTAGGTTGGGAGGCATTCATTTCATAGAACATGATATCATGAAAGTTGTCAGCAGTTTTTACGCAGTGTCAAAAGAAGATATGGAAAACAAGAAAAATGTAGTAATTTATGATGCTACAAAACTACATCCAAAGGATAATAAAAAAGGCCTCTAGTGGATAAATCTAGCAAGTGTAAACAAGTTACTTTTGAGGGCAATGAAGTTGAAACTGACAGTGAAGCATATGTTACTGTTACTGAAGATGACATTGAAACTGAGAAGAGCCATAAAAGACAAAAAGTAACAATGCCCAAAAATAAATCTGTTGAGAATGTTATGACAAAGAAAATTAAAGTTGAAGATTTTTAAGTAGTCATTACCAGCAGTCAAGAACCTAGTGAAAATTTAAGAGAAAGCAAAGAAATCATTACAGAAGGAGCTGATTTAGAGGATGGCATTATCAAAACAAAACAAAATTCGATTCAACATAATTTGACAAAGAAAAACTTAATTGATGGTGTCCGTACATTTTAGCTTAATGTCAGACAAACCTATACGGCAAGTGAAGGACAATGTCAATATCAAGTCATAAAGCCACACCATCTGCATGTTCAAAACTTGAAGATATTGACGAGGTATAATCCATATGCTCATGTGATTAATTATGTGCTTCTTGTTGATCCAGTTCAAGTTCCCAAAAAAGAAGCATTTGATAAGTCAAAATGTTTTGAATACAATTATTATGTGCTTGGGGGGAACCATTTTGTAGAAGCTCAAAGACAATTGATGGAGGAATATCCCAATAACCCACGTTTTGAAACAATGAAATGTATCCTTTATGTTGGTTTATCGGATACAGAAGCAAAGTTAGTAGCATGGGGTCATAATTCAGATAATGAATATAGGATGTCTATGACTTTCATCCAAAGGGTTAGATTTATTCATAGTGAATTTCAAGAAAAATGTGGTGGGGATAGGATAAATGTTACTGCAGATTTCCGAAGGGAATGTTATATGGAAATAGGCTATAAAATTGAAGAGAAACCCAATTCAAAAGGTGGAAAATGCAACCTTCCTAGTGATATATTCAGAGGTGTTGATAACATTTTCCAATTGGCATTTAGAACTAGAGATGTTTGGAACTTGATTGATGAGTTTTTTAGCATGTGGGAAAACATTGGCATTAAAAACTAGAAGGTCAAAAAGTCTAATCCATTGATATGTGGCGGCAATAAATCAGGTCCTAACTTGAAGCAACTTCCAGAAGATATGACTATCACACCTTGGAGAGCAATGTAAGGAGTGAAAGATAAAAAAATTGTCAAAATAATATTATCTTGTGTGAAGTCAGGGGAATTATTATTGGAGGAAATGTCCAAGGAATTTCAAAAGTAAGTTTGTTGAATTATTTTTATTTATTTATAGATTATAATTTTCTTTTAAATAAAACATGTTGTTCTTGGTAGTATTTGTTATACATATCATTATATTGAATTTTTGTTACTATATCTATGCAGTCACAAAATTTACATGAAAATTCAAGAACAAATGGTTAGATTGTTGAATGAAGATAGTTGGGATGATGTCGTACACAACTATCTAGATTCAAGTTCTATATCAACATTAAAAGCTTTTTATCTTGCATTTAAAAAGGTATCTTGATTTACACATTCATTTTTATTCATCTGTGTACTATTTTTAATTTATAACTTACACATATATTTTTTTATTTTATAAAAGATGAAGAAGGATGATAATGGAGTGCCAACTAGCTTCAGAACCTTTATTGAAAAAATAAATACCAAAAGACTGAGGATGCAGCGTGTTAAGAATGTTGAACTTGATCCAACTCTTACTCATTTCATTTGGAATGGGCTAGACACAGTTCAGTATCAAGTGATACAAGGCGACTGTGAAGACATTGCTAAACTCATACCTAAAAGGGGGTATGTCCTAGTTATTGTAGATATTCCCCATTGTTTCAATATTCCAAATATTGATTATGATAGTGACCCTTATACTTATCAAGCTCTTAGTAAAGTGGTTGCGGGATTTGTAGAAGTCACGTCATCACCATTATGGAGATTTGTGACATTTCATTCAGACACACAACTGGCAATGATATTGTCAAGTTTCAAAGGGAAAACAAATTAAAGGATGCAGCTTACATGGTAAGGCGTTTAAAATGTATATTTGATTAATGTTGAAAAATTCATTTATGTACAAGTTGATTGAACTTTTACTATTTGATGTTACAGGCAAAAGTCAAATCTTCTTAACCGTGATGATTAAATATTTATAAATGATTGTGAGTTCATTCATATTGATAGTTGGCAAAATATGATAGCTTTATGTCTATGATTTTTAATCGGGTGAATGAAAAGAGTCATAGCCAAATACTAAGTTATGATGCTGTTGTGAGAAAACTAACATATGAAGACAAAGAAGAAAAATGAGAGATAGTTAACATTTATAAAAAACCACAATTATTGATTAACTATCTTATAGACATATGTTCAAATGAAGGAGATTGGGTTCTGGATTTATTTTTTGGCTTAGGTAAGTTTTATTATATAGAATTTAATTTCAATATGTTATTTTTTTAATTAATATGTCATTGTACTAATTTACTTCATTATTTCTTTTGTGCTTACTAATTAGGTTAAACACTAGCATGCTGCCTTCAAGAAGGAAGAAATTACATTGCGATTAAAAAATATCCATTACAATGCAATTTCATTCAGCAAAGAATTAATGCTCTTCAATTTCTTCCAGATGCAATACAAGAAATTGGGTTGAAGAAAGGGGACTTTAGTGAATCACGCGTGGCAAAAAAGGCAAAGGAACCTCAACCACCATTACATGGGATGTTTGGAAAGAGATACTTTGGGAGATTGACAAACATGAAAGATTCATTAGAAGACGAAAACGAGCAAAAGAAAGAAAAAAATATTGAGGAAGAAACCAATGATGAAACTCTAGAGGACGAAAAGTTTGGATTACGTGACATTGTTGATTAAATTTAAGTTATGCTTGGAAATCAAGCTCATTTTTTGTAACTATTAAGTAGTTATACTTGTAATGTTTTGACTTTCACATTTTATGAGAAGAATATACACTCAATTAAGGTTGTTTCACGTTCAATATTTGTAATATGTGATTTTCGCATTAATTTTTAAGTTAACCATTATTTTTTGAAAAACAAAAGGGATTATAATTTTTTGTTGACATGAATTTCATTAAAAAAACTATTATTTAACTATTTTTAGATAAAATTTTCGTATAAAAATTGTGATTTTCACATGTCAATTGTAACAAAAAAATTATCAAAATGTGTAGTTTTTAAACTATATTTATGTTAAAAATGGCTATTTTTATGTCAATTGTTAAAAAATATTGTTTTTTAGAAACAATTATTTCTTGTGGATTGAAAAATTAATTAATGATGTATAAATATGTAGAATATCAAAAATTCAAAATATCGACCTTCTTCTTTAAATATGCAAAACAATAAAAACCTCACTACAAAAAAATAAAATAAAAATAAAAACAAAAAAATATGAAGAAAAATACCACTTCAAAAAGTATTAAGTTTACAAAATAATTATTTACATTTCATACATTAGAGAATTAAAAAAGTTAAAAAGAAACCTTTTAAAAAAAGGGCTTGGTGCAGAATTACCATGTTTCTAAATCAGCATAAAAAACACTACCATTATAAAACACAATGTACATAAAAAAATTTATAGTGCCAAAAACTAAGCTTTAAAAAACACATGTGTGTTCTGCATAACCCCTTTTCGAAATCGGGTCACTTTTTTGTTATCTCCAGAAAACGGATAACACTGTGGGTTCCCAATTCAATGTTTACATTGTTAATGGGTAAAATGAAGAACTATGACAAACATTGAATGAACATTCAAGTTTTTTTCAATGATATACGTCCTTGTGCATGAGTTTATTACGGTTTTAAATGAAGTGACATTAGTTCTGACCTAATAGGTATATGATGCATTTAAAATATTATTGTCACATACATTCCACACTCATGAAATGTTTTCAAGAAAGTACAAATATCACGCATAAATCATGTTAGAATTAAACAATGATTTCTATTGAAATAAAAATATTATTTTGAGAACTTGGGTGAAGGGAAAAACTATCAGACATTAACATGATTATGTCGAGTTGCATTTCCACTAATTCGAAGTTAGAGCATTCATGACCGTTTGGTTTCACATAAAGAGTTGAAAATGTAAAAGGTGAGTGAGATATGAAGATCATATTATAACAGATTTAAAGGAACAATTAATAATTTCTTTAAATCAACTAAAACCTGGTGGGGTAGCTAAGCAATTAAGAATTCAACAACTAGAATACACAAAAATTTGAAACTTTTCCATTTCTTGCGAAAGCCTTGTAAAACCTATCAAAGAAGTCAAGCTACTCTTCAAACAACCCCAATAAATTTTGCAAAAAGTAAAATAAACCATCATATTGATTCCATAATATATTTTAGTTTAACGATTCCATCTAATTAACCTAACAGATCAAGTTTACAACACAAAATGCCATGAAAAATGCATAAAATTGTATTCATATGTAGAAAAGTTCAAAATAAGAGATGGGTACACGAAATTAAATGAAAAGAAAGGATAGATAACCTAAGAGACATTTCAAAATTCCTTCTTTGATATGCCTCAATACCTCCTAGCAATTCCCAAAAAAAATTGGCAGGGTTTCCTTACAGCCCAAGATTTTACTTTCCCTTTGAATTACAAAATGAGGCCTATATACAGGAACTCAAGAACTACGAACTAATCCTGAACCATTAGTGGTATTTGAAAAACCACCAATATTCTTTACAAAATTTCCAAATGTAATATAAATAACATATTTTATAAGCTTTTTGAATGATTTTCCAACTGTAGATTGGGTCCCCTTTAGATTTAGATATAATAGATCTTCATTCTCTCTCTTGGTTGTGTGTTGGGCTTTCCTTATCCTTGTTTGGAATTGCATGTGTTGAGTGTTATTGTGGACATGTTGTTGATGATGTCGATGCTAGTACCGAGGAAAGTGCCAATGCTAGTGCTAACTAATGAAGTCTTGTCTAGTGCAATGAAGTCCTTGCACTGGAAAATGCTTCTGCTGAGACCTCAAGATGTTGATTTGAATTCCTGTTGGATAGTCCATACATATAGATCCATCAAAGTCCTCCACTCTCTGTCATATGGCATGTCACATGAACAAGCCTCTATGATGGTCCCCTCCAGGCTAGTAATTTCTTCATAATCAATTTTCCCCACTCCTTAAAGATGTTCTTGAGCAAGAAAAAAATTCATAATGATCATTATATAATTTCATAATCTTTTTCCCTTGAATGGAGTGGTCCTTTCTTTGAAACCTTCGTATATTTCCTTAATTTCCACTGGAATTTTCATGAAGGACTCTTTGGGATGTAAGTCCCCATCATCATTATTGAAGGTTGGAAATTTATTTCAGTGGAGAAACTCACTTTTCTCTTTGAAACCTTCTATTTCTTTCATCAGTTCTTTCACCTCCTCTTTAGCCTTCATTAGTGATTCAATTTTCTTTATTATCTAATTGGCTCTTGTTACCCATTCAAACTTATTGAGATTTACGTTTGTCACTTCTTCCTTTGATATCTGGTTAAGGAAGCCTACAATTACTTTGACCTTGGAAGGAGAATCTACAATAGTATTCTCAATGGATTTCATTTCCCTTTGTGCTCTTCTCATGGTCTTAGTCATTTCTTCAATAAATTTTAAGTGGTCCCACTGTTTTTCCACCATCTTTATAATTCTCCCCCACATAATCCTCTTAATTTATTTAAATGAAGGCTTGATAGGGTTCAATTTTTCTTAACATTTCTAGCTCAGTTTCAAGTCTCTTAATATGTTCTTTGGCCTAGAGGAGTTCTGTATTGGCAAGTTCCAACTCCCACCTTTGATTAGGCAGTGAAAATGATGTCTCTTCAAAGATCTCTAAGATTGTTAAGGTATCCATTCACTCAGCTAGAACATGAATGGACTTTCTTAGTTCAAGAGACGCTATAAATGGGCCTTGAGTATTGATATCATTGTCGCAATGGCACATCTCTTTGCCTTTTCATTTCACATCTACAAAGCTTCCTATGGATGAGGAGACCATTTGGAAGGTTGGTGAGTTGGAGGAGAATACTTGATTGATTAACAAAAGAAGGTCAAGGATATTTTGCAGATCAAAATGGTAAATAATGTGGCGCCACATGTCACAAAGTAGGAATGACGGGTTGCTGGGAATTCTTTTTAAAACTTCGACCCCTGTAATGATGACATGTGCACAAATGATAGGATGATGATCTTGAATTTAGTAGTTAAAGAGGTTTTTACGGCTTAAGAATGCTTTTATAAGGTTTGCTTGATGAATTTACATGTTTATTTTACTCAAAGGTAGAATGTTGTTTAAAGGAGTGCATGTTTCTTGCGCGGCGAAGCTAGGGTTTAAATTTGGGCCAAATTTCTCATAAATTATACAATTTAGAGAACTTGATTAGGAGAATTCATGAATAGAGGTAGCTTATACGTTCAATTTGTAGGATTTGTGATGTTCATTTACCAAATTTAGTAAATTAAAGGACACGGTTGTGCAAGAGTTGGACTAGGTGACTACAGTGGAAAATGCCAAAAAAGCCCCCATGTACATCCTTTATACCTCGTCAATATGTGACACATGTGGTGATATGTTTGGATGATGCCATGCTGACATCATAGAGGCATGGCGCTGCCATGTGGCAAGCTGATTGTTCATGGTGATTGTGGTGACATAGGAAGTGGGAAGGCAAGTAGCTAGTTGATAGGCAGAGCTGATTGGGTAGGAATTGATTAGTCATGGTGTAACACAATCATACATGGGAAACCTATGCGGAGGGCTATGTGGCACCCTCTCTCATGGTTAGGAGGCCATATTTTTCAGTCTTTAGGGGCATGCAGAGTGGATGAGGTGGCGACACATAGCACTCGATGCACCCCCTCAGTTGTGTTATCAACTGCGCATCTCCACAACACAGAGCTCCCACATATGTTGGATGAAGCACCTCTAACATTGTTCGATATGTTGATGTGCAAGTTGGCTGGGAGTCATTGATGGCATCATGTTGGTGTGCGAAGGAGGTAGGACCAACCATGTGGTAGTTGATAGAGCAGACGAAGAGAACTCATGGAAACTGACTAGGTTGTTGAAGTGAGTGGGTTTCCCATGTGGAGGACACGTGGAAGAACTTTGCAACATTGAGATCTTAGCATTTGAAATCTTTGGAGGAATGAAAAGTGCACGAGGAGGTTACATGTGGCTTCCATGTTATGTGTCGTGCGACTCTGCGATGTGAACTGCTCTTGGCCATTAGATGGTTGGGCACCATCTGATTTGGTCAGCGTGCATGTTTTCTAGTGCCCAACACCCATGGGTCCTAGCGTAGCATGTTACGTTAGTGTCTGCCCAGTCAAACTCAACATTTTGTCCTTTTGAGCTCAGATCAAAACAAGGTTGTGAACCTTATAGCTCGAGGCCAAGAATTTTGAAGGGTGTTGCATTTTGACACCAGCACATATGTCGTTTGAAGATGCGTATTTTTGCATTGAACTTATTAAGGAGGTATTTCAATAAAACTCTCATGCCATCACGAGTTGTCTCACATTTTATATTGTTCTTTATAAGATATTTTATCCCCATAGCTAAAATGAAGGTATAGATTGCTTCAATTTGGTGGTTTCTAAGCCCCTATAACAACACATTGAAGCGAGTCTACATGCTCTAGGTCTAACTCTCCATTTTTTACCCTAAACAATATTTATTTTTTACACAACCACATTTCCCAACAATGCTTCTTATTGTACCCTCCAATTGAACGATAATTCAATCCCTTCTCTTCTTCCTCTCCTAATGATGTTATCTAATCATACTTGGTCTTATCAAACTATTACACAACGAGACTCCTTTCACCCTCTTATTACATGCTATAAAGATATTTTTGCTAAACCTTATTGGAGAAAAGTATATTCCCCTCACCTACTCTCTTAGTACATGCAAATTTAGCCACCATTCCTAAAGCATACACTCTCAACCAAATAAAATTTGAATTTCCCAATACTTAAGATATGATAAGCACAAACACTAATGATCTTTTGCCGTTCCCTTTTACTTTTGCCACATCTCCCTTGAAGCTTATTCGTTAGATTCTTCCTTCTAGATATCTTACTCTCCACTCTATTACAAACGTCTATGTTAATTCGTCCATGTTAATTTTTTATTGTACATTACCGATCATTATTAAGATATTTACAAATTTATTCTCTCTGTAATTAAAAAAATAGAAATTAAATGCAAACTAAGAGATGAGCACTATTCTATAAGTAACCATATGATATGAAGTTATCCAATTCCAATAGGATGGAAAGGGTTAGTGCGACCAGTGTGATTGCGGGGTTTTCCTTGGTGTGTAAGTTGATTGAAATTACCATATATGATATTCCGTGGCTGGCAAAGCTTTATGTACGAGAAATATCTATACTTCAGAAGGTGGCAGCAAATATAATGAATGAGTACAGCGTCTCGTAATGTTTTGAAACTAGCAAGGTTGGAGTAAGGAAATATATGTTTGTGCTTCCTTGATTCCTTGAGGAAATTGGTGAAGAAACCTCTGACAATATTGAGAATGAATATTCGGGCTATTCCCTATCAGATAGAGATAGAACAAATCTGCCATTGTTATCGGTTGCAATGGGTCGAGCGGTTGTACATTCTTTGTGATACCGCGCCTGCTTGAAGTCATTCCCTTCTCCGAATCCGGGACGAGCGCTTCCCCAAGCTATTCTACGGCTTTGGCTTCCTCCTGTGCGACTCTCCTCCGGCTTTCCGACCCAGTGATTCTATGCAGGAGACGGGGCTATGACAGAAAGTGATCGCTGAAAATGTCAATTTACTCATATAAGATTTCCGATGTTGGAGTGTTCATAGCATAGGAAAAGGAGGTTCCTTACATGGATCGAGTTCCAAGGGATCGGGAAGGAAAGGAAACTCCCAGCGTTCCAAGCGATCTGTCCAGGATTTTGGCCGGCTGGCAGTTCCTCAATATTCGCATATCCTACAGAGCCAACGTAGCATTGAAAAATCGCGTATAAGCCGGAGATGAGTCGAAGATCGCGTTGATAATGGCATACTTGACGGAGATAACCCGTTTAACAGATATTCCGTTGTTAATCCGCAACAAGAACTCCGATATCTGGTTGATAAATCGCATATTTCACGGACAAAACAAACTTGATAACGACATATTACTGATAATTCGCGTATTCAACGAAGATATGCAGATCAGGGTGATAATTCGCGTATTTAACAAAGATATGCAGATCAACTTGATAAATCGTGTATAGTCAGCGATAAGTCGCATTTCAGGTGGGTAACCGGAGATAACTCGCATATCATGTCGTTAATTTTCAAATTGCACCGTAAATTGGCATATCGGCGGATAAAAATACGCATATACGGCAGAAAAATTGCATATTACGCGAATGATAGTTTGAATATTGGGCTGATAGTGCTCATATCAGACCCATCGAACCGATATTACGCGCGGAGATAATTGGCATCAGGCGCTGAGATAATTCGCGTATAGCATATTCCCTTGATATTTCGCATATTCTGCGGAGATCATACGCATATCCAGCCGCGATAACCTGTATGTCGTATTGATAGTTTGCATATGACGTATTGAATTGATAATTCGCATATTCGAACAACATAACAACGTTGATAACTCGCGTAAAAGATGGAGCCGTTGAGTACAATTCGCATATTGGAAGCGACAATCCGCATATACTGTTGTTAGTTGGCGAATTGTAGTCGCATATCCGATGGATAAAACTCGCATATAATGCCGAGATGATTCCCATAGTTGGGCCGAGATGATTCCCATATCGTGTTGAACGTTGCATTTATAACATGCACATTCATAATTGGCACAGCACAGATCACATATATTTGCAGATCTGAAGGGGCCAGGTCAGCGTTGAAAGGCATTGTAGGTTATTAAACATTTACACAGATGCATTTTCTCGCAAGAGAAATTCGTCTACGTAAATTTCAGAGCACTGATTCTTGATCCATGGTAGCAAACATTTACTAAGATACACGGAATCGCAGTGGACTTGCATTTGTGAGATGTGATTTGTCACTGTTTTTTAAAAGCTTTCTTTTTTGTGACTGACAAAAATTTCTTTTATTTGCCACTATTTCTAACCCACGCTTTGATCTTAATTGGTCATATTAATCGAAAGATCGAAAATTCCTACAATTTAATAAGACGCGTATCAATTGAGAATAGTTATCCAATAGTTACCCAATAGTCTTGTGAATAGTTATCCAATAGTTTTCTGAATTTTGATACGAGCTCCCTCCGAGTATTCAACTTAGAGGCCAAGAATTTATTCGGACAATCACCGATATGCTCCTCTTAATCAATTATTACTTTTCTCTGTTATTAACTCTCTTTTTTAATCTATTACCTATTTTTATTTTTTTATTTTTATATCTATTATGTTTTTTAATTCTTTATTTATTTTAATATAATGCAGTGTCTATTATATTATTTTGAAAGTAAGTATATTATTTAAAATGATTGTCAACTAACTCTTTGCCTCTTATATTATATTTATTTTATATACAAATTTATAATTTTATATATAATAACTATATTTTGATACCTTATTTATCTATGTGAATGTATATGTATAGCCGATATGTATTTATATTATATAAATCAATATATTATATTTAATATAATGAAGGTGTAGTAATTAGAAGTTAGAACGAAAAAAAAAATTAAATTCAATTTTATATTGTTATTTTGTTTTTTATTAAAATAAAATTTTAGATAAAAGAAAATCATAATACATATATCACATTTAAATATATACCAATAGTAGTTAGAAATTAAGATTGATTTACCATGTAAATTAAAACAATGATGTTGTAACAATACTTAAATTTAATTAATAACCACAAGAAAAATTTAATACTTACAATAAAATTACAACATAACCATATTCTAAACCATGAATATTCATTCCCACATTACTATAGATATTATTAACTTCTAAATAGACTTTATTACAATACCATCAACCATTACCATGACTTATTAATACCACATGCTCATAAACCATAATTCATTTCGAAAATATAATATTTTATAAATAATTTATTTTAACTTAATTTTCTAACATTTTAAAATATTGACTCAATTAATAACCAACCTAGATTAATCAAATCAATGAATATACTCTCTATTTTAATGAATGTACTCTCTTTCTTAAATCTAAAAATCTACCAATTAAGTCCATAGAAGTAAAAAAATTACAATATGTTGAGATTAATAGTTTTAACTCTTATTATTATTATAGTAATAATAATATTAAGTATTAGTAAGTATTATTATTTAAAAAACAAAAATTAATAATATAATGATAATTGTTATTTATAAATATAATAATATAATAAGAAATATTATTAAATAAACCTTAAATATAATATTTATTATTATTATTAAATATTTGTTGTTATTAAGAATATAATAATATTGATTTATTTTAATAAAAGAAAATAATAATATTAATTATGTCTTATTTTTGTTAAAACATTAATAATAATATTAATTTTGTTAAGAGGTCTTTCTAGTCCAATATATAGAGATGTTGTAATATAGTGCCTTCTTTAACAATTTGATTCGGTAATTTATTAATAAAACATTATGTCTCACTCAAATTACACATAACTAAAAAATAAATCACTAATTATAATTTAAACTATAATTAAACGAGCCTAGATCCATTTTAACTCTAGATCCCCTAAGCACCCAAAAGGATCAAATCTCTTGAGATGCAAACCTCTTTTAGAGTGAAGATAGATTTGATCCTTCTTGTCTCTTGGTACACATAGAGTTAAGATGGATATAAGTTGGTTGTATTCATGTACTATTTGAATTATTTAGTTTGATTGTATGAATATATTGTTTTGAGAGTTAGATTACTGTCTTTATTGTTTTATTTTAAAAGTTAGAATGCATTTGTTAACATTTTTGTTTTTATATGCATTAATAAATATAATATCTACTTATATTATGTGTATGAAGGTATTATTGGGAGTGTTGGTAAGTCGTATTTTCATTCCTTATGCAACTGTTTATTTGTTTGGTGTTTTCCTTGTTTGTAAGTGTATATATTTTTTTAAGAATTTACTTGTATATGTATGAATGTCTCATTTTATTTTTTTTAGCATTCTCTCATTATTTATTTGTACGTCTATGGGTGTATAATTTTAATAATTTTTATATTAGAGTGGTTTTTTCATTATTTGTATGTATATATAAATGTACTCAAAGAGTTACTTGTTTATATGTATGAACGTATCATTTTCAGTATTCTCTCTCTCTCTCTCTCTCTCTCTCTCTCTCTCTCTCTATCTATATATATATATATATATATATATATATATATTTCCCTAAGGAAAAATCATAATTTCATGATATAAAATATTGAAAATTACATGTTGTAGATGCTGCAATGGAGAATATTTCAAAAATTGGTGGCCATATTTTTCACATACTCCATAGAGTTCAATATAACTGTGACTATATGCATATAAGTAATTGTAAACAAAACTAGATAAATATGTACATAAACATAAGATCTTATATTCAACAAAAATAAGCAAAAAGTGGTCCAACTATGAGCTGAGAGGGATCATGTTGATCCTACATCCTGTATCTGTAGATCAATGAAGGACTTGTGAAAGTACTGATATAATTCCTATCCCATTGTTCTTGTAACATCCAAGTGCCAAAATGTTGTTGTGAAACTTCTTTGGATAAGTTGTCGGAAATCTGATTCCTTTCCCTATAGATATGATGACAGATCATAGAGTCAAATTGTGATTTTAAAATAATTAATTCTTCCATTAGATTTATTAATGTGTTCACATGACAATTTGACAGTTGATTGAACTAATTTGTGACAATTTTTGAATCGCCAAAAATATGAAGTTGTCAACGTCCTTTCTCTAGGGAAGAATGAAGCAGAAGTCTAAGGTTGTTTAGTTCTTCATAGTTATTTGTACTCGTCCCTAAGCCTATTTTTAGTTTGAAATATTGATCTTCATTTAAATACAATGTTGCTCCTCCACCACAACCTTCTAGTTGTGAAAAACCATCAAAATATGCCCACGACAAGGATTTGTCGATGACTTATGTATTGATGTTCTAGTTTCATTGGTTATGTTCATCTTCAGGGATCAAGATATATGTTGCCACTGTATGGGAACAAGTGATAATCCAATTATTTTCTTTATCTCAATTTTTTTTATTGTTCCTACCTAACCAAATTCCCGAGCATACTAGAGGCGGTAGATTCCTGAGCTTTACAGGATGAGCCCTATTCCACCATAATTCCCAAGATTTTTGAATTGTCTCTCCTTGCCACGTAATATTGATTGCTAACATCTGATATATCTAATTCCATAATTATATTGTTATGGGGAATTCAAGGAAAATATGTTTATTGATTTTGCATTTTCCTTACAAAAAATGCACCATGTTAGGCCCTGAAAATATCTACGTTGAATATTGTCTCATTTAGGTGATTTTTTACACAGTAGGCACCACATGAACAACTTTGTTCTTGCAGGTCCTTTAAGCTTCCAAAGCGACCACCACCACCAAACTCTGTTATTAGGTTTCTTCTATGTAAAAATGAAAGAGTAACCATCTTTTGGAGTGTATCTTCCATGAGAAGCTAGAGTCCAGATAAGTTCATCCTCCATATCATGTATTCTCACATGTGCTTCTGAGAGGGAATTTGTGAAAATAATCGAGTCTTGTAACCCTTGTTTCGGGATCTGAAGATCCTGTGAAAATTTCCATTTTTGACCAAAAAGTGTAGTATTCTTTGCATCATCAATTTGATTCAATGTCTAATAACTAACCTCCTCAAGGAACTTTTTTAGGTCAGGGGGAAGTATGTGTACATTACCACTTCCTGACCAAGCATCCAAACCAATACGAACTTGCTCCCTTATCCCCACTCTCCAAGCCAATCCTGCTTTGATATATTCAAAGGAGTTTTAAACAACGCACCATTTCAAAGAGACATTTGTTCTATTCCAATGGGGAAATCTGATCTAGTCCTCAATCTGAAGAGGGTTAATATATTTCCGTGTAACCACCTGTGCCCATAAATTATTTTAGGTGATTAATTTCCACTCCATTTTAGCAGCCAGTGGTTATTAAAAACAAGAGAGTTTTTTCATCCCCCAACCACCCCATTTTTTGGCCAAAGCAATTTGATCCTAGATAACCCAAGAAAAAAGTCTACCTTCCTTTTTTCCTCGCCAAAGAAATCTACAGTGGATCTATTGAATTTTGTGGAGAATAGCCTTTGGAATCCATGATAAGGATGTCCAATATATAGGGATGACCTGCAAAACAGACTTAATAAGAACCAATCTACCGGACCTAGAGAGTCATCGATGATGCCAGACATTTATTCTACTTTCCACCTTAGCTACCAGCCATGTCAAGTCTGCAATTTTATAGTTGTTTGGTTCAAGGGGAAATCCAATATACTTCAGCCCATCATCAAAATCCATCTGTCTATAGGGAAATCTTTGTATATCATAGTTTAGTGAGAACTGAAAAACATCCCAATGCTGATAAAGTGGATTTTTCCTAATTAGTCTCCATCCCTATAGCCTTACAATTTTTTTTAGAATATTGTTGAGCGCAATTGTATACCTAATAGCCCCACTCAGAAAGATGAAGACATCATCAATGAATAGTAAATGAGATAAGATTGTATTTGCAAGAATTTTCACTCCTTTAAATCTCCCTTGATTCCTTTCATTTGTCAACAATCTACTCAGACCTTCTATGACCAAAAGGAATAGTAAGGGAGATAATGTCCATCCTTGCAAAATTCCATGCTCAACATGGAAAAAAATTGTTATCGATCCGTTGATAAGAAACAGATGTTATACAACACATTATCCAATTTATAAAATCATTATAAAATCCTCTGTGAGTCAATAACATCTGAATGTACAACCAACTCATCCTATTGTATGATTTAGATAAATAAATTTTCAAATTCATGCCTTTCAAATTATTTACTTTTATCTAGTGGAGGCCTTCTTGTGCAATACCAATGGCTTTGTGGATCTGTCAATTGTCCAAAAATGAAAATTGTTCCATGGATATGTGTTGAGATAAGATAGGCTTAATTTTTTTGGCGATGATTTTGGCTATGATTTTAGATATGCAATTACACAATGATATAGGCCTAAAATCATTGAAGCTATCGAGCTTATCAAATTTGGGGATTAAGGCAATGAATGTATCATTAAAGGCATCAAACGTTCTCCCATTCAATCTACAGTCTTCAATAACCCTTAGAAACTATTGTCCAATCAGATTAAATAAACTAAGATAAAATTCCATTGGCCACCCATCTGAACTGGGACTCTTGTATCTTTTGAACCACTTCAGAACGAACTCTAGCTTTCCCATCATTACAGGTGTATTCTGGCTTTCATTTTCTTCCTCATTAAAAAAAAGACGGAATAAACTAGGCACCTTAATAATTTCCACTATTGGTGCCTCCTGTTGAGCTTTGAAAAAAATTCCAAAATGATGTATACCAAGATTTATTAAGCTCCTAAAAGTCTGAGATGTATTTTTAGCCTCATCCTCTAGAGACCATATAGTATTGATAGCTTTCCACCCTCTTGCAGATTACTGGAAGGATTTTGTATTGGCGTCTCTCACTTGCATCCATATAGGTCTTCTATTAAGTCTCCATGATTCTTCCTTATCCTTCAATAGCTTGACCTTGTCTTCCTATAATTGTGTCATATACAGTTTTGATTATGGGGAATCAAATCATCCACTATTAGGGTCCTCTAACCTAGCTAATTTTTCTTATATTCTATAGAGAGCCTCCTCCTATTTTATTTTCATGGAATTTTCCCATTCGATCATCCTATTTTTAAGACGAAAAATATTTTGAGTCAGTTTCTCCAATGGAGACCTATCCTCATTGAGGGACCAGACCTCCCACACTTCTTTGACGATCCTGTGGAATTCCTCATCTCTTAACCAAGTCACATTAAATTAGAATAGGGCATGTGGCTTAGGGATAATTCTGACGATTTCCAAGAAGATAGTAGAGTGATCTAATATACCCCTCGAGCCCACGCACTGCCTAATCGAGTTAATATTATCTATTAGGGATTCCTTGATAAGGAATCAATCTAGACGTCTTGCTAACATAGCACTACCCGTTCTATGATTTCTCCAAGTAGGTTGAGTTTAAGCAAATTCTATATCGATGAGTCTATTATTTTCTAGGATTTGTTCAAATAAATCCATGAGTGAGTCCACTTGTACATTATGACCCCAGGATTCAACATGTGCCAATGAAAAATTTAAATATCCCCCCAATATTAAATTCTCAACTTGCATGAAGGATAAAACCAAGAGATCTTCCTCGTAAACCATATGATTGTGACAAGGCCCATATATGTGGACAATCCAGATATCAAGGCCCAATTCCTTTGAGAATATGTCTGCCATTAGGGCACCCTCCCACCCCTAGATATTCAACAACTTCATCGTTCTGCCATTTATACCCATAGAAATACTACCTAATCATCCTCTCACATCTAAGGCATGGAATGTCCACCCCAGAATCATAGCTTCTAATAGAGAAACAATTTGGTCACTAATCCCTAATGTCTCTTGAAGAAAAATAACATCCAATCTTTCAAACACAATTAATCTTCTGAGAGCTAGTTTTTTAGCAGGGCTAGCCAACCCTCTACAATTAAATGATAGCCACTCCATCGGAAAACCTTACTCAGGTTTCCTTTTGCCCTAAGAACCATTTCAATTGAGAATTCTCTTCCTTCTACTACATCTATACTAACCTTATGAATGGATTTAGATATAAATATTGTCTACCTCTGCAAGCTTTCGAACTCTTATGAGACGATGAGATACATATACCCCCTGGCTCCTATGGGCTACTTGGCTAATGAATGCAAGTTATATCTATGACTAGAACAAGACTCTAATGATAATTCCTTCATTGAAGAATCAGAAGTGAGGGACAAAGCAGGCACAACAAGGAAAGGAGTCAAACAACTTACAGGGACCGCAACCATAATACAAGCAACAAATTTTAAAATGTATGATGATACTGCCCCTTTATTCATAGGAAGACATGTAACTGAAGAGAATAAATATGGATTTAAGGATGTATTATGATACGGGGATGGGAAATGAAGAAAGGTACCCGAAATAGGCGTAGTTAATGAATCACATGAGCGGGTATTCATCGAAGGTTCTGGAAAAGGATCTTGTGATTTTCTTCCATCGATCTTCTCCACCCCTTTATTCCAGCGGAGTGAATCCTTTGAATTCGCTTATAGCATAGATTTTGGGCCACCTTCCATCCGACCTGATTTATCCTCCATTATCCTATCCTTATTAAGTAGAGGGCATTCTTTGAAAATGTTTCCAACTTCATGACACCTCCTGCATCTAAACGAAACCCCCTCATAATCCAACTTTTGCAATTTGGAGAAATCCCACCACTGTAGCTGCAGGATTTCCACCAAGCCCTCCCTGGTCTCAAGGTGAACTAGTATTCATGCAAATGCCATCTTCCTCGTCTCAACAAAGGATTTATTGTAGTCTAAAAATACCCCCAAATAATTCCCAATTCTTCTGAATACATATTTTGTCTAAAATTGCAGTGGAAACCCCAACACCCTGACCCAAATCAGTCTGAATTCAAATTTTTCACGCTCTGGGTCAAATAGTGGAGACCATCTCTTCAACATTATAGGATCCATTTCAATGTGCCAAAATTTCCTTAGAACCCATGTCACATGTTCAACTTTTTTGAAACAAAGCATGAACCAACCCCTGGTCATTATCACCATAGACACCATAACATCTAAGACTTATCCTCAAACCTCCATAACCCATTTCGTCATATGCGTTGTTGTTTAATTGCATCCCTGAACCCTACCCACGAGTACTCGATTTGCTATGTCCATAACCTCATTCAATTTAATGCCTTCCCCAAGAACAAGTTGATGCCTTTTTTCCATTACTCTAGTGGATTTAGATTTCTTCTCTTATGTCCTTAGTAATCCTTTGATGGATTACCTTCAATTTTACAAACCCTAGCTTCCAACCAGTAGTGGTCTCATGCACTAATAGAGATTCGAGCAAAGCAACCAGAGGTCTATGCCGAAGAAGAAGCCCCTAACCCGTGTGTTATTGAAACAACTTTGAACCTCTACCATGGGGAAATACCTGCAGTTTACTGGAGCCCAGAGGAATCTTAACCATCGTAATGCACCAACACCCCTTCTTTGCCATCTCTACTAGGGTTTTCTGTATCCATTTCTTCCATCGAGCTAGGGTTTATGCAACTCTCCAGAAACTGTAATGATGATGGAGATAGAACCAGAAAATCTAGTTGTGTCTAAACAAAATCCCAATTTTGGGTCACCCGAACTCTTGAACATTGAATATATAAAAATTGAAACATTTTATATTCATAGTCAAAAAAATGTTTACATAGCTATCACATCCAGATCCTTCCAACATTACATAAAATAGTAATATATCTCAAATATCCTCATGAGGCAGGTTCATAGAGTAGAGACATTCTCTTTTGTTCATCGACCATACAAAAAAACATAATTTTCATATATCCTAACACATATCGCTAGGATATCAAACACAAAAACTTGAAATTTAAATATCAATTAGCATAAAATCTTGTGACCTAACTCAAATCCACACCCAATATGGCCTCATTCTACTACCAACAGTGCAAATACATATGAAGACGATCCCAAGTCTTTTGTTGTTGACAATTGAAGATGTCTCCTTGATGATGATTTATTTCTTGTTGATCTTCTTCAAGGATGTTTGAGATGTGATATTTTCTTAAATGAGAGGGAGATTACTTTAATGATGAAGTGCTCTGTCTTTGTTCTTCCAAGAGTTGTTCCTTCTAGATGATATGAACCTTGTGATGAGATGGATAGTCCTTCTTGATGCTTCTTATTTCTCCTGGATGATATCCTTGCTCTCAACCCTTATGTATGCTTCTTCAATTGGATGATCTCCAAGCTACCTCTTCTTCTTGTCACCTTTTCTCTAATTCCATGTTGAAAAATCAAGGGCATCTAGATTAGGGTGATTTCTCTTACTTTGATAACTGCTTGTGATGTTCTTTACTTAACTTGATGTACTTGTAGTTAGCTTCTTCCTTACTTGATTATTACAATTTTCTTTTATTATCAAACAACTACCAAACTACGAAGATCAATGAGACAAGAGGACACAAAATATGTGCTGCAAGTTAGTGCCAAAACCTCTCCTCTTGAGAGGAAAACCCACAAGCATTCTTCTCTTCTTATAAAATATTAAAATGATGAATTCCAAGAACTAAGACCCTTGAAAAATACTCCAAGGCCAAGTCATCCTCTCCTTTTGATGAACGTGTTCTTCAAAAAATCAATACAAGTGAAAACTACTCAAAAACATTATAACTTTTACAATTTCGAACTTGCAACTTCTTGAATTCAACTTCGGCCTCACTACAGAAACCCTAGCTCATACGCATGAGTTGAATATGGTAAGATAATCTTCCTCCTCCTTTCGCTCAAGGTCCTTATTCCTCCTTTATAATTTTGTTTGCAGACTTGATCCTTTTAGTACCAAATTTCAGCTTCTTGATAGGTCTGCAATTCATTTTTTCTACAACAAATTGATGCCCTAATTTCTTCGCACATGTGGGAGATGGAAGCCAAAATATAGTCCTTAAAAGCTTCTATTTTTTTCTCTCTTTATTTTTCCCTTTCATTCTCTACTTATCCCTTGTCTTTCTTATTCTTCCATGAACTTTTTGGATGATCTCTCAACGAGGTTGAATATCTTGTATATATAGCCTTTCCTTGGAGCCAAATTGTCATTATGAGGTTGACTTGTCACAGCTAAGCTGACTTGGTATTGGAGGAGGATATTTGACTACTTTGACTCTAAATAAATTTCTTTTACATGATACAACATGCCCAATAGGGTATTTACATATGACAATGACTTCTTTGACTCCTAGACTTTATGAAAAATCCCTAGAAGCACTCAATGGGTGATTGACCTAGAAGCACTCAATGGGATTAGGATTTACAGTTTAGGGTTTATAACACTTTATAAAATTCTTAGGGTTTAAGTTTTAAGATTTTTGTTTTAGGGTTTATGGTTTGGGGTTTAGGGTTCATGGTTTTGAGTTTATAACACCTTAGTAATTGTTTTAATAAACACTTAAATAAAAGTTACAAAACACCTTTTAAATGTTATAAAATTCTTAGGGTTTAGTGTTTAGGATTTGGGGTTTAGGGTTTATGGTTTAGGGTTTGGGGTTTAGGGTTTAGGGTTTAGGGTTTAAGGCATAGGGATGAACCACTCCACCTTAAGGGGTTATACACTGTTATATATTACACATAATGCATTCATCCTATTGAGCCTCGAGGAGTTATGAAGAAAAATAAATAAAAGGAAACACATTTATGAAGAAGGGTGGAAAAAGAAAGGTTGAGGTATCTCATCTACCACAATTTTCTCCCTCCTACACTCACATACCCAAGTGTGGTCTTCCCTTATAATCATAAAATTCTTAGGGTTTATGGTTTAGGTATTAGGGTTTGGGGTTCAGGGTTTAGGGTTTATAACATTTTAGTAAATTATTTTAATAACTTAAATAAAAGTTACAAATAGTTTTTAAAATGTTATAAAGGGTTTATAACACTTTAGTAAATGTTTTCAATACACACTTAAATAAATGTTACAAAATACTCTTTGAAATGTTATAAATCAATTAGGGTTTAGGTTTTAGGGTTTAGGTATTTGGGTTTAAATTATATAACACTTTAGTAAATTCTTTTAATAAACATGTAAAAAAAGTTACAAAACACTTTTTAAAATGTTATGAAATGCTTAGGGTTTAGGTTTTAGGGTATAAGGTATAGGGTTTAGGGTTTGGGGTTTAGGGTTTAGGGTTTAGGGTTTATAACACTTTAGTAAATTGTTTTAATAAACACTTAAATAAAAGTTACAAAACTCTTTTTGAAATGTTATAAAAGGCTTGGGTTTTAGTGTTTAGGGTTTAGTTTTTATGGTTTACAATTTATAACACCTTAGTAAATTATTTTGATAAAAACTTAAGTAAAAGTTACAAAACTCTTTTTAGAATGCTATAAAATGCTTAGGGTTTATGGTTTATAAGACTTTAGTAAATTCTTATAATAAACACTTAAATAAAAGTTAAAAAACACATTTTAAAATGTTATAAATTTCTTAGGGTTTAGGGTTAAGACTCTAGGGTTTATAATACTTTAGTAAATCCTCTTAATAAACACTTAAATAAAAGTTAGAAATTTTTTAAGATGTTATAAAATGCTTAGGGTTCAGGGTTTAGGGTTTATGGTTTTGGGTTTGGTGTTTATAGTTTAGGGTTTATAACACTTTAGTAAATTATTTTAATAAACACATAAATAGAAGTTACAATATCTTTTTTAAAATTTTATAAAATTATTAGGGTTTAGCATTTAGATTTTAGGATTTAGGCTTTAGGGTTTAGAGTTGATGCTTTAGGTTTTAGGGTTTCAGGTTTAGAGTTTAGGGTTTAGGATTTACCGTTAATGGTTTAGAGTTTAGGGTTGAGGGTTTATAACACTTTAGTAAATTCTTTTAATAAACACTTAAATAAAAATTACAAAACGTTGTTTAAAATGTTATCAAATGCTTAAGGTTTAGGGTTTAATGTTCACGCTTCAGGGTTTAGGGTTTAAGGTTTAGGGTTTAGGGTTTATGACTTAAGGTTTAGGGTTTGGGAATTAGAGGTTAGGGTTTACAGTTTATAAAACTTTAGTAAATGATTTTCATAAACACTTAAATAAAAGTTTCAAAATACTTTTTAAAATGTTAGAAAATGATTAGGGTTTAGGGTTTAATGTTTGGGATTTAGGATTTAGGGTTTAAGGTTTATGGTTTGGGGTTTTGGGTTTAGTGTTTATGGTCTACACCATTTTGGTAAATTCTTTTAATAAAAACTTAAATAAAAGTTACAAAACAATTTTTAAAATGTTATAAAATGGTTAGGGTTTACTGTTTACAATTTAGGGTTTAGGGTTTAGGTTTTGGGGTTTAGGGTTTATGCTTTTGTGTTTAGGGTGACAATTTTTTGTTTATGATTTAGGTTTTGTAACACTTTTGGTAAATTCTTTCAATAAACACTTAAATAAAAGTTACAAAATTCTTCTTAAAATATTATAAAATTCTTAGGGTTTATGGTTTAGGGTTTAATGCTTGGGGTTTAGGGTTTAGGTTTTACGGTGTATTGTTTCGCGTTTATAACAATTTAGTAAATTCTTTTAATAAGTACTTAAATAAAAGTTACAAAACACTTTTTTAAATGTTATAAAATGCCTATAGTTTAGGTTTTAGTTTATAGGGTTTAGGGTTTATTATTTAAGTTTTAGGGTTTAAGGTTTAGTGTTTATTAAACTTTAGTAAGATATTTTAATAAACACTTAAAAAAGGTTACAAAAAACTTTTAAAATGTTATCATATGATTAGGGTTTAGGGTTTAGGTTTTATAACACCTTAGTAAATTTTTTCATAAACACTTAAATAAAAGTTACAAAATTATTTTTAATAGTCATAATATGCTTAGGTTTTAGGGTTTAGGGTTTGGGTAGCTATAGCTATGAAACATATGGTAAAAGTCTTATTCAACCACCCTACATCATAAAGAAAATCCTTCTCCATTGATGGTCCATCATCATAAGTGAAAAGCGTTCCATGGAATTCATTTCTCTAAGTTTGTCACCAAAAAAATGGTAATATGCATGCATGATGGTGTTTATAAAGAGGATAATGGAAAGGAATATAGACAATAACATACAACACTTATTTCTACTCTATTTTATCATGTCAAAGTAGGTATGGATTGAATATTCAATTAGCATTATCACTAAAGTTAGAAAAAATTGAAAACATATAAAATAAATATTTTTGAAAATTTGATAATAAAGGATTTTTTTTTTTCCATGTAGTCTAACTAATAGAAAAAATGGCTTTGTCACTGAATTTTTTCTAGCAAATTTGAAACAATGAAAGATAACAATATTTCTTGAAATTGTATTGATCGATTCTAATGAAAAAGCCAATACCTCTATGAGTAAGAAATGGGTTTTATATTTTATGTTTTACTTTGAAATTGCCAATTTTTTACTTTAAAAACAAATAAATGTTATTTTAGAATTTAATTTAATTTATTTTTTTTTTCCATCAACACTTCAATCCAATCTTTTATCTAAAAAACAATTAAATGTTTTTTCTTTTTTTTTTTTTAATTTAGTTTTCTGTCTTTTATTTTCCATTTTTTACAATTTATAAGATAATTATTTTGGTTTGTTATTTTTTTTAATTGAACCTTTTTTGTGGAGCTTTCAAAAATGTAATTAATATTCTCTTTTCTAAATTTAGGTAACTTTCTAAATTTATGTAACTTTTTTATTTTCCATTTTTTAAAATTTAAAAATCAATTACTTTGGTTGTTATTTTTTTTAATTTAACTTTCAAAAATGTAATTAATATTCTCTTTTCTAAATTTAGGTAACTTTCTAAATTTAAGTAACTTTTTGCTTTTTCCAGCTATTGTAAATAATATTTCTTGAATTCAACTAGCCGTTTCCTCATTGTTCAAGGTGGATTTCACAATGGGAATCTCTTCAACCCGAGTATTTAGTTAAGAGATGACGGAGGAAGTTGATCCGTTTCCTTCATAACCGTTTCCTTATTGTTCAAGGTAAATTTCAAAATAGCAATCTCTCCCAATTGTTTCAAGATATGCCCAAATCGATCCACAAATTTCCTTCATAGCCGTTTCCTCATTGCTCAAGGTAGATTTCAAAATAGCAATCTCTCCCAATTGTTTCAAGATGTGCCCAAATCAATCCACAAATTTCCTTCATAGCCGTTTCCTCATTGTTCAAGATAGATTTCAAAATAGCAATCTCTCCCCATTGTTTCAAGATGTGCCCAAATCAATCCACAAATTGTCAGACTGAATATATGAAGGTCGTGTGTTCGATCCACACTCCTCTGTATTTTTGTCGAGAGAGCATTAGGCTGAATAGATGAAGATCATGGGTTCGATCCATGCTCCTCTATATCTTTGTCGAGAGAGCATCAGGCTGAATATATGAAGGTCATGTGTTCGATACACAATGTTGTTGCTTCTATATTTTGAGAGCCTGTTCGCTTCAACACGTTCAATTTGTGGCTTCTGCCAAGGCAGCGAGTGGTTATACTCGCTCAATCCCATGTCCTACAGTTGGTTATCCATGACAATCACTCGCAAGAGGAATAAATATGCGAGAGACCACGCGTGTCTTAACATATCTGCCGAGGACATAATCATGCAGATCGATTTTCTAATAAAAATATTGCATGGGCTCCTGCATTTCTCGGAAGATTTGTATGAAGTCTGCGGGAGAGGAAGATCCCATGGAAGCTATCAAATCGCTTTATAAATCCATATAGCTTTTCATAGTCGGCGACTGTGTCTATCTCCGGACCAAGCAAGTACTAGATTTGATCTTCTTGTTGTCAAGCTTGTGTTTTAAAATTTCTTGATGTTGTTAGGGTTTTTAATTTCTTATTTCCAATCAATGGAGTGGTTATCAAGCAACTAAATTATTATTTTTGACAATACAAGGAAAATCAAATCAATTTATTCAGTATATAAATGCAATAGCATTAGGTCTTGAGAAAATAACAATAACTTCCACTAAGCACGATGGAACACAATAACATAACAATAAATCTTATGACGAGTGTAGGTCTTATGAAGTTTCTTTGTGTTTTACGTTCTTATGTTACTTGGAGATTTCCATGATTTATGTGTTACTTGGGGAGTAGTCTAGTGAGGCGGAGGAATTGTCTGGTTTCCGGTGCCGCCTGGAAAAACCTCCGGCTCCATCAACCGGACAATTCCACCACCCTACGCGACTTCCGCCCACCTCCACCACCGCCAGCTCCGCCACCGCCCACATTAACTGCGTCTAACAGGAAGATGTGAGTTAATTCCGAAGAATGAATTTTTAATTCGAACTCTGGTTTTTCACGCGGCACCCGAAACTGGACAATACTCCTTCAAAATAATACTCACAGGGATAAACAAATCCATTTTCGACATTAAATCAATTCCAGGCATTCTTCACTAGATGAAACTAATCACAGGCGAAAGGAAGTGAGAGTTGCTTCCTCAGCTCTTTATCCGGTAACTATTCAGCCTAACCACATTAAACATTCATAATTACAGCGGTATTTAACCTAAAAAACCCTTAGATCACAAGAATAGGAATAGGAAGCCCCACATTGAAATCAAATCGATTTTAATGAATGGCTTACCGAAAGGGCTTTGAACCAAGAGGCCCCAGAAAATGGCTGCTTGCAGTACTGTATCTGGTTGTGCTCACCGTAGCAACAGCAGTTTTCTGTACCTGTTTACGCTATCTGATTTCAGAGCAAAAACAGGATCATTCAGCCCGTGATTGTATCAATGCCTGTAATCATGAATTGACGAATAGACTGAATCGAAATATTGATTAAAGTACTGGTTGGAGCGTCAAAGCTAATTCGTCCCCGCCGAACGTTCATATCGTAGGAGGAATACGACGAGCTGCAGCTGAAAAAAAACACTGAATCCGAGGCTCAGGAAGCTGTGGACCACCCGGGACTGGAGAAGGAAAGTAGACATGTTTTCGGGCAGGTTCTGGGGCCTCATGAAGGGTCAATTGCTGAGACCGGGGTGGAAGGCACTGTGTATTGGAGCGAGGGTGGGGCAAGAAGTGGTTGCCCTCAAAGAAATAGGAGTGCGTGACGCCATTGGCATGGATTTGGTACCATATCCTCCTCTGGTAATCCATGGAGATATGCACAGCCACCCCTTCCCCGAAAATACCTTCGATTTTTAATTCTCGAATGTGTTTGACCATGCTCTCTACCAGTCCCTCTTCCTTTCGGAGATCGAACGGAGTCTGAAACCCGAGGGAGTGGCCGTCCTCCATATGATCATCCACAAACGGGGAGACAAATATTCTGCAAACGATCTGTACAGTGCCGAACCACTTATTGGTCTGGTCTCTTCAAGAATTCAACCCTTGTTCATATCAGGCGGGTTGACGGCTTCGGCCTCGATACAGAAATCACTCTTCGCAAGAACAATATTGATCTAACCGCTTCTCAGGTGGGTTGAATTAGAAAAAGATCGTTTGATTGCATTTAATTTAATTTCGTTTGATTTACACTCGAACCTCCTGATATGTACACGCTGTCCTGTTTCTGCCCAATGCTTTAGCAAATGTAAACAGATGAAATACTTCAATTGCCCAATGCTTTAGCAAATGTAAACAGATGAAATACTTCGATTCCCCAGGTGGAGGAACAATCTCATTTCGTATTGGCATGGAATGAGAATTTTACAAGTATAACAAATTGCACATAAAAAATATTGAGCATTCCATTTGATCTGTTGACATGACCGTCTAGTATCCCATTGTAAATGTAAATACACCTACACAGCACCTGGTTTTCTTTTCTGTTGCTCCCAAAACTATGAAAATTTTCTGTGGCATGGCCATCATATTTGAATGTTTTGATTAATCTTATATCTTAGGCGATCGTCTCAAATCCCCGTGTCCTGCAACTACAAAGCATAAATCAATGTGGGGCTTCTCTTCACTGAGAAGCTTACTCTGGATTGAAGGCAAAGTGGCGAGAATGTGAAGCATTTGCTGAGCAGATAGGGTTTTCAGCACGAATCACAGGCGAAAGGAAGTGAGACATGCACAGGGTATTTTCTATTTAATTTAGTGCAAGTGGATTTTTTCCACGAAGGCATGCACAGGGTATTTTCTCTTGAGGTTTCAAACCCCCTGTCTATGTTATTTGATTATTTTATCTGGTATTGGACTTTGGATTTTGAAAACTTCATGTGCATGGGTTGAATCAATTTACTGCAAGTGGATAACTTGCATTTTTTTCCACAGAGACATGCACAGGGTATTTTCTCTTGCAAGTTCCAAACCTGCTGTCTATGTTATTTTCCACTAACATGCATAGGATAGTTGGTGGGTCAAGCCAACCAAAAAAACTCTATATGCTTTAGCCTGAGATAAATCTTGTGGGACTTTTCCACTGAAACAAGCACAAAGAATTTTAAATTGCAGGTTTGAATCCTGTTGTCCACACCATCATGATATTCAAGGTTTGAAATTGTTGTCCACACATATACACTTGAGCAGAAAATAAATTGCAGATCTATGTGTCAAGCATAGACGTTTTAGGTATTATTGATTTATAAATTCTCAAGCATAGACGTTTTTGGTATAAATTGAAGATTTATGTCAACCATAAACATTTCAGGTATTATTGAGGTGTGATATTAAAAAAACATACATTTTAGGTATCATTGTAAGACGTATTGAAAAACTTAAAAGTGATTCCAGGTGCTTAACGAGTAACTGGAAGGTAAGATTATATTATTACAAATGCAAGGGCTTGACTAGCCACTGGAAGGTAGGATTATATCTATCAGAAAACGTGGAAGTAATGCAAAGTAATTTAGTTTCTAGCCTTTCATAATTCTAAGGTTTGTTAATGTCCTACAATAGTGCCCTACTTATAGAAAGAGATAAGGCAGGGGTTTTCCTGAGCTACCTTTATCCTATCTATCTGTTATTTCTTCTATTGGGATGTTGCTTCAGAAAACACACCCCAAGGTTGGGGGCCTGTACTGCACAACTTGAACTTTCTTCAACCTTCATGCCAGGTTTGAGGGGCAACTGTTCCACCAAAATCATCTTGAAGGTAGGATTATATCTATCAGAAAACGTGGAAGTAATGCAAAGTAATTTAGTTTCTAGCCTTTCATAATTCTAAGGTTTGTTAATGTCCTACAACAGTGCCCTGCTTATAGAAAGAGATAAGGTAGGGGTTTTTCTAAGCAACCTTTATCCTATCTATCTGTTATTTCTTCTATTGGGATGTTGCTTCAGAAAACACACCCCAAGGTTGGGGGGGCTGTACTGCACAACTTGAACTTTCTTCAGCCTTCATGCCAGGTTTGAGGGGCAACTGTTCCACCAAAATCATCTTGAGATTAGCACCTGCCTTCGTCTCTTTTTGAGATGTGCCATTTGGGTAGGAAAAGACCACAGTGAGAAGTGAACCCTGGGGGATGGCTTACCACTCTGTTGACCTCACCAGTGAACTTATGCCCTATTGGCAAATCCATCTGTTTTGATTTTTGGCAGATGTAATTTTGATATTTGAACATATTGAAAAATGCCTTTTGTGCACACTTTTAATATATCAAGTTCATTTGTTGTAACTGGTGTATTGTTGAAGATAGTAGAATTTCTTTGATTGTTGCTTATGGTTATTAAATTCTTCATGCAGATTGTTGAAATTGTTAAAGAGCTTGAGGGGACAACATTTGCACTTGAACGAACAGAAAAAGAAGTTGGTGATGAAGTCATTTCATTGTTGCGGCAAGATAAGGATCCCAATAGTGGAAATGATACATCAGAAATGGATGTTTTTCGTCGGGTGGCTACTAAGCTAAACATCATGTCTTCAAGAGCTGTGTTGTCAGAAAAAAGAGCCTTAAAGAGATTGCTTGATAAAGCCCGCTCTGATAAAGACAAGAAGGAGTCCATTATCATATATCTCTTGCATCTTTTAAGAAAGCACGCTATGTTCTTCAGAAATGAGTATTCAGATGGTGTTGATTCCCCAAACTGAGGTCCATGTTCTCCATCCATCAGAGATTGCATTGGTGAGGTTAGTAGGAATGGAAGAAACATTGAACGTCGTGCTTCAAAGCTTCACTCATTTGATACAGCTGGAAAGGAAATTCTTGGAAGCTCAGGAAGCATTCCAGTACCTCCTGAAGAATTCAGATGTCCAATTTCTCTACAACTAATGACTGACACTGTGATTATTTCATCTGGCCAAACTTATGAACGGGTTTATATAGAGAAGTGGACTAATGAGGGTCATGATACATGTCCCAAAACCCAGCAAAGCTTGACACATCTTGGTGTAACTCCTAATTATTGTGTCAAAGGTCTAATTGCAAGTTGGTGTGAACAACATAGAATTGAAGTTCCAGAGCCATCTACTCCATGCCCTCATGTGGTAGGTTGGAGATTGGACTTGGCAGATCTGGATCTGTTAAGAGCATTGATGGTGGTCGCCTGAGGGAGGTCAAGGTAGTCCCATTGAGGGACAATCAAGTTGCATGTGCTTGTGAGGATGATGTTAGCAGATTATCAACTGGTACTTTTGGTAACAGTTCTTACTGTGATTCACCGGCTATGCTAAGAAATGAAGGATCGAGTGAACTAGGTGATACAAGCCTTTCCTGGTCATGTGACATAGTTGAATCTCAAAATGTCAAAGAGGACCCTTGTAAAACATATGAAAGGTTGCTCTCAAGCCTTGGTGGACCGTCACTAGAACTGCAATGTAGAGCAGCAGAAGAGATTAGATTTCTCGCAAAGGATGATGATGAAGCTCGTTCTTACATGGGTGCCAATGGTTTCATTCACATGCTTGTGAACTTCCTACGTTCTGCTATTGATGCATGTAATGCCCAAGCACAAGAGACTGGAGCTTTGGCGCTTTTCAATATTGGTGTGAATAATAACAGGTAGAAGGATGTCTGAAATATTTTTTAGTTTATCAAAATACACAAGTCTAGCAGATGTGATTTATTCTTTTACTAATCATCTTAAAACATTTTTGCTTACTTGTGTTCATGCTTTGTATTGTAGGAAAAAAGCAGCAATCTTGGCCGCAGGTGCAGTGCCTCTTTTGTTGGATCTTCTTGATTCTGAAACATCTGAAGAAGTCGTAGCTGTCTTTCTTATGTTATCTAGTTTGGAAGATAATAAAGCTAGCATTGGAGCTTCCAGAGCAATACCTCTTCTCATTAAACTGATGGACTCGGAATCTAACCAATGTAGACAAGCTGCTATAAATGCCTTGTATAATTTATCAACATTCAACGGAAACAGGTCCTACATGGTATCTGTAGGAGTTGTTTCCAGGCTTTCTCATCTTCTTCTTGTTGCAGAGGGTGACTGTACAGAAAAATGCCTTACAATTTTGTATAACCTTGCTTCTACTGAAGAGGGCAGAGCAACAATTGCTGATACGGAAGGCTGCATTGGAACCATTGCAGATATTCTTGATACAGGTAAAACCATTGCACAAGAACAAGCAGCAACATCTCTCTTATTGTTATGTACTAATAGTTTTGAGCACAGTCAAATGGTTTTAAGCAAAGGGGTCATTCCTTATTTGGTTACTCTTTCTATGAATGGAAGCCCAAGGGGAAAGGACAAAGCACATAAATTGCTACAGCATTTCAGAGAGCAACAACAGCAAGATGTTTCCTGCCAGTCTTCTACAGCTGTGTGTACCCCTCAGCCATCAATCTATGGGGAGAGCTTGAAGGAAAATAAAACAACTCATAGAACAACTTCCAAAAATATTGGCCGAACATTAAGCCTCTTTTGGAAGGCGAAGTCATTTGCTTTTAATCAGTGTTAGTATATGCGAACCAAATGGAGGCAGAACGTTTATCTTTAGTTTTTGCTGGAAGTCCTTGTAAATCAATTTCGTTTGTTGTACGGTTCTAAATTTTCTACATATTTGGGACCATTCAGAGGCTGCCCTGACTATTTTTTGTAACGAAGTTAGGAATTGAATCATCTCATAGCTTGATGATTTAGGAATATACTTTACAAAAGTTTCAGAGGTGAAAAATAATTAGATAACACTGCTTTGTCGCAGATTTGTACATTATCACAGAGAGGATAATTACCTCTTTCAGTAGATGTGATGTTCTTCTATTCTAGTATAGCCTGTAAATATATATCGGAGATTTAGTTTGATCATCACATCTTAATACATTCCAGCCCAACTTCTCCTTGTTTATTGGATCACACTGAGTTTGCACTTTTTAATCTGTTGCTGCTACCAATAGATGTGTAAAATTTTCTTTTCAAGGTGGCCTATGGGGAGTGGTGATTGCTATGTTTATTGAAGTAATTGTGGCTGGTATAGTATTATCTGTCCACCAAAGGACAGGAAACAAGAGATCAACGCACACGGGGTTATGTAATCAATCTTTCTCCTCCCATCGAAACGTTGTATAAAAATGTTTATTTTCCAAGGTATATTTTTAAAAAATGTTGCATATATTACATTGTAAATCAAGGATACAAGTACATTAATATTGTACTTATTCTAAGAAAATTTGAAAGGGAAATATTCGACCACGCATATAGGTGTGCAACTTTACAAACTTTTTAGACTCAAATTGCAACTATGTTAATTTGATCTTGAATTTGGTTAATCTCTCTTCATTACTATGTATCTATCCAAGTTTTGGTATTTTAATTTTGAACTTCTGTATCTGTCCATCTTTGCATATTATGTCACAAGCAACCATACTCTCGAGTCAATATTTATATGCCTATATTGTTACCTTTGTTTCTTGTTATGTAACTGTATTTTCCTGCTAGCATTTTTCTAATGCCCCTTGATCTTTGTAAGCCTTTGAGCTTGCAATATTTTGTTTTCTTCTTGCCTCCTTTATGCTTTCAAACATGCCTTTCTTTCCAGTGTCATGTTTGTGCTGTTGATTCTATATCGCTTTGTCTTCCTTTCTGACAACTTTGATTTCCATATTTATGGTGTTGTTGACATGCGAAACAATGTTGATGAATTGTTAGTACATTGATTAATAATCAACATAACAGTTGATTACTAATCAAAGTACTAACAATATGATTTATATAATATTTTAAATCATTGATTGGTACTTTGTATCCAAGTACCAATGCAGAAATTAAGCTCATTTCTCAACATTTCTCGAATATTTCTCTTTTTGAGATGTGCAGGTGATTTGGACACCTCTACAACCTATCCAGTTTAGGGCATCATGCATGTTGTGGAGCTGGAGGTGGTGGAGGAGGTGGAGGTGGAGGTGGAGGCAATGAAGGTGGATGTGTGGCTCGAATAAGAGGAAGAGGAGGTGAAAGTAGAGGTGGAGGCGATGGTGGAGGAGGAGGTTGTGGGGTAGTTGGAGGCAGTGCTGAAAGAGGAGGTAAAGCGGGATGGGTAGGTGATGGAGGAGGAGGAGGAGGTGGTGGACGTAGAGGTGGAGCTAGAAGAGGAGGTAGAGTGGAAGGTCGAGGGGGTGGAGGAGGAGGAGGAGGTGGAGGTGGTGGAGGTGAATGTGTAGCTGGAAGAAGAGGCGCAGGAGGTGAAAGTGGAGGTGGAGGTGGTGGTGGTGGAGGAGGAGGTGGTGGTGGAGGAGGAGGCAGAGCGAGAGGGGGAGGTGGTGGAGGAGGAGGAAGGAGAGGTGGAGGAGGAGGTTGTGGAGGTGGAGGAGGTGGAGGTGGAGGAGGAGGAGGAGGTGGATGAGAGGGTGGAGGTTGAGGTGGTGGAGGTGGAGGTGGTGGAGTAGGAGGTGGTGGAGATATAGGTGGTGGTAGAGGTGGTGGAGGAGGAGGTGGAGTAGGAGGAGGAGTAGGAGGTGGATATGGAGTTGGAGGTGCATGAATTTTACACTAATGATAGGTATGAGGAAGGGGAGTCTCCCTCTCCCCTATTACCTCTCTCTCTTTCTTTCACTCTCTCCCCCTACCCTTATAATCCTCCCTCCATCTATCACTCTCTCTCTCTCTCCCCTTACACTCACCCCATACATTTACCTCTCTCTCAGTCTCGCTCATGTTGGTCAACATTGTCATTGATGTCAATATGAAATTATTGGAGATGGAAAATATTCTTGTGATACATGAACCTCATACAAAATTTACATGCTAAGGTTACGCTTACATTATGAAAATGTAAATCCATTAATGAAGAAGTCCTAGATACCCATGATGCCCTACACATGAATTCGTAAGTTCCAATTAGTTATACAAGCCCTTTCCCTAATAATATAATGCCCTTGCTTGATGACATCCCTCACTATGACAAGTCCTCTATTGAAGAAAAATTTCTCTGGGACCAAATATGAGGACTCTTAAAGGTAATGGTGACACAATTGACTACATGGATGATGATAGTTTATGAAAACTATTGAAGGACTTAATGACATAAATGTTTACACTTGATGACCACATAATGACACACTTGATGAAAATGGATGATAATTGAGGAATTTACTTGAAGCCCTAATAAAAATACCCTAACCTTATACATGAAGAATCCTAAATCCCCAACGTCTGCACTAAAAACACAAAATTATCATCCCAAGGTTTGCACTAAAAACTCCAAATAGTAATAAAGAAAATTAATGTTTGACTTCATCAAGACATCATTTCATTATGAATCCTTGAATATCTTGTACATGACTCTTTCCTCTTTCTAATGAGCCCTCACTTGCCTCCTAACTCCTATTAGTCAAAATCATATAAAAAGGAGCTTCAGAATATTCATTTGACCAAGTTATTCCAATGAAAATTTCAGAGAACAATAAGGATTTCAGGAAGGAAATATATCTCTATTTTGGGAAAATTCTATTGAAGGTTTTGAGTACAGACATTTATTACAATTCTATTTTTGGCACATAGAATAATTTTCACTGTGGAAAATTGTATTATACCCTTTGATTTGTTATAGTCACCTTGAAGGTTCAGTTTTAAGGGCTTAGACGAGTGATAAACTTATGCACTGACTAGGGAAAAGAAAAACCTCCTAGATACCTTGAACATTTGGTGTATGGGTAGTCTTAAGCTTAGAATAAGTGTTGTATAATGATCTCTAAGTGAAAAAAACATATGACAAGTCTTGTTGAAGGACTACACCTTCATACATCTATCCAGTCTCCTTTGGAGACACAACTTTTAGGCTCAGTGGCGTACCATCCTTGAAGGATAGTCATCAAGATGTGGACAGTCGTGTAGTGACACTTCTCTTGACCCTGTGACAACTTGAAGGAGGAACCAGTCCAGTGGATAGTAAGGGTAGTATGACATTAATTTGTGGAGCTCATTTCTTGAACCAACATTTGGGTTATACACCCATGATTCGAAGTCTACTGTGAAGCTCAGAATGTGGACAATTTTTCTATGATATAATCACATATCTTGTGAATCTGAGGGATCTTGTATTTCTTGAAGACATATGATGGTTTGTTAATAGTTTGAGACCTTTACTTGAAGTTCAATGGTGATTTACTACTGTAGGCCTTTGAAGCTGATGAAGACGATGTTTTTTATTTAGGCATCTTTTGAGGCATATTATTGCACTCTTTTGAAGTTGTTTTCAACCCTCTCTTCCAGCCTCTTTAGGGAAGACTTGGAGAAGTTGTTAAGTGTATTTCAAAGTGTTTGATACCTATAGTTGTGAACCCTGGAGGCTTCTTCAAGTTGAATAACTTCAAGACCTTGAAGAACTCCCTAGAGAAGCCCATTAAAGACACTCTTAGGGAAGTTTGTTGAAGTCACTCTTGGAAAAGCTTATTGAAGCCATCATGAGGTGAATTTCAAGATTTTTATTTTGCTACCATGAAGGACAATAGAGACACCTTCATGTGAAGATATCAAGGTTGTCATTGATGACATAATATAGAGACTACAGTGAAGGCAAAGATAGATATGGCTCATTGAAGAAGACATTGAGAGTCGTGAAGTATAACCAAATACATCTTGACAAAGTGAAGCTAATGGTTGGAGCCCAAGAGGTTGGAGCATCGAAAAGACAAGGTTGGTGCCTTAGAAGATAGCTTTGGAACTCGAGAGGATCAGATTCCTTAATAAACTAGGCTAGAGCCTAAACCGATATAGGGTTGGAGTCATTGGGGTTTGTGCCTTAGAATCAACAAGGTTGGAGCCTTCGAAGTCCAATTTGATGCTTAGAAAATACACATTGGAGCCTAGAAGATTGAAGATCGATGTCTTCATCTAGGGTTGGAGCCCTACATTTATTGTACTTGATTCATTGTAAAGAAGAAATTAATAAACACATTTATTCTTATTGTTTATTTTGTGTTCTAAATATAAGTGATCTAACTAGTAAAAATAACAATTGAAAAGAAATATGCATTCACCCCCACCTCTCAGTATTTCCAACAACTCACTCTCCCTTCTTCCCTCATTCACTTACTCTCCCCCACCCCATCCGTTTATCTCTTTCTCTCTTCTAGTGAAACCCTTTGTCCCTCTCTTACACTAGCATCCTCTGCCTATCCCCCTTACATTTCTCTCTCTCTCTATCCCCCTACACCTCTTTCCCCTTCCCTACCTCCCTACCTCTCTCTCTCTATCCCCCTACACCTCTCTCCCATTCGCTGCCTCCCTACCTCTCTTTCTCTTCCATTAACACCCTCTTTATCTATCCCCATACATCCCTCTATCTATTTCTCACTCTCTTATTCCCCCTTATCTCTCCATCCCTCCTCTCCCTCTCTCCCCCCCCCCCCCCCCCCCCACACTCTTCCTCTCCCTCTCCCCTACTCCCCCCTTCTCATCCTCCTACTTCCCCATCCCTTCCTCCATTCATATATCCATCACCCTACCTCTCACCCTCTCTCACCTCTCTCTACCTATCCCTCCCTCTCTTTTTGTGTAAGGGGTCAAGGAGGAGGGTAAGGACAAGGAGGAAAAGATTGAGGTGGGGGAGGAGGAAAGGGAGTCTCCCTCTCCCCCACTACCTCTATGTCCTTCCCTCACCCTTTCCCTCTACACCCACCATCATCCCTCCATCTATCATTCTCTCTCTCTCACCTTACCCCCACCCTTCATTTACCTCTCTTTGAGTCTTCCTCACTCTCCCTTCCTCCCTCATTCACTCTTTCTCCCCTAGCCCCACCATTTATCTCTCTCTCTTCCCGCCCCCCAGTGACACCATCTCTCTACCCCCTACGACTCTCTCTCTATCCTCCTACACATCTCTTGTCTCCCTCTCTCTACCCCTCCCCCCTTATGACCTTCTATCTATGTCTCACACTCTCTCCTCCCCCTTATCTATCCACCCCTACCACTTATCTATCCACCCCTCCCCCTCTCTCTCCCACACCATTCCTATCCCTCTCCCCCATTCGCCCTCTATCAGTCTCCCCCTCTCCACATTCATTCCTTCATGCATCTATCCATCACCCTACCTTTCCCCCTCCCCCACTTCTCTTTACCTCTTTCTTTCTCTCTCCCTTCCTCTACTTTCCCTCCCATTCTCTCTCTCCCTCTCTCTTCCCTTACACACTACCCCTTCCTCCAGGTCTCCCACCCCCCCCCCCCCCCCATTTTATAACATTTTATAATACTTATATATAATATATATTATATATATATATAGGAGTCCTACGAAGGAGGTGTGGGAATTTCCCGACTAAAAGTGGTCGCGAAAAAAATAAAAAATAAAAAATCTTGTAGATGCATTGTTTGAATCATGTTTTTGATGGTGGAAAAGGATTCAGCACCATCGAATACCCCTAGTGCACCTAAAATTATGATGTTTGACAACTTTTACTTTGATTTACAAAAATCCCTACGAGAGTTTTTCAAAATATGATCAGAATTTCATAAAGTTTAGGGTAAAAAAACATATATATTAAAATTGTTTTTTCTTTTGTGTATAGAAGAAATAATTCATAAAACTAATTTTAATACGTTTTAATTTTATGAAAGATAATAATATTCTACTATTTAAGATTAAAATATATTTCTTTAACATTCAATATTAACATTCAATAATTTCAATTTTTTTATTTTATGTAGAAAAAATATTTTTAAAGTAAAAAAAAAATATAATGTATTTAATATATAATATTTATACATATTTTTAAATTTTAGCTTGGAATTGAAATACAATGCTTTCAAATCCCTATTTTAATAAATATAAAATCATTATATTTGCAAATGGTATAAATGTTATCACTCAACTTTTTGGCAAGTAGACAAGAAATGGAAACAATATTATCATATAATTTTCTGTTATTTTAAATTAAAAAGAAGTTTCTAACCTATAAAGTTTTCATAAGTTTTTATGTTATCTTAGCGATAAACTCGGTGTAGTGCCAACTTCCAGCAAAGGAGAGCATCTTTGCTATAGCTGAGGGACTAGTTTAGGCTTTTTGAAGTAAGGTTATTTTTTATTTCAAATTTTCTATGTATTGTTTTCTAAATGTATTTAAATTTTTATATTCTTATTTTTATTAATATTATTTTAAAAATATTTTCATGTAATGAAACCTACTTAGTAATAATAATTAAAAAATAAAAAGCAACTGAAGAAAAAATCTTTCCATGTAATTAAATTTAATTAATAATAATAACTAAAAAACAATAAAAACAAATGTTTAATCATGTAACTAAACCTAATTAATAACAATAATTAAAGAACCAAAAACAACTAAAGTAAAAAAACTCTCAAATAATGGGAATTGTGAAAGAAGTTGCAAGTTACCTAAAAGAAAGGAACTCTTAAGGTAAGTTCCTTCTTGAAAAAATTAACAATCAAATCCATTACTTAATAATAAGGTTGAGTTGGCTGAAAAATCTCATATATTGGAAGAGATTAGTTTATAAGAAAGCTCAGTTGGCTGAAAAAATGCTTCTCTCTAATATATATATATATATATATATATATATATATATATATATGTCATGTTATTAATATATAATATTTATACATATCTTTAAATTTTCACCTAGGCCTTATGTTAAATTGAAATGTAATGTTTTCAACCTTTTATTTTTGGAAATATATAATTGTTATGTGTCTAAGATATAATATTATAGTAAAGTTATATAATTATTATCATCCAACTTTTTGGCAATTGCATATGAGACAAATAATATTACCATATAATTTTCTCTTATTTTAAATTAAAAAAAACTTTTCTAACATATAAATAATAATAAAAAAATATGTTATCTTATTATTTATTTTAAATTTTCCATGTATTTTTTTAAATGTATTTTAATTTTTTAATTCTTACTTTTAATGAGAGTGTTTTAAAAATATTACTATGTAATGTAGCAAAATTATTAATAATAATTAAAAAAAACTCCAACAAAATAATGGAAATTCAAATGTCAAAGAAATTGATGCTTAAAAAATACACGAAATCAAAAAATAAGTTTCTTTTTGAAATAATTAACAACCAAATCAATTACTTAATAATAACTAAAAAAGCCTATCCTTGGAAAGAGTGGGAGACAGAGACCTCGGTAAAACAATAATAATTATGATGGATGAAAACATAAATAATTATAATGGATGAGTATTATGATGGATGAGTCAGCCAGCCAAGAACGCCTATTTGTTGGAAGAAGTAGGAGCGTGTCTAAACTATATTGTTGATATGGAAAAAGCCAAAGAAAACGGAATATGTACACAAAATGAGGCATATTTTCCCCTTTTATGTTAAAGGAGATAGAATTACTTATAAATTTCAAATATCCTCCATATTTGGTCAACTAAAGAGGTACAGAGAATTAGACATATTTTTTCCCCTTTTATGTTAAAGGAGGTAGAAGTACCTATAAATTTCAAATATTCCCCCTTTTTGGTCCTCTTGCTCTCTTGACTATTTTTTGGTATGTTTTATGGGAAGCACCTCAATCTGGGTGTCTATTTTTTGTACTTTTATGGAGAGACTAATGATCCAAATGAGACACTCGGTGTGTAAAATATATTGTCCCCAAATTTGTGGAGGAGGACACTCGATTTGGACCTCTAGTCTTTTGTTCTTGATCATTAGTTGGATGTCATTTTGATGAATACTTTAATTAGTTTAACCTCCTACATGTTAGGTTAGTCTCTTTAAACCCGCCTCCTGTCCTTGTTGATTTTGATAATTAGTTTATCTTGTTCCATTTACTTGGATTTTGAGAGTCTCCCTTAGGTTCGACTTCTAGAACAATGGATTTGGAAATATGGCCTTTCCAGAATATCTTCTGTGACATCAATTGATTGAGATCAATGCTTTTTTATTATGTTATCTTATTTAGATATTTTCTCTACCCTTTCGTTAATTTGCACAAAATCAAATTATCAGTAAGCTTGTGAACTTCAATTGGAAAAGGGATTCTTAGCTTGGTGACACACTATAATTGGAAACTGCATATAAAATACATGAATATTATCATATTAATGTACATTAAAAGATTATTCTCTAACTTATACCTTTTTAATAAAATTTTATGTTATTTTTTTTTTAATTCTTAAATTCTTACTTATTACATACACCCTTTAAAAATTTTACCATTTAATTAAGAATGTAATGATCTAACCAAATTAACATCAAGATAATGGGAATTCAAATGGGAAAGGATTTGATTGTTACCTAATCTTCTCACCTTTTCACTTAGAAAACAAAAGTAATAAAAGCGGTAAACAATTTTTGAACCTTGCTAAAAAAGCATTTCCCTTGGAAGAATTGACTCTGCATAAAATGGAAATAATTATGAAATATGAGTTGGCCAGAAAACGCATCTCTTGGAAGGAGTGGTAGGGTAGAGAGCGAGAGGGGGAGAAAACACGTATCTTCTCCCACTCCCACCTTCTCCCCCTTCCCTTATCACACTCTCTCCTCCTCTTCCTGCCCCTCTCACTCCCCCTCCCCTTCTCTCCCCCTCTCCCACTCTCTCCATCTCCCTCTCCCCCCCTCTTGCTCTCTTCACTCCACCCTCCCCTCTCTGACTCTATCTCCTACTCTCTCTCTCTCCCCTCTACCTCTCCTTCTCTCTCTCCCTCTCTCTCCCTCTCCCCATCCCCTTCTCTTGCTTTCTCCCCCTCCTGGTCGTGCTCCCCTCTCCCTCTATCTCTCCCTCTCCCTATCGCTCTCCCTATCTCTATCTCTCTCCTTCTTCCTCTCTCTCTCTCACTCCCCTCCTCTCTCTCTCCTCCTCTCTCTCCCTCCTTTCTCTCTTCCTATCATCCTTTCTCTCTTCCTCCTCCTCCTCCTCTCTCTATCTCTCTCTCTCTCTCCTCTCTCTCTGTGTCTCCCTCTCCCCTTTCCCCTCTCCCACTCTCTTCCCCTCCTTATCCCACTCACCCTCTCCCTCTCCCACTCTCTCCCCCATCTTTCTCTCTCTCTCCTCCTCCCCCTCTCTCCCGCTCCCCCTCTCCCTCTCTCTCCCCTCCCCTCTCTCTCTCTACCTCTCTGCCCTCCCTCCCCCTTTCTTTCCTTCACCCCTCTCTCCCTACCCCACTCTGTCTCTCTCCCCTCCCCCTCTATCTCTAGCTCTCTCTCTCCTCGCCTCCCTCCACCTCTATCTTCCTCTCTCTCCCCCTCTCCCTCTTTCTCTCTCTCTCCCCCTCTCCCATCCCCTTTCCCTCTCTCCCTCTCCCTCCCTCTCTCTTGTTCTCCCTCCTCTCTCTCTCTCTCTCTCTCTCTATCTCTCTCCCCCTCTCCCTCTACCTATCTCTTTCTTTCTCCCTCTCCCTCTCTCTCGATCTCCTCCCTCCCTCCTCTATCCCTCTCTCCATCTCTCTCCCTCTCCACCCTCCCTCCTCTCTCTCACTCTCTCTCTTCCTCTCACTTCCTCTTCTTCTCCCTCTACCTCTCCCCCTCTCCCGTCATCTCACCTTCCCCCACTCCCACCCTCTCCCCCTCTCCATCTCTCTCCACCTATCCCTTCACCCCAACCCTCTCTGTCCCTCTCTCCCTCTCACTCCCTCTCTCCCTCTCCCTCTCACTCCCTTCCTCTCTCTCCCCCTCCTACCCCCACTCCCTTTGTCTCTCTCTCTCCCTCTCCTCCCTCCCTCCTCTCTCCCACTATTTCCCTCACTATCCATCTCCTCCTCCCCCTATCACACTCTCTCCTCCTCTCCCTCCCCCTCTCCCTCTCTTCCTCTCCCTCCCTCTCCCTCCCCCTCTCCCTCCTCCTCTCCCTCCCTCTCCCTCTCCCTCTCTCTCCATCTCCCTCTCCTCCTCTCTCACTCTCTTCACCACACCCTCCACTCTCTGACTCCGTCTGCCACTCTCTCTCTTCCCTCTACCTCTCCTTCTCTCTCTCCCTCTCTCTCCCTCTCCCCATCCCCGTCTCTTGCTCTATCTCCCTCCTGCTCGCACTCCCCGCCCCCCTTGCCCCTCTCTTCCCCCACCTATCTCTCTCTCTTCCCCTCTCCCTTCCCCTCTTACCCACTCCCTCTCCCTATCCTCCTCTCTCCCCCTCATATCTCTCTATCTCTCCTTGTCTCTCTCTCTCTCTCGCCCCCTCCCTCTATCTCACACCCTCTCTCTCTCCCCCTCTCCCTCCCCCTCTCTTCTTCCCCCTCCCTCCCCCCCTCTCGGTCTTTCTCCCCTCTCCCTCTATCTCTCCCTCTCCCTATCTCTGTCTCTCTCCTTCTTCCTCTCTCTGTCTCTCTCCCCTCCTCTCTCTCTCCTCCCCTCTCTCTTCCTATCATCCTCTCGCTCTTCCTCCTCCACCTCCTACTCCTCCTCTCTCTCTCTCTCCTCCTCTCTCTCTACGTTTCCCTCTCCCGTTTCCCCTCTCCCACTCTCCTCCCCTTCTTATCCCACTCCCCCTCTCCCTCTCCCTCCCTCTCCCCCATCTTTCTCTCTCTCTCCTCCTCCCCCTCTCTCCCGCTCTCCCTCTCCCCCTTTGCCTCTCTCTCCCCTTCCCTCCCCCTATCTTTCCCTCGCCCCTCTCCCTACCCCTCTCACTCTCTCTCCCCTCCCCCTCTATCTCTAGCTCTCTCTCTCCCCGCCTCCCTCCACCTCTCTCTCTCTCTCCCCCTCTCCCTCTTTCTCCCTCTCTCCCCCTCTCCCATCCCCTTTACCTCTCTCCCTCTCCCTCCCTTTCTCTCTCATTCTCCCTCCTCTCTCTCTCTATCTCTCTCTCTCTCTCTCTCTCCCCTCTCCCTCTACCTATCTCTTTTTCTCTCCCTCTCCCTCTCTCTCAATCTCCTCCCTCCCTCCTCTCTCCCTCTCTCTCCCTCTCCACCCTCCCTCCTCTCTCCCACTCTCTCTCTTCCTCTCACTTCCTCTTCTTCTCCCTCTACCTCTCCCCCTCTCCCGTCGTCTCACCTTCCCCCACTCCCACCCTCTCCCCCTCTCCATCTCTCTCCACCTATCCCTTCACCCCAACCCTCTCTGTCCCTCTCTACCTCTCACTCCCTCTCTCCCTCTCCCTCTCGCTCCCTTCCTCTCACTCCCCCTCCTACCCCCACTCCATGTGTCTCTCTCTCTCTTCCTCTCCTCCCTCCCTCTTCTCTCCCACTATTTCCCTCACTATCCATCTCCTCCTCTCCCTCACCCTCTCCCTCCTCCTCTCCATGTATCTCCCTCTCCCTCTCTCTCCATCTCTCTCTCCTCCTCTCTCACTCTCTTCACCACACCCTACCCTCTCTGACTCTGTCTCCCACTCTCTCTCTCCCCTCTACCTCTCCTTCTCTCTCTCCCTCTCTCTCTCCCTCTCCCCATCGCCCTATCTCACTCTCTCTCCCTCCCACTCACACTCCCCACCCCATCTCCCCCTCTCTTCCCCCACCTATCTCTCTCTCTACCCCTCTCCCTTCCCCTCTCGCCCACTCCCTCTCCCTATCCTCCTCTCTCCCCCTCATATCTCTCTTTCTCTCTCCCTGTCTCTCTCCCTCTCTTGCCCCCTCCCTCTGTTTCACACCCTCTCTCTCTCTCTCTCTCTCTCTCTCTCCTTTGTCTCTCCTGTTATCTCCCTCCCTCTCCCTCTCCCTCTGCCCATCATTCTCTCCTTCCCTTTCCTCCTCTGCCTCTGCCTCCCCCTCCCCTTCCCTCTCCCTATCCCTCTCTCTTCCTCTCCCACTCCCCCTCTCCCTCTCTCTACCACTCTCCCTCTCACACAACCTGTCCTCCCCCCTCTCTCACTCCCTCTCCCCCTCCGCCTCTCTCGCTCTCTCCCCTTCCTGCTCCTGCTCCCCCTCTCTGCACCCACATATCTCTCTCTATGCCTCTCTTCCTCCCCCTCTCCTTATCCTCTCTCCCCTCTCCATGTCCTCCTCCCCCGCCCCCTCTCTCACCCCCTCTCTCTCACCCTCCCTCCTCCTCCTCTCTCTAGATCTCTCCCCCTCTCCCTCTATCTCTCTCTATAACTCTCTTCCCCTATCCCTCTCTCTTCCCTTCTCTCCCTCCCCCTCTCACTCTCACTCTCTATCTCTCTCTCTCTCCCTCCCTCCTCTCTCTCTCCCCTTCACCCCCCCCCCCCCCTCTACATCTCTCCGCCCACCCCACATTATTTTCATTTTAAATTATATCAAATTCTTATATGCAATGAGAAGAATTAAAATGACTTTCACCTAATATTTATAGAAATATTAAATTGAAAATATAAATAACAGAAATTCTAGAAATTTTAAAATAAACCTAAATTAAATTTAAACAGACTATAAAATTTTCTTAAACCGTTTTACTAAAATTCAAATTCAAATATAAAATATACAAACAAAAAAATTACATGCAGCTATCCACCTAATATCATCAAATACCCACAACCTAATATCATTAAATACCCACAAAAAATTATTATAATGCAATCAACCCTTTTACTAAAATTCAAACTCAAATATAAAATCTACCAACAAAAAAAAATTACACGAAGCTATCAACCTAATATCATCAAATACGCAGAAGAAATTATTATAATGCGATCCGTGAAACAAATTGTTAATATAATATTTAATAAAACAAAAAAACCATAATAATTAAGGGAAAACTCACTTCCAATTGCTCAAAACCCATTCTCCAATAATGCCTAATGGCAAGTAAACTGTCCACGCGGCAAAACGAAAGTGGAAAATTCATTCGGCCTCATTTCTTGATTCCACCGAAATTCCTTCGGAAGTTTTATTTAATTGTTTAAAATCAGCGCATTGTGGAGCTTTTGAAATTTCTGACCGACGAGGCAATGATTGACGACTGGGACGTTGAGTAACTAGTAATTGTTTAAAATCAGCGCGTTGTGGAGCTTTTGAAATTTCTGACCGACGGAGGCAATGATTGACGACTGGGACGTTGAGTGACTAGTAACGTTGGTGAAATACAGGGACTGGAGTAAATGTGATTGAGGTATTCAGAAAAGCTTTGCGTTGTGGTCCTGACTCTATCTGTTTGGAAAAAGCTAAGGTAATGATGTTGTGGTCCTCTGCCGTTGTGGTCCTGACTCTATCCGTTAGGAAAAAGTTAAGGTAATGATGGTGTGGTCCACCGCTAAGTTAATGATGTTGTGGTCTTCACTCTATACGTTGGGAGAGCGTTGAGGAGAGTAAACGTTTAGTTACGTTTCAGTAAAAATCCACAAGATATATGTAAACATTTATTTACACCTCCATAAAAGTCCAGTATATATATTTTACCTCATCCTATTGGTTAGCATACATATTGTGCATATATATTGTACCCCAATCTGTTGGTTATGGTTGGAAACATGAATTGACTTGAATTATGTGTGTCTGATCCTCATCACAATTGGTTATTATCGGCAACATGAATTCATTTTAACCTCTGATTAATTACTATTTTATAAAGTTGTCTTATAAAATGTTCTATAAATTATTGTCAATTTTGTATATATAATTTTTTTTAATTTTCATATATATATGTATATATATTCTCATTATTTTAACTCTTATATCTATATATATATATATATATTGCGACAATTTTTTTTATAAGTTTTATTTAAATTTTAGGAAATAATTTTCTATTATTGTAAATTTTTTTTTAATTATAATTTAGTAATAAATAACTAATTTTAAATTTAATTATAAATGTATTTCAAATGGTTTCTGTGAAGGTTATATTCTTTTCTAAAATGAAAGTATATCTTTTTTAATGTTTCAAATATTAATATTTTAAAGTAAAGCATATATATATATATATATATATATATATATATATATATATATATATATATATATATATATATATATATATATATATATATATATATATATATATTGAAACCATGCCTTTTAAAATTTTATTGTAATTAATTTAAACTTCTAATATAAAAACATTTCCAACGTAACAAGAAGTTTAATAATTTAATAATTTCTTTAAATAAAATGATATTAATAATGAATGAACAATGCCACTTTAAAAAAAAAATAACTAATTTATTAGTTAATTAATTTTTTATGGTACATAATTTGTGGAGTTTATAACTTGTTATAATATCACAAAAATATATGGCTATGGATTTTCTTTGTAAGCATCATCACCATTTTTTGTAAGTTTGAAAATCACATGTTTTCATGATTGCTTTTAATCAATATATACTTTTCAACAATACAAATAATCACAACATCACAAGTGACTATGACGATGATTTTTTTTAAACCACAATCATTCAATGAACATTTAAAAATATATAAAAAATGGATAATGATGTTGATAAAATACAAACAAAATAAACATAGAATTTAAAAATTAATTTACAAATTGATGTTTTATGATCATATAATTTTAAATTTATGTGGTTTTAGTTTATGCTATGTATTTTTTTTTGTTGTGCTCTTGTTTTCCTTTGCTTGTTTGTTATGATTGTATGTGTATAATATTTTCACACATATGTAATATCATATACAATAATTATTTTTCCAATGTGTAGAATTTGTATACTAGAGTATTGACATTTAATTTGTAGTTTAATTTAATAAAATCTTGTTTTTCTGCAAATGACAACAACATCATGAATGAATTTTAATTTTCGTAAGCACCACTATTCAATAAACATTGTTTTTTAATTAATCATTTTTTATAATTAGATAGAATTTTTATGATAATAGAATTTTAAATGTTTGTGTTTTATTTTATGTAATGTATGTGTTTTTTTGTTTATGTTCTTGTTTGTGTATAAACTTTAGAACACAAGATAGGCTTTCATTGAATATGCCATATGGACGGTCATTGCCCAAATTGACAATTGACTTGATACAGGTTACATTTATCATGATTTTATACACATAAAATATAATATCCAAGAATTACACTTCCAATTAATTGAATGTGTATTAAACTATATAGGTCGAAATTAGCATTCAGTTTAACAAAATTTCATTTATTTTTGCAAATGACCATGGCTTTTTTTCTAAGTATCATTATTCAATGCATCTCTGAGAAACAAATTATTTTATAAGTATTTTTAATTAATATATATTTATAATTAGTTACAATGGATGTTTCATGATGATAGGGTTTTAAATGTTTGTGTTTTCATTTTATGTAATGTATTTACTTGTTTGTCTTTTCTCTTGTTTGTGTTTCTATGTCTATGAATTCCAGAACACACAAAAAAATTTCATTATCATACACCATATGGAAGGTCATTAAAGAAATTGCCGACAAACTTGATACAAATAACTTCTATGATGATTTTAAGCATCCACATTATATACACATAAAATGATTTGAATGTCTGCATTAAATTATCCATGTTCAATTTAATAAAATTTCACTTATTTTGGTAATTGACCATTGTATCATGAATGACAAAGTTTCTTTTTTTTTTATAACCACGACTATACTATTCAATGTGTATTTGAAAATCAGATTCTTTTATAATTATTTTTAATTAATATATTCTTTCTTCCTTAGGAAAAATCATAATTTTATTAATGAAAGCAAAATTACATGTTGTAGATTCTGATAATGCATTCAATCCTGCCAATCGAAGCTGATGATCATAGAGACCAAAAATACAACTCCAAAATGGTGGTAAACCTGTTACCCTTTTCTCCGTTTCTTCCTTTTAACTTTTCACAATTCTCCCTCGGAAGGAGTGGTAGCTAAAGTGCTAGCTGGGTCCCTTCTTTCATTCTTAGATTTTCCTTATCTGAATCCACACTTTGATATAAATGATGACATTTTGAGTCCCATGTCTCCATTGATACAAGGATCATCTCCTGCATCAACATTATGTCCTTTCCTAGGACATCCATCCACTGTGCGTTTTTATCATAGTTGGAGTTCCTTCATGCCCAAGGAAACTACAAAAAATGGCTCGCACAGGCTGCAAACTAACGTATCCAATATTGGTCACAAACTATGACCCAACACACCTCAAAATGTTGTTGTTCAGACATTTTCAATGCTAGAATTCTGTAACTGGTTAGGGAACTAACCAGAGTCCCTAACCACCCTTCAAAATAGGCCCAAATATCCCCTTATGTTGTGGTTTTCATCCGAGGATATGCTGCCCCATAACGCTGCTCCTTTAGGGTAGTTTTGAGCTCACATTCAAGGGCATGTCTCCATTAAGGTACTGCAACCCTTACAACACCCAAACTAGAGTTGCGATAGCCTCTTGGGAGGAATTTTCACCCTCCAAAATGCCTCCAAACAACCTCCTTGCTCCTTCTTGGGCTACCACCTCCAAGGACAGGGCTACGACCCTCTAAACATCCCTTAACCAGCCCGTGTTTACCCGTCAAATCACTCACTGACCCTACCTTGGCTATGGTCTATAAGAACAGGGCCTTGGCCCTTCCACCAACTAACACAACCTCCAATTTAGCCCTTTGCCACCCTACAAAAACCCTACAAAAATAGAAGTTCAAACTCCTTATTGATGTGCCCTTAAATCTACAACCTAGAACATAGGTAATCTCTCTCCAATGAGATCTCAAAAAGAGGTATGTGCTGCACAAAAGGATTTTCAAATGACTCCACAATACCTTCTATTTATACACTAAAAGAAGCACTCCTCCAACATCATTCTAGGGCTTGACAAGCTGTCAGAAGCCTAAATAACATTAAGCCGACCTTGACACTTCTTGTGCAAACCCAGACTTTGACTTAAAAAAATTGTAACTCCTTAATGACAACTCAGAATTGGATTATTCTCATTGCATTAGAATCATCTCACTAAGAGCTATCATCCTCATCCATCACGTGTCGAAAAATCATCATGGTTTTCGCCCAAACTATTGAAAAATATAGGGAAAATGTATTTAGTATGATTTTTCCTATCATGATAACTATTTATGTGGTATTTCAACTTTTTTCTTATTAGCACAATCTTATATTGATATCATTAGTGTGTGTATTTCTTACTTTGTCAAAACGTTACCGAAATACAAGAGACAAGAACATAAGATGTTGGCTTTCTGCTAGGGTAACAACCTCTCCCTCTTGGAGAGGAAAACCCGCACACAATTATTTTTATAGAGATTCCAATTGACTAATACCAAGACCTTGATGCTTGACCTGCTAAGCCACTTGAAGACCAAAACATCAATCCTTTTCATAATGTAGAGATCATCATAATCATTATTGTTGCTTCACTGAGATCATCGTGATAGTATCACAAAGATTCTTGCAGTTGCACCATTGCTTGTACTTCTACCTATATCATTATTTCATCACTATATCAATGAGGTCTTTTATATGTGAGTTGAACCAAGATAATGATCATGATCGAGACCATCATTGCTAATTTACCAAAATCTTGAATGAGTCTAGAATGCTGGAATGTATTACTGAGATCACTGGTAATTATGCTGAGATTGTAATGACATCTAGAGAGTAGGTTGAGGCAAAGAGTGTCACTTTAGGACTCTTCCATTCACAGGTATGCCGAGACTGTTATTCTGTGATGCTGATGAATGTGAGATTGTAAGGAGGCTGAAAATATAACGGGTTGATTTCCAAAATACATACTGTAATAGCCCTTCAAAATATCAAAGGTATCCGAGATTCCTCACTGTAATCATCCTTGAGATTTCTGAGACATATGAGATTTGTCTTAATGGCCTTCATCTAGATTTATTGTTTTTAGTCTTGGACTAGTGCATGACACATGAAATAGAAAAACACAATTGTCACTCCTTTTTAATAAGGGGTGATGTAATCCAAGCTCCTTCTTAGTGAAGGCGATGGCAGTGGCGATGAAGGTGATGTAGGAGATAGAGGAGGAGGTGGAGGAAGAGACGAAGCAAGAGGAGGTAGGGAAGGAAGCACTAGTAGTGGAGGATGTGGAGGCGGAGGTGGAGGCAGAGGTAGTGGAAGCAGTGGTGGTAGTGGCGGTGGCGGTGGAGGATGAGGAGGAGGAGGAGGCAGTGTGGTGGTGGTGGATGCAGAGGAGGAGGAGGAGGAGGAGGATGCTAAGGTAGTGGAGGAGGAGGTGAAGTTGGTGATGGAGGTTGAGAGGAAGAAGGAGGTGGAGGGTGTGGTGGAGCCGAAGGAGGAGGAGGAAGAGGAGGAGGTCATGTTGTTGGTGGAGGAGGTGGTGGAGTTTTTGGATGAGGAGGCATAGGTGGTGGTGGATGAGGAGGTGGAGGTGGAGGAGTAGGATCAGGAGGATGTGGAGGTGGAGGATGAGGAGCAGGAGGAGGTGGAGGTTGAGGTGGTGGAGGAGGTGGAGGCAAAGGAGAAGGAGAAAGAGGAGGAGGAGGAGGTGGTGGAGAAGGAGGTGGACGTGGAGATGGAGGAGGAGGAGGTGGACATGGATATGGAGGAGGAGGAGGAGGTAGTGGAAGTGGATAAGGGGGAGGAAAAAGTGGAGGTGGAGGAGGAGGAGGAGGTGGTGATGGAGAGGTGGTGATGGAGTAGGAGGTGGTGGTGGAGTAGGAGGTGGTGGAGGTGGAGGAGGAAGAGATGAAGGAGGAGGATGACAAGGGTGTGGAGGAGGGGGATGAGGTCGAAGAGGTAGAAGAGAAGGAGGATGTGGAAGTGGAGGTGGGGGTGGGGGTGGAGGTGGAGGATGAGGTGAAGGTGGTGGTGGAGGTTGAGGTGGAGGAGGAGGTGAAGGTGGAGGTGGAGGTGGAGGAGGAGGGGTTGGAGGAGGTAGAGGTGGAGTTGGAGGTGGTGGTGGATGACGAGGAGGTAGAGGAGACAAAGGTGGAAGTGGAGGAGGAGGAGTATGAGGAGGAGGTGGTGGTGGTGGTGGTGGTGGATGAGTCAGCGAGGAGGAGGAGGCGGAGAGGTAGTTAGTGGAGGAGGTGGAGGCGAAGGAGGTGGAGGAGGAGGTGGAGGCTGAGGAGGAGGTAGAGGCAGAGGTGGATTTCGAGGTGGGGGAAGATGAAGTGGTGGAGGAGGAGGAGGAAGAGGTGGAGATGGAGAAGGAGAAGGAGGAGGAGGAGGAGGAGGAGGTGGTGGAGGAGGTGGATTTGGAGGAGATGGTGGAAGAGGAGGAGGAGGTGGAGGTGGAGGAAAGAAGGAGGAGGAGGATGTGAATGATGAGGAGGAGGAGGTGGATGTGGGCGATTAGATGATGGAGGTGGAGGTGGATATATGGAATTTAATTTAAGATTGATGTCTTATATTCAAATAAATTGTCACTCTCTTCTTCACAGTTGGAAATGAAAACTACAATTTCATGAATCGAGAACATATCCCTTCAGATACATAATATCCTACTATTAAATGATAAGTAATTCATTTAGAAATATTTCCTCTATTCACAAATATAGTCATTCAAGTACATGAAATTTCTTTTATGTTTAGATCTGATATCTTGGCTAAGAATTTGAAGCATTTACCAAGATCAAAATTTTGCATTTATTTTGTTCAAACCTTTTGTTTGTCTGTAAAACACTTATAGTTCTAGTTTTATTGTTCAATGAACCATTTGTTTGGGAATGACTGGTTTCATCTAATTATCATTGATTTAAAAAGCGTTGGGTTAAATTTAACGTTGTTTCATGAATAAGAAGCCTTATGTTCTTCTTCTTTTATGTTTACTTGAGAAACATAGGATATTAGGAATCATATATGGCTTTGTTTATTCTTTTGGTATTGCACATATTTTGCGTAATCATATAGAGTTGACATGAATATCTAATGTGTACTCATATAATATAAATAGAACAAATATTATAGTATTGTAAAATTTTGATGGAATCACTTCATTACATATAGTAAGAAGTAAATACATTGTATAAATTGTCCTTATGAATAAAAATAAAGGTTTACACTATTGGGGTCATAAGACAACCAAAACTATTTTATCATAATTAAATATTTTCATTAACGAAGAGAGGGTAAATCCGTTGAATTGAAATCGATATACATGCATTTTTTTTAGTGTCGTTCATTTTGGGAAAAGTGCTAGCTATATAAGGGTTTTCTTTAAACTCAAAAAACATCAAATTTCCTTGCAGCCAACATCAAGTGAAAATGGAAACTGACATCGAAACCCTATAAAGAGGAAGCGTTTGATAAGTACTTGAAGGCTAAAGCATAGGCGGAAAAACTTGCATGAATTTTAACCCCAAAACAATGTCACAAGATAACCCAAGTTGGTCATAGACTAACCTACACACACAAGAAAGGAATTCCTTTGTTTGAATTGGAATCACTTTAAATTAATTAGGCAAAGAACATTATAGAAGGTTTTGAGATAACTAGAGTCTAACCTTAGTAATATAGATGACATCCTTCAATCTGATGCTTTGTTGTAAACGGAATAACATTAGTATTGTACATATATTCTTGTACAAAGAAAAATTATATCGAGATGAGAATCAAGTTATGGTTTAATCATAGAGTGAAAATTCTAGAAAGATTGTACAATATTGGAAGGAACTCCATGTATGAAGGGTAGTTCATTTTGAAATCATTGAGAGAAGCAAAAATTACCCTGAAATCCTTTGAGGAAACCATAACCAACTTATGACACATCACAACCACAAAGTAAGAAGTAAAAACTTACAATAATATACTGAATATGCAAGAATGGCTATACTATAACAAACATAAGTGAATGTAGAGGAACCAAAGACATTGTGGTGGCTTACTAAAGGATTTCATCCATACCACATTTTACAAGGACTCTTTTTCTAAGAGCGTGAGATGGACATAAGTTTTTGACACACATTGCACATAGAATCACATAATCCCAAAACATCAATGTTTTGTTTTTAAAAAACCTCATTGAGAGAACTATATTCAATAGAGTAATGTTCATTCTTTCAACTACTTAGTTTTGTTGAGAATTATATGGAACTATGCTCTTATGTTGAATCCCGTGCTTGCAGATATATTTTTCATATTCATTAGATTACATTATATTCCATTAATGGTATGAAGAGAGCCAATATGTGATTATACTTCATATCCAATCCATACATGAAAATCCTTAAATGTTTTGAAAGCTTGAGATTTGCTTTTTAGTAAGTACACCCAACACATTCCAGTGTAATCATCAACATAATATTTCGTACATTTATTTTCATTATCATAATGAAAATGCATAGGACCACACAAACCAAAATATATATGTCCAAATTTTCTACATGAATGAAGGGGCCTTGCTAGCGATTGCGAACAAGGAGCAAGTGGTAAATGATTATGCATAGCTATAGACCCATATAAATAAGAAAGTGGAAAATTCCACATATATTTAGTAAGGTACTCAATTGACATATTTAATTCTTAAAATGGTTATGTATAACAAAAGAAACGTGTTGAGTTCTCATCCTTTGGGAGAGAAATCACCCTTGACGAGGAAGGGGCATGACTAAGTAAAGCGAAAAATGAGATAGTATTGATGGATAGTCTATGAGCTCTTGGTAGAATAAACAATGTTCCAATGTAAATAAGCCTGATAATTTTCCGCGTAGTAGAGAAATTTATTGTGGGTAATATTCGAGGCTTTTTCAAAATAAAAAATAAAAATTAGTTATCAATTTTGACATTTTTTTAAATTTATTTGGTCAAAGTTTATACTTCAAAATTATTTTAACTTAAAAATAATTAGAGCTCTCAATATTTTTACGAAAATATCAGTAAACATTTAACATTATCGATATTATGGAGTACTAATGTCAGAAAAGGTTTATAAGCTTTAAAATAAATTTTTATCCTTGAATGTTTTACTACTAGATAGAACCCTTTGAGAAGAAAGAAAAAACATGTCATAGTTGTGAAAAATATACAAAAGAATTAACTGATTAAAAGAGAAGATAACATGAGACATTCTTGAATAAAACTAACATATGGGGAATAACTAACAAGGAATAAAGTTGTGGGTCATTTAATGTTTGCATGTTGTGAGGCTTTGTGACATAGTACTCGTGAAAATCCTCAATGCTAAGCGCATGTACATTTCATGATACTTTTTTATTTGAAATGATAAAAGACAGTTTAGGGTGCATAAATGTAATTATATTATAATTTAGTCAAAGAAACATTGTACTCTTCTTTTATTTCGTTAAATACTTTTATGCATGTCCAAGTTTATTTCACCTTCATGGCTTCTTTTGATGAGAAGGAGAGCTGAGGAATTTGTCATTGTACATATATGATAAAAATATGAACATTTTTAGTAGAAGAGATGCAATAGGAGGTGATGTAGGTGTTACCTATCCTAAAAAAGGTGTAATATTGAACAATTATCTCCTTGTTAATGAAAAGTATTATCTTTCCCATTCAGTGTCTATCTATTTTATTATATTTCCATTTATTTTAATGTTTTTCCTAAAATATATTTATTAATTTGTCAATAAGTATAAAAAAATATATTTTTATATTGTAATACCATTCGCTTCCAAATCACATGGAAGGTGTCTTGCATATCTCACATTCATTCAAAGGGGGATTTTCGTGAATAATGAGGTTAGATAAAGCATTAATATTTGTATAATGGTTTCAATATATTTTGGTTTGTATCCTTTAAATTCCATTCCTAAAGAAATAAATGTGAATGCATTTGATATTTGCATAAATTTAATAGAAAAATATCTCATAGACTGTACATATAGTGAAATTCATTGCAATTGAACTCAACAACACCTTAGATTTCAATACAAAGCCTCAACATTTAACTTAGAATTGATTAGACAAAATTAAAACAAAAACAAAACAAAACAAAAAATATAATAAAAAATCATATTACAAATATATATATATATATATATATATATATATATATATATATATATATATATATATATATATATATATATATATATATATATATATATATATATATATATATATATTATATATATATATATACATACATATATATATATATATATATATACATACATACATACATATATATATATACATACATACATACATATATATATATATAGATATATATATAGATATATATATTTATATTTATATTTAATTTATATTTATATTAATATTTATATTTATATTTATATTAATATAAATATTAGTGATTAAAGAAAAATTGGAATACACAATTTACACATCTGAAATACATATAAATAAATTTGTGAAAACATATTTATGATTCGTTAATTATGTTATGTTGATAGTGTGTATACCTTATAATAGGATTTCTCGAATTCTAATTTAATTATCAATAATCAATAGGTTGATGCTAGTGATAAAATAATCAATAATTAATATTTTTAATATTAGTCATTAATAGAGGGTTGGGATTTATTTAAAATGTAGTTATGATCTGTATTCCTTTTCAATTTAATTAAAAAATGGTTTCAATATTAATTTCAAATACACTATATATAGAATATTTTGACTATAAAACGATTTACTGGTTTTATTATAACTATTGTGACCATATAATTAAATGGATTGAAAATTGTTATATCCATCAATCTATAAAAATATGTTTATCCATGTAGATTCTCCCCACTATTATTATGGAAATCTTTTAATTGGAAACGTTTCTTCTTACATTACCTTGGCTTCGAAATACCGCATCCCCAATATGATGTGTTGATATGCCATTTTGTTAAATTAATTAATTTGAGATAATTTAATTAATAGATTATCCCTAACTTGGACAGTGATCTTATCATTGATATGTCAATATTACCATGAATATTCCAACATTTTCCATGGGGTTTAAATATCTACAATCAACATAAAAATTAAATTATAACTATGGAAGATCTGTTTTCTTCCAAATTAAGTAAGAAGAAAATATTAACATTAAATTAAGATAAGCTAGGGAAGCCATATAAATTAAATGGATCAAACTGCAAATAAAATTCAATTCATGATAACCATACAAATGGGTAACCCATTATTCCAATCAAATTTAATATATTAACAAAATGATAAAAATTAACCAAATAATAACTTTATTACAAATTATATTGTTTTTATTTATAAAAAAAAATTGCATGCATATTTCAACAACAAAAAAAAACCTAAGTGGAAAATTTTTGCAGTGAAATATGTCAATATTACTATGAATATTCCAATTTATTCGATGGGGGTTAGATATATTCTATCAACCTAATAATTAACTTATAACTATGGTGATGAGCATAATTATAGGCATATATAACGTGTGGTCAACTGACTTATGTACTAAGTGTTGGACTGCAAAAGGTGGATCATTAATTCTTATTGGAATGTTTATATTATGTTGTTCTATTTCATAGCTATAACATTCCAACCAAATCTAAATTTCATGTTGTTCTCTCTACTGAATGTTTTTACTAGGCAGCTTAATATGTCATCTTGAACATCATTTTCTTCTATACTTCTTATAGTAGCAACATGGGTTGAATCACAAGTCAAGTCGATGTTCAATTTTTATTTTTTCCTGTTTGGTTCAGTTGACTATCCTTGGTCGTATGCCTATGATGAGCGCCTTTCTATGTTGAGTTTGTCTGGAATCAATTTTTTATGTTGTTTTTTTTCTGAACTACCATCATTTTCTATAGTTTTGTTTCAATGAATACATATTCTCCATGTCCAAGCAACTATAAGATGTCAAACCCAATAAATTATTCTATAAATTGTTCTAATTTTCAATGCTTCTTTTCTTTTCTACTCTTTATAGGATATCCTCAAAAACTTTTCATGCAATTGAGTGTAGATTCTATTGTTGTTGTGTGTCTTCTAGTTGAATACCTGGAAATATTCCATTTCCATTTATTGTATATGTTTACGTCCCTGTTGTTTTCCAACTCCATGAGTCTTTGCTTGCAATATTCTTATGAGATTATGTCACAAGTTCTAAGAGGTCAAATTTAAATGGTTGTGTATAATTCTGCTTCCCTTTCTTCTTCTTGTTCAGCATCTCGAAGGAGTAAAAGTATATCCCCTTGTTCCTCTCGAGCTTATGGTGGAATTGGGAATATTATATTATATTATTAATTGATCCTATATATATTTCGTCAATTGTAGGCTGATACAAAATCTCTTGCGGGTCTACATCTAAAGAGTTTACATACCAAACCTCAATTATTTGTATGGACAATTGAACATGCGATGACAGAGGATTCATTTTTTGTATGTGTTGAGGTACTCTCCATCTATTGGAAGATTTTTAAATATTTCTGGAGGACTAACTAGTGAATTTTGTTTCATGCCTACTGAAATTAGTAAAGAGGGGAACCAAATGGACTTATTAAAATTTTCACATTCATACCGGTTCATATTCAGCATGTCACAAACGAGTTTTTCCTAGTTGTATATTTTCCCCATCATGATCATTTGACCAATTTATTGTATAATAATGATTTTAATGTTAGAGGCTCTTCCTACTCATGCAAAAATGACTTTCTCTCATTAGGAAAAATTTATAAATAAGAAAAAAAATTGAAATATCAAAAACTTATTTTAATAATACATATATTTAACACAATAATATAAACATGAATAAATAGGAATCAAATAAAGAATATTTATTATTCATATTGCATTGATCAGTGGAAATAGGAAAAAACCATATATAAATACACAATTTAGAAATTTAGGAATTTTATAATTTTGAAATACATATAACTAAATGTAGAAAAAAGCATATATATACTTGATTAATATTATTTGATGGAAGGAATAATAGTTAAAATGAACTTGAGACACCAACATTAAGACCTTAAAACATCTAGAAAATATACACCATCATTGTATGATCTAATGGGTGAAATGCGAGTACTCGTCAAGATCATTACCATATGTTGACTCACAAAAAGTGATTTTTGGGTCAATATCATAATCAAAATCATTACCATATGTTGCCTCAAGAAAAGTTATTTTTGGGTCAATATCAGTAATCAAAATATCATCTCAATGATACACAATATCTATTATATTCCTTTCTTATGGGATTTAATTTGGAGTTACACTTCATTCAAATTTATCACTATGTTATGATGCTTTAAGTGCATAAATGATATACTTTTAATGGTATAGTTAATGTGTTAGATATTAAAATTGATGTGTATTGTAAAATTTCAAGAATTACAATGTCATGATCATGAAGCGTACTAGGGGTCATAGTTTCTAGAATTCATTATGTTTTAAAGATCATAGTGCACTATGGTTTAATTAATTCTAAATTTAGTCCCTTAAGAATTATCAAGTGACCAATATAATTGTTTTTTAATGGTAATAGTTAGAGGTTGCATTATGGAAGGGTTTTTAATTATCTGAGAGTATGACTGATCACAGTATATTAGAGGTTATGGGTCATATTAGTGTTTTGACATTCATAATGGTTTTTGGTTAAGGGGCACATATTGTACAAGATATTTTGTTCAGAGTAGGCAAAATTTACATTAAATAAGGGTTACGTTTAATTTTTTACTTTGCTTTCTTTAAAATTTAAAGGTAAATTGTTTTGGTTCATATTGTTTTAATTTAACTGGTGGTTTTTTTTGAGCTAATGTAATTTATATTATATTTTTAAATTTAGGTTATCTTTTTCTTTTTCCTGCTGTACTTTCTAAATTTAGGTAACTTTTTGCTTTTATGGGTTATCTTCTTGAATTTGAGTCGTTCCCTTCATAGCCGTTTTCTCACAATCACAATCTCACCCAGCCAATATGTGATGATTTCGAAACTATGGTCATGCCCAATTGTTCGAGGATAGTGTTTTCATTGGTAACGCCAATGTTGTTGGCTCTCTAACTTTCTTGGGAGAGTGTGAGACTGAATATATCTCCTCTACATCTAATTCCACCACCTTCTCCTCCTCCTCCACCACCACCACCTCCACCTCCTCCTCCTCCACTACCTCCACCACTGGTGGGCTCCAGTATTGTAGCAATAATTCTACAACTCCTGGAACTTCCTTCTCTAATTTTATCAACCCGGTAGTTCGTAACAAACTTGGAAGCGACGGTGTTGTATGCACAAGTACTAGCTCTTGTCGCAGCTGTCACTTGGTCAGCTGGCACAAGTCCGCTAGGTCTCAAGCCAACTTCTATATTCTCTCAGAAGAAGCTTTTTAAGTGACGAACGAAAGCTATCTCAAAGGAAATTAACCTACTTTGCAAGAATGAACTGAAATCCAACAAAACATGGAAACCCTAGTAAACCCTAAATTGACCAGCTTAATCCTTACAATGCAATGGTGCGAATGCAACTTCTAACAATGATGCCATTACTTCTAGTGAGATGAGATGCATGAGTCTAAACTACTTTCATATGAAGAGAACATGTTTTTGTATTTTTTCTCAAGTGGTTGGAGTTATTATGATTGTGCTTCTTACTGGGTCTTGACTGTGCAGGGGTAGTTCAAGGGAAGGAAGGCTTGGGAAAGGTCAGGAGGACTCTGAGAGGTTCCAGGGGATCCCTAACATCATTCCACAGAAGTTCACAACGTTCAGATGCCTGGCAACTGTGTTTGCAAGCTTCTACAGGATGTCTGCAGGGGATCCTACAGGAAGCTCAGGATTTCTACAGGAAGTCTGCTAACTTCTACAGGATGTTCTGCAATCAGAGTTTTGGGTGATGGAGGAGTGAATGAGCTGTATGGGTGGATAGGTAGGATGAGAGGGGAGCTTGTGATGGCTTGTGGACAGAGAGATGAGATGGAGAGGGGGTGTGTAAAGCTGGTTGCTCGATAGAAGGGTGGAGGCAATGGAAGGCCGAAAAGATAAAACAACGTGGATAATAGAGGAGTTGGTGGGCAAATGATCTAGCTGTGAGGTAAGGAGATGGCTTAGGCACGGCTGAGAAGGATAAGGAAATGATAAAGTGGTGTTGCACAGTGTAAATGAAACAAATCACCTCTATCTTGCACAAAACTGAGAATTCATCAACCTATTCTAACTGTTTTATTGAAAACCAAAGAACATCAACGTGAGTTAGGGGAGAATCGTGCATGGTACTGAAACAAAGAGTTACTGCTCAAGATCTAAATGCATGGACACTTCTACCAATGGAAATATTACTTTACAGCTTGCATGAAGATGTAAAACTGCGTTTTTTGGTGGTTGGCACGGTCTACACTCCCAATCTCTAACCAGAGGTGGAAGTGAGTGTACGATCAACCTTTTCTTGGAACTCTGATGAATTCTAATCCTCCTACTCTAATCTAAACTGCTGAAAGCACTTTATCCATAAAACTAACCTACTTAATCACATCAAGAAATTCGAATCAACAAACTGTGTTTTCCAAGTGCATGTCAAGGCAAAGAAATGAAATGCTGAAAGGAAAGACAAGTAAAAATACAAAGAAAGGAGGCCTATTGCTCTCAGGTTGGGCCCAAACCTGAGAGCTATAGCTCCTCTAAGAACTCAGAATTGAACTCAAATCTGCCTGGCTTTTATTAAAAGATCATAATCATAAGTCTAACAACATGCCAAAAATGGCTTACAAAGAGCAAAAGAGAGTTGTAGCTCGTGATTCAAAATTTGCAACAAACGTTCAAAAGTCTTCATCGAAGGCTACAGCCTCAATATTTATACATTATGAGGGCCAAGCTGGCCTCCTAAATTAGTGGGGCTTGGTTGTCCAACTAAAAGTAAATTGTTGCTCCTGTAGAATCTGTTGGTTTCCTTCTAGCTCGGTGGTGATAGCTGCTGGAGCTCGGAGTTGGGGTGGAGATCACGAGGAAGGTCATTCAAGGTTGTGGACAACCTTCCTACAAACCCGCAATGCCACCTTGGTTGTCTCTTTGCCTTCATCTGCGTGGTTTTGCTCCATTTAATGTCAAAAAGACCTGAAATAAACATGTATTAGCCACATAGGCATAATGAATGCCCTCCTTCCTACAAATAACATGAATATACTAAGAAATGATGCATAAGTGATAAAAAATGAAGGGTTGAGCAAGGTAAGTAGACCAAATGAGCCCAAAATGTTACCAAAATTTGGGGCTCATCAACCACCTCAACCTCAACCCCATCCTCTACCTCCACCTCCACCTCCTACTCTTTCTCCTCCTCCACCTCCACCTCCTCCACCACCTTCACCTATGTCTCTCCCTCCGCCTTTGCCTGCACTTCCTACACCACCACCTCATCCTCTTCATCCACCTCCACCACCACTTCCTCTACAACTTCCTCCAATTGTACCTTCATCTCCTCCACCTCCACCTCCACATCCACTACCACCTCTACTACCTCCTTCTCAACCCCCTCGTCCTCCTCCACCTCCAACTCCACGTCCACCTCCTCCTCCTCCTCCTCCACCTCCTTCTCCACCACCTCCATCTTCTCCTCCTCCTCCACCTCCTCCACCTCCACCTATATCTTCACCACCTCCTACTCCACCACCACCTCCACCTCCACCACCTCAACCTTCACCCTCTCATCCACCTGCACCTTCTCAACGCCCTCCTCCTCCACCTCGACCTACTCCTCCTTGTAATCCACCTCAGCCTCCACCTCCACCTTCACCTCCTCCTCCACCTCCAACTCCACATCCAACTACTCCTCCTCCTCCTACTCCACCTCCATCTTATTCTCCTCCTCCACCTCCTCTATTGCCACATATATCTCCACCACCTCATACTCCACCACCACCTCCAATTCCACCACCTCAACCTCCACCCTCTCATTTACTTCCTCCTCCTCCTCCTCCACTTCCACCTCCACAACCTCCTCCTCCACCTTTCCTTCCTCCTCCTCTGCCACATCCCCCTCCTACTCTGGCTTCTCCTCCACTAGCACCACCTCCATCTCCACTTTCACCTACTGTACCTCTTCTTCAAGCTATAAATTCACCTCCACTGCCTCCACCTCAACCTTCTCCTCCATCATATCCACCTACGCAACCTCCACCTCCACCTCTTCCACCACCTCCACCTCCTGCTTTGCCTCCTCTTCCAGCTCTGCCTTCGCCTTCACCACCACCTCCTCCTCCACTACCTCGCCATCCCTCTTTTCCTCCATTTCCATTAGTACCTCCTCCTCCACCACCACATCCACCTCCACCTCCACTTTCACCTCCTCCATCTCTTTCTTGAGCTAAAAATCCACCTCCATTGCCCCACCTCCAACTCCTCCTCCATGATATCCACCTACACCACCTCCACCTCCTCCACCACCTTCACCTCCATAGCATCCACACCCTCCTCCTCCTCCAACTCTAGCTTCACCTCCTCAACCATCACCTCCTCCTCCTTCTCCTTATCCACCTCCACCCACACCTCTTCCTTCACCACATTCTCCACCACCTCTTCCTCCACCTCCAATTCTACCTCCTCCACCACCTATTCCTCCTCCTCCTCCTCCTCCTTCTCCTCCTCCTCCTCCCCCACGCCCACTTCTTCCATCTCCACCTCCTGCTCAACCACTAAAACTACGTCCTCCTCCTTCTTGACCACCTCCTCCAACACCATATCCTCCACCTCCAACACCACCTCCACATCCACCGCCTCCTCCTCCTCCTCCTCCTCCTCCATCTCCACCACCACCAACTCTACCTCCTCCACCAAGACCTCCTCCTCCTCCATGTTGTCTTCCTCTACCTCTACCTCCACCTCCTCCACGTCTGCCTCTGCCTCTGCCTCATCCTCCTCCTCCACCACCACCACCACCACCACTAACCCCTCCTCCTCCACCTCCACCTCCACCATGGCCTCCTTCTCCTCCAACTCCACGTTTGCATCCTCCTCCTCCTCCTCCATCTCCACCTCCACCACCTCCACCACCTCCTCTGCCTCCTCCTCCACCTCCAGCTTCTCCACCACCTCTACCTCCACCTCCTCCTCCATCACCTCCACCTCCTCCACCAACACCACCACCTCCCACTCCACCTCTGCTATCTCCCCCACCAACACCACCACCTCCCCCTCCACCTCTGCTACCTCCCCCACCACCTCCTTCTACTCCACCTCCACCTCCACCTCCACCTCAATAAGTATTTATAATACTTATTGGTTCATTTTTCAGTGATAATTCATATATCAATAAATACAGGATAATATAACAAATAATATGCATAAAAAATTGCAATATAAATAAGTAATTATGAGAACAATAATTTAATTAAAAAAAATTGTAAAATTTATATAAATAGTATCAAAATTTGTTGATAAAAATACACCCAACTCAATATTTATAATTAATGTCGAGAACTTTTTAAAATCAATAAATTAATTATATAAAATCACAAAAAAAACAATTACCATAAATTAATTATACAAAATCATTCAAAATAAAATTTAAAAAATCACAATTACGGTAGACATAAATCATGGAAACCCCAATAACATACAAATGCAGAACAAAAAAAGCTTCATAAAACCTACACTGATCATAAGTTTGTTCTATCATACTTAGTGGAGGTTATTGTTATGTTATGTGTTCTATTTTCCTCCCGAATGCCCCTGCGGCTAGAGCTAACAACTGTTTGCAAAATATGGGGTGTTTTTTTGTTGACAGTATATATATAATATAATTTTTATTTTTTCGAGAACTAATGCTATTGTATTTATATACTGAATAAATTGATTTTCCTTTTATTGTCTAATATAATAATTTAGTTAACATGGTCTCCAGGAGGGTTCATGGTCGGCTCTGCACATTAGGGTTTGGACGATTTCTGCAACGACAGGCTCTCTAGAGCATGGCAGACCTAAAATTCTCTGACGAATAGTGCGGCTTTTCATTCTGTGCAAGACAGAGCCGTCCTTCATGACTCCTTCCAGGGGGGGCGCCAGGCCTCCCCCATTGCGCGATGAAGAGAGGAAAAAAAATTATGAAAACAATAATTCAAAGGAACAAGATACAGACAGAATGGATCTGGAATCAGAATAGGAAAAACACCACCTCTTACTCCTCCTCCACCAACTCCACCTCCACCTCCACCTCCACCTCTACACCACCACCTCATCCTCTTCATCCACCTCCACCACCACTTCCTATACAACTTCCTCCAACTCCACCTTCACCTCCTCCACCTTATCCTCCACCTCCAACTCCGCATCCGCTACCACCTCCACTACCTCCTTCTCAACCCCCTCATCCTCCTCCACCTCCACCTCCACCACTTATTAATCCAACTCAACCTCCACCTTCACCTTCACCTCCTCCTCCACGTCCACCTCCTCCTCCTCCTCCTCCTCCACCTCCTTCTCCATCACCTCCATCTTCTCCTTCTCCTCCTCCACCTCCTCCACCTCCACCTATATCTTCACCACCTCCTACTCCACCACCACCTCCACCTCCACCACCTCAACCTCCACCCTCTCATCCACCTCCACCCTCTCAACCCCCTCCTCCTCCTCCACCTCCACCTCCTCCTCCTCCTAATCCACCTCAACCTCCACCTCCACCTTCACCTCCTCCTCCACCTCCAACTCCACATCCACCTACTCCTCCTCCTCCTACTCCACCTCCTTATTCACCACCTCCATCTTATTCTCCTCCTCCACCTCCTCTATTGTTACATATATCTCCACCACCTCATACTCCACCACCACCTCAACCTTCACCCTCTCATCCACTTCCTCCTCCTCCTCCTCCACCACCACCTCCACCTCCACCTCCAATTTGTCCACCTCCACAACCTCCTCCTCCACCTTTCATAACTCCTCCTCTGCCACATCCCCCTCCTGCTCTGCTTCCTCCTCCAATAGCACCACCTCCATCTCCACTTTCACCTCTTTCACATCTTCTTCCAGCTATAAATTCACCTCCAACTCCACCTCTTCCACCACCTCCGCCTCCTACTCTGCCTCCTCTTCCAGCTCTGCCTCCACCTTCACCAGCACCTCCTCCTCCACTACCTCCTCATTTGTCACGCCCCCAATCTTTTTTTTCTTTTATTGGGCAGAGCGCGGCACCACCGAACGCCCACTCTTGACCGAATGCACGTTTATGGACTATGCCTTAACCATAAAACACTTAACTTTAATTCCTTGATTATGTAAAGTGCATTAACCATTCATCAATAGTTATAATCGTTCATCAACATTCATAACCGATAATAATCATATGATAAAACTGCAACAATAATAACAATCACACCAATGTATATGGGAGGGGCAACTCCCGAACGAGCTTTCCCAAACCAATTATATTATTGAACTGTTTTCAAATGATATAATTTACAGTCGTGTGCCGGGCAGAACCACGGCCATACTCAACCGAATATACAATTGGGCAACCGCCTTTACAATCGTGCCACGCACTTATGGCGGAGTGTTCTCACCCAAGCCACGACTCCCCAGCTCGGCCTGTGCACTTAATCGCACTACCTGTTATCCCAAACCGCTGTTAATTTGACCTGCGCACAATTCTGAATCACCGTGTGCCAAACCGCAGCCAACTCGGCCTGCGCACAACGCTGTACCACCGTGCCAAACCGCACCAACCCGGCCTGCTAGAATACCGTGTAATACTTCACACCGCCTACACCAATAGTTCGGTAAAGCTTCGTACTACCTCTTGCTGCGCAAGAGGAGTGCGCATTAACCAACGCCTTTACCTTGTGTGGATGTAAGAAGAGCGAGCTCCAAGACTTGCTTGCCTTCTTGTTCAAATGAGCCTTCTACTTATAGCCATCTCATCTCATTTGTTGAGGGGCGTCAACTTACAAGCCGACCCCCAAAGTGAATGCGTTCGAAGCCCCTTTTTATTTTATGGGCAGGTCGGCCCTTGCCTAAGGCAAGGTCGACCTCTGCCCCTTATAAACTTTCGCACTTCCTCCACATTACTTCATGTGTAATTTGTAGTGCCTCCTAGAACGTCGCATTGCTGTTCCTGTTCCTCGCATTGTTGTTCGTGACTGCACCTTGTTCGCTGTCGTGTCTCGCCCGTTGCCGTATGGAGGGGCGCCCGCCCGGGTCACCCTCCCTTTTCCCGTGTTCGCACGTCCAACTACTGTCCCGTGTCCATGTCCAGCTCGCGTCCATGTCCAGCTCGTGTACACGCCCAGCTCGCGCCCATGTCCAGCTCGCGTCCATGCCCAGCTCGCGTCCATGCCCAGCTCGCGTCCATGCCCAGCTCGCGCTCATGTCCAGCTCGCGTCCATGCCCAGCTCGTCCATGTCCGGGTGTGGGTCGCCTGCCCGCTTGGCGCGGGTCGCCCTCGGGTCGACTCGCCGTTTCGGCTCACCCGAGCCTTAACCGCATCTTGTTCAGCCGGTCCGGGTAGCTACACCCGTGTACAGTCCACCCGCGGCTCGTCCTCGCCCGCAGCTCTTCCTGTTCACCGGTTATCCGCCTGCCCGAATCTGCCTTCCGTTTGTGTCGTGCACGGGTCGTGCGCCCGGGGTGCCCGCCCGTCGTGCACGGGTCGCCCGCGGGTCGCTCACCCGGGTCGCCTGCCCGTCCAACATATCTTCGTGCGCCTGTTTGCCCGTTGGGTGAGTGCGCCCGCGCCCAACTCGTCGCCCTGTCCGCCGTTTCACCCAACCGCAATCTCGCTCAACCGCCCGCCGGGTCACCGTGCACGGGTCGCCCAGCCCGGTTCGCCCGCGGGTCATGCCTCCGTCGTGCAGAATTGTCGTGCACGCCCTGCCCGATCTGCCAGGGCGTTACATTCTCCTCCACCCGAAGACGTTGTCGTCCCGACAACACATCAACCACCACCATGGCTGATATCCACTATGATGTAGGCTCCCTTATACAAGGTAACCATCAACCCATGTAAAGTCTGCCTCCACCAAGTCAGCTCCATGTGCCCACGCACATAAACAAGTGCCAACCGCATGTCAACACTCCACGGTCCCATGCCCAGGTCTATGGAAACCCCATCTTTCTGCAGCATGTCCTCATACCTGCCCAATCACCATGTGAGGGCTCACTGCCTTGAGCAGCCAACAATGAGCCCATCTTCTTTGTCCTCTAAGAAGATGTGTGGGGAGAGCCTGGGGGCTCTCCTTTACTAATCAGTTCGATCCACCGATCAGGATCTTCAACCTCCATTCTTTGTAGATAAGCTTCCCGATCTTCCTTCTGGATGTTCGGCCTCACATATAGCTCATCATCATCATCGTCCTCCACTAACTCTAGCCTCCTCGATAAGTCCGAGATGCCATCTGAAAGTGTTCGGATGACTATAGATTGTTCTGCAATCTTTGTCTCCATCGTGGTCAACCTCTTGTCCACCTTCACCTTGTCCTCCATTTGCATACCTCCTAACTTACGATCGGGCTTTGTTACACCAATGGTTGGAACACCAATGGGTACATCTTCCCTTCCATCGTAAATGAAGAGCTTCCTCAAATGTGGTACGATCATGACCTCGTATTGCCTTATGAACTCCATCCCCAATACGGCCTCATAATCGTCAATTCTTACTATGGTAAAGTCCACCTTCCCAGTCCACGCATCGAGAGTGATGTCTACCTTCCCAGCCATACCAAGTATGTCCATTGGAGGAGAATTAACTGTCTTCATTTGTGCCTTTACAGGTACAACTTCCAGCCCAAGTCTCCTTGCAGTATCTTCACCCATGAAATTATGTGAAGCCCCGCTATCGATTATAGCAAGAACATCAGCTTCACCGACCTTCATCTGAACATACTCTAACCCATGTCTTTCTGAATCTCTCCCTTCGTCTTCCACATCAATCACTACCTTGGAGGTAGCACTTAGGTCTGCCTCGTTTGTAGTCTCATCGTGAAGGTCATCGGCGGAAGAGATTTCTATTACCAAATCTTGTTGAACTTGCGAGATCTTCTCTTTGATTCCTTCCTTTTGTTTCTCCCTAAGCTTGATTTCTTCTTTCAAGACTTCGAGATGTTTTTCAAGGACCAAGCAATCTCTCTTTTTCTTGTTCATTGCATGTCTTATCCTCAGTTCTTTGAATTCTGCTTCTATTAAGATTCCTTCATGTGTAAGTCGAAGGGCTTCGTCCTCATCCAGGTTCGAAGCTCCTTTTTCCACCAAGGCACGGAGAGCGCCCTTCGTTTCTGACAACCTCTTGCCACAACTCATGTACTCCTGCCTTAGCTTCTCTGTTTCTTCAAGCACCTCTTTCTCGAATTCTTCCATAGTTGCATAACCCAATTGTTCCAAGAGAGACATTTTACCGGATCACCTGCTTTAGAACAGGCAGATTCACCTTCAATTTCAACCGAGACAACCCTGTCCAAGTTCCAAATGTTTCAACACCAGCTCTTCGACCGAGCTCTGATACCACCTGTCACGCCCCCAATCTTTTTTTCTTTTATTGGGCGGAGTGCGGCACCACCGAACGCCCACTCTTGACCGAATGCACGTTTATGGACTACGCCTTAACCATAAAACACTTAACTTTAATTCCTTGATTATGTAAAGTGCATTAATCATTCATCAATAATTATAATCGTTCATCAACATTCATAACCGATAATAATCATATGATAAAACTGCAACAATAATAACAATCACACCAATGTATATGGGAGGGGCAACTCCCGAACGAGCTCGCCCAAACCAATTATATTATTGAACTGTTTTCAAATGATATAATTTACAATCGTGTGCCGGGCAGAACCACGGCCACACTCAACCGAATATACAACCGGGCCAACGCCCTTACAATCGTGCCACGCACTTATGGTGGAGTGTGCTCCCCCGAGCCATGACTCCCCAACTCGGCCTGCGCACTTAATCGCACTACCCGTTATCCCAAACCGCTGTTAATTCGACCTGCGCACATTTCTGAATCACCGTGTGCCAATCCGCAGCCAACTCGGCCTGCGCACAACGCTGTACCACCGTGCCAAACCGCACCAACCCGGCCTGCTAGAATACCGTGTAATACTTCGCACCGCCTACACCAACAGTTCGGTAAAGCTTCGCACTATCTCTTGCTGCGCAAGAGGTGTGCGCATTAACCAGCGCCTTTACCTTGTGCGAATGTAGGAAGAGCGAGCTCCAAGACTTGCTTGCCTTCTTGTTCGAATGAGCCTTCTACTTATAGCCATCTCATCTCATTTGTTGAGGGGCGTCAACTTACAAGCCGACCCCCAAAGTGAATGCGTTCGAAGCCCCTTTTTATTTTATGGGCAGGTCGGCCCTTGCCTAAGGCAAGGTCGACCTCTGCCTCTTATAAACTTTCGCACTTCCTCCACATTACTTCATGTGTAATTTGTGGTGCCTCTTAGAACGCCGCATTGCTCTTCCTGTTCCTCGCATTGTTGTTCGTGACTGCACCTTGTTCGCTGTCGTGTCTCGCCCGTTTTCGTATGGAGGCATGCCCACCCGGGTCGCCCTCCCTTTGCCCACGTTCGCACATCCAACTACTGTCCCGTGTCCATGTCCAGCTCGCGTCCATGTCCAGCTCGTGTCCACGCCCAGCTCGCGCCCATTTCCAGCTCGCGTCCATGCCCAGCTCGCGTCCATGCCCAGCTCGCGCTCATGTCTAGCTCATGTCCATGCCTAGCTCGTCCATGTCCGGGTGTGGGTCACCCTTGGGTCGCCCGCCCACTTGGCGTGGGTCGCCCTCGGGTCGACTCGCCGTTTCGGCTCACCCGAGCCTTAACCGCATCTTGTTCAGCCGGTCTGGGTAGCTACACCTGTGTACAGTCCACCCGCGGCTTGTCCTCGCTTGCGGCTCTTCCTGTTCACCGGTTATTCGCCCGCCTGAATCTGTCTTCCGTTTGTGTCGTGCATGGGTCATGCGCCTGGGGTGCCCGCCCGTCGTGCACGGGTCGCCCGCGGGTAGCTCACCGGGTCGCCCGCCCGTCCACCATATCTCCGTGCGCCTGTTTGCCCGTTGGGTGAGTGCGCCCGCGCCCAACTCGTCGCTTTGTCCGCCGTTTCACCCAACCGCAATCTCGCTCAACCACCCGCCGGGTCACCGTGCACGGGTCGCCCAGCTTGGCTCGCCCGCGGGTCGTGCCTCCGTCGTGCAGAACTGTCGTGCACGCCCTGCCCGATCTGCTAGGGCGTTACACCATCCCTCTTTTCCTCCCCTTCCAATGGTACCTCCTCCTCCACCACTACCTCCACCTGTACCTCCACCTCCACTTTCACCTCCACCATCTCTTCTTCGACCTAAACATTCACCTCCACCGCCTCCACCTCCATGATATCCACCTACACCACCTCCTTCTCCACCACATCCTCCTGCACCTCCTCCACTGCCTTCACCTCCACAGCATCCACCCCCTCCTCCTCCAACTCCAACTTCACCTCCTCCACCATCACCTCCTCCTCCTTCCCCTCCTCCACCTCCACCCACACCTCTTCCTTCACCGCATTCTCCTCCACCTCCAACTCTACCTCCTCCACTACCTCTCCCTCCTCCTCATCCTCCTTGTTCTCCCCTCCTCCTCCTCCTCCACCTCCACCTCCTCCATCTCCACCTCCTACTCAACCACTGCAACTACCTCCTCCTCCTCCTCCTCCTCGACCACCTCCTCCAACACCATATCCTCCACCTCCACCACCACCTCCACATCCACCATGTCCTCCTCCTCCTCCTCCTTCATCTCCACATCCACCACCTCTACCTCCTCCTCCACCACGACCTCCTCCTCCTCCACCTTGTCTTCCTCCACCTCTACCTCCACCTCCTCCACCACCTCCACCTCCACCTCCACCTCCACCTCGTTCTCTTCCTCCTCCTTCACCGCCACCTCCACCTCTGCGTCATCCTCCTCCTCCTCCACCACCACCACCACCACTGACCCCTCGTCCTCCACCTCCACCTCCATCCTGGCCTCCTCCTCCTCCACCTCCACGTCTGCATCCTCCTCCTCCTCCTCCATCTCCACCTCCACCACCTCCTCCTTCACCTCCAACTCCTCCACCACCTCTACCTCCACCTCCTCCTCCATCACCTCAACCTCCACCACCCCCTCCACCAACACCATCACCTCCCCCTCCACCTCCACTACCTCCTCCACCTCCTCCTCCTACTGCACCTCCACCTCCACCTCCACCGAAAAAACCACCTCCACCTCCTCCTCAACCACCTTCGCCTCCTCCACCTCCTCCTCCACCACCTCCACCTCCACCTCTCTCACCTCCTCAAAAAACCTAAAAAAATCAAAATTGCATATCGTTTCATTCTCTTTCTTTATAATACTTATTGATTCATTTTTCAGTGATAATTCATATATCAATATATACATGATAATATAACAAATAATATGCATAAAAAATTGCAATATAAATAAGTAACTATGAGAACAATAATTTAATGAAAAAAAATGTTAAATTTATATAAATAGTATCAAAAGTTGTTGAGAAAAATACACCCAACTCAATATTTATAATTCACCTTGAGAACTTTCTAAAATCAATAAATTAATTATATAAAATAAAAAAAACAATTACCATAAATTAATTATATAAAATCTTTAATAAATCATCGAAACCCCAATAACATACAAACGCAGAACACAAAGAAACTTCATAAAACCTACACTGGTCATAAGTGTGTTCCATCGTACTTAGTGGAGGTTATTGTTATGTTATGTGTTCTATTTTCCTCCCAGATGCCCCTGCGGCTAGAGCTAACAATTATTTGCAACATATAGGAATTTTTTGCTCCAGAGTATTGTTGTGCCCTACAACAACCCCCCATTTCATAACATTTTTATCACAAACAATTTACATATGAAATGGGTCCCTTTTAAAATTTTTAATTGGCATTAATAAACTTGTTCAAATAAGGTATGATAATCAAATGAATTTATGCAAAAAACCCTTGTTGAACAAATGATAAGCAATTTTTGGTTAAGTCCAAAAAAGTAATCGCAAGTTCGGTTGCCATCTTGGTTTTTCCCGATGCGATATCGCTATCGGCCATCGGCAATAGCCAATGCACACACAAAAGGGCACATACCTTTTCCCCGATGCGACGCGATATCGGCAATCGGCTATCGGCACGGCACTATGTCTTGTGAAAAATGTTTTAACACTCCGGCCCGATGCGATATCGCATATCGGCAATCGGTACAATCCTACGCATTTTCATAAGACGTTTATATCCTTTCCCCGATGCGATATCGCTATCGGCATTCGCTAAAAGCAATTGATACACATTCAGGGGTTATGTTCGCGCGCCGAATGCGATATCACAATCGGCGTTCGCTAAAGAACTTTCCCAAGTGATAACGCCACACACACACTTCCGATGCGATATGATGACGCTTAATGATGACCTCAGTTCCAAAAGGCGATTATTTCAAAGCATTAAAGTTATATTTAAACTCGATTTGACAAAAACACAGATTTCAAAATGCCGTTAAGTAAAGGATAAGGTAATGCATGCGTATTTAAAGCTTTGCCCCTTCGAATTAACGAGCAATTACGATTAGACTTTTGAAAAAATCTATTACACGCTTTAAGGGATCATTCGGTTTAATAACTTAAGTAATGGTCATTTATGAAGCTGTAGGCCGTAAAATCACCATCATTGCATCTACGATGCCTTCTCAAATCATTAGATCCGCAGCCTCTTTTAGGAATAATCTCGCCACGCTTCAAATCATATACTTATCCCATTATGGATTGTCATTGTTATTTCTTTGTTACGATTTCTCTTGCACTTGTGTAGAATTCGACTACCGAGAGAAGTCTGAATATGATGGGAAAGAAGTTCAAGAAGGTGGCAGGTTCTACTGCGACACCTGCCTCAGGCCAAGCTGCTACACCTTCAAGGAAAGGCTTAATCTCAGATACTACATGCACTGGCCTTACTGGTACTACATGGCAAGGGACATACAATTTGCTAGAAGGAGAACAACCAGAAGCGACAGTAACGGAGGCAAGTGTGGATGAATTAAGAAAGTCTGAGGCAACTCTTAAAGATTTGGCTGACTCTTTTCTGCACAGAATAGCAGCCAGGGAACAAGTCTTGCTTTATACTGATGTGGTACATTGGGCAATTGAAGAAATTCCTCTCACTAATAGAACCTTCATTTCTAAGGATGGAAGGATTTTCGGCTCCTTCAAGCCTGACGACTTGAGACGAATGTATCATTTGCCCAATCCCGAGCAAGTCTATAACAGAGCATTTGTGGAGAAATTCGCCAGAGAGAATGAATCACCAGCCGAACCTCTCCGAGATTGGAGGCAAAATCCAGCAAAACACAAGCAGGATATGTCGGGTAAGTACTCCAATGCCTCTTTGGCTTCACCTTACTGCTATGCTGGAATTATGATGTGTAGATTGTGGGGATTTCATGATTCTGCAAATATCCATGTTGATATGGTTCCCTTAATGGAAGCGGCCGTTAATAGTATAATTATGGATTGGGCCACTATCCTGTCTGATAAGTTGGTCTTAGCTATTCGTGAGTTTAGGGCCAAAACCAGAGTCACTGAGAGAAAAATCCCACCTTTTTATTACTCTGCATACATTATGGATGCCCTTTGTTTTAATTCTGAGTTTCCTGTCCTTGGTTGGAGATGGACAACCCATGACCCAACACCTATTCATTTGTATCATCGTAAATTGTGGAAACCCTCTCACAAAGACCATTTGTACCAAATTTGCAATGGTTTTATGGTTCCCGTTCACTATTCTATTTTTGACAAACCTATCCCTAGGATTTCCTATGAAGCCTCTTTTGACCTACCAGCCGTAGCCCATTGGTTCGGCGAAGAATGTTTTTCTTATATCAGAGTTTTTGGAAGCAAGGCCAGGCCACATGTTCTCCCCTTATACATGCCAGACAAATTGCTAGCCCGAGAAATCTCCTATCAGATCATGTCTGAAGGTGTTACCCAAACTCTCAAAGAGGAGAAGAAGAGAGGATGGCCATCGTTTCCTTTAAGAATTGGAGTTTATACGCTGCTAAATTATAAGCATGCAGAAAAGGAAGCAGCAAAACTCCAAATGCTATCTCTAGTTTCTATTCCCAACAGACTCTATGACCCGAAAAAGACTGCTTTCATTGCCTTGGAACAGGCTAAGCTGACAAAGGTTGTTCACCAAGAAGACCAGTTTGACGACCTGTTCATGGGTGCTGATTCAATAAGCCAAGTCCAACAACTTGCTGCGATGAGATATGAAGATATGGAATTAACTGAATTTAATAAACTTAGAAAGCAAAGGTTGCAAACTTTGCCTCTAAAGTTATTATCTACAACCCCAACTTCATCCTCAAGCGAGCCTGATCAGCCAGAAATAAATTCACCTCCCGTTACAATTAGAGAACAGGAGGAAAGTCAAAGAAAGCTGCAGGCAGAAAGGCATAGAAGAGAACAAATAGAAAGGCAGCAAAAAGCACAAATTGAAGAAGAGCAAAGAAGGCAAAGGGAGCAAGAAGAGCAAAGAAGACAAAGGGAGATAGAAGAACAGAGACAGAGAGAAATAGAAGAACAGAGGAAAAGAGAGGAAGAAGAAAAAATAAGGAAAGAACTGGAAGATAGGCAGAGAAAGGAATTGGAAGAACAGCAACGGAGAGTACAAGAGGAGCAACAGCGGGAGGCATTCGAAGAACAGCAGAGAATTGAAAAAGAAAAAGAACAGAGTAAGCAAATCTCTGTTGATACTGAATTGATTAAGGAATGGAATCAATTTGATTCCATTATAAGTGGTAAAGAAGCCTCCAAAGACTCAGATGCCTTAAAGACTCCCGATACTACTGTTTCTCCGGTTCTTGAAGGAACCAGCGGCCCATCCACAGTACAGGACGTTGAAGAAGTTACTCAGAATCCATCTGATCAAGTTGATCTTCAGGTAGAGGAAATTCCTCCTCTAGACATTTTCTACAGCCCTAAGCATAAAGCCGTTGTAAGACGCTCAAGGAAGAGGCGAAGGCTTGATCAACCTTCTGTTTCAAATGAGCAAACAGTCACGGGCAATGTCGTCTGGAAGGGAGAATTAAGTCCCTCTGAAGATTTAACAAAGCTGTCGCAATTTGCGGGAGCTTATTCAGCAGCAACCATTGACAAAGCATCCGAAGTGAGTCTTCTTTTGAAGACTAAAGAGCATGAGGTATATGCATTGCAAGCAGAAGTGATAGAGGCAAAGAATAAGGCGACACAGGCAGAAGAACAATTGCTGGCTCAACAACAAGAGAATCATTTGTTAACCCAGCAAATTGAAAAACTAAGGATAGACCAAAGTGACATTAAAGCACATGAATTGGCAGAGGCATTATCACAGTTGGAGGCATCAAATGAGCTGTTAATGAAATCTAAAGAGGATCAAATAGTTCAGCTCTCAGCACAGCTTGAAGGTATCAAAGGTGCCAAGAGTATTGAAGATTTCAGAGCAGAGGCAACTCTGATAAACGGCGCTTTGATATCTCAGATCAGACTTTTGTGCCAACAGCTAGTTGAAGCTGAGTCACTTTGTGATATATCTACAGCAGTATGTGAGCAAATCGAGAAAGCCAGGACTAACTTGGATCAGGCCGAAGATGAAATAATAGAATATATTGAATGGCAAGATACTCCAGAAGGGCAAGCTGCTAATTTAGCCCGAATCAGTGTAACATACAAGAACATACTTTTCATGGAATGGGAAACACAGGTAATGAAGGCAGAGAGGGCAGCATCCAGGTGCAAAACAATTTCCAAAAACATGATCAATATAGTCAATGATACATTGTATCTGGCTAACATGATTTCACAATGCACACCTGGAAACATAACAACCGCGAATATGCTGGAGCACAAGAATTATCCTAAGCTGGAAGAACAAGGGCGGTTAATTGCTGGAGTGAATACCTTGACCTCCGATGCATACTGGCTTTTCCTGATTAAACCGCATTCTCAAAGGTCGGCTCTTAACTGCCTAACCGACGCTCTCTGATACCTGATCGCCGATTTCCAAGATGCCACATATGATGCACAGCTGACTTCTCGCCTCAATACTCCACCAGAAGTAGAGCCAATGCTGGCGATATGTCAGCGAAAGAGTAAAGGCAAAGAGACAGCTGACTGAAGCATCGCCGCCGACTGCCGAATCACCCAAATGCAAAATGATATTTGTTGATGCCGATTTCTTAGTTTTCAGTTTTTAGATATTTAGTAGTTAGATTAGCATAGTATTTATAGACCCTTTCATTGTTTTGGAAAGGGTCGTAAAATTTTGTAAAAGACTAAAAGGCTGAAGTTTGCACTATTGTGCTTCAGTCTATATTCTTTTTTGAAACTCGACCACTGGTCCTTAATTTTACTTGGAATGCTGTTTAAGTAAATTGTGCACTATTGTCGTTTGCTTGGAATGCTTTCTGGTTGGAAGGAAGGACTGCGACATAGCGATTAATATATTGGATTGATCAAACAGCTTGCATGGTACTATTATCTGTATCTGTTCTCTTTTCAGTTATATGAATTGCTGTGTTATTACTTTGCTATTATTGAATACATGTATGTAATACAACAACAAGTCTTCATTTCATATCACTATTGAATGTTTTGTGATTTGTTATCTTTCACTCATGTATGTATCAATGATATAAATGACTGAGTGCAGTAATTCGCTATTATAGCTCTGCGTAACTACTTACGCAGAGCAATCTCAAATAATTAAACATCTATGCTTGTTGTTAGTGTCATCTATAAGTAGTTTATCCGCTGGGATTAGCTTATAGTTTTTGTATTTCTTTTATAGTTTAGTTATTTGTTTATTATCATTTCATATCTTAAATCATCCATCCATCCCGTTTACTTATAATCTTTGGGAAACTGGTCCCGTTATCCCCAGTCGGAGCCACTATTCCAAACGGAAAAGGAGCTGCACTAAGTTCCGGACCGGGTGGTTTCCCCGATGTTGTTGCAACGAATTTCGGGGCATCAACATTTTTGGCGCTAGAAGGAGGGCCATCAACTGTGAATGGCAAGTAGGTCCAAGTCCACAAACCATTCTAAGAGTAATTCCCCCTCCAAACCATCTTCTCCTTCTCAATCACATGCTGGTTTTCCAGCACATGATCAAAGAAAGGAAGAATCAACCACCACTGCTCACACCCATAATATTTCAGAACATTTAAGTCTTGAATCCCCTGAACTTCAGTCTCTTATCCATAAACTTCAGAGCTTCTCAATTTCACCTCAGAAATCTGAAGTATCACAAAGCAGTGTGACCTCGCAGTTAAACTTATCTCATCCACTTACCAGACTTCAGAGCGAAAAACTTGGTATTGAACCTACTGAGTTCCCTTTACCCAAAAATAAAAGGGCTAAGAAGATCACTGAAGTATCTGATAGTGAAGATCTTTCTTCCATATCTTCCATCTCAACTCCTCCTCTGCGAAGTCAACCATCCACTCCCCCATTACACATTGTTGTCCATCAAGGAATAAGTACTACAGCATCTCAAGCTACTCTCTCTCTAGCAACTTCTTCTCCTCAGTCATCTGGAATACCAATAGTAGTAACAACTAATATCACCAGCATAATGGCAGATCCATGGACTCAGCCAGGTGCAGTCAATATGCCCGGACCATTACATGATCTACCTGATGCTCCAGAAAAATGGTTGCCTAAATTTAATCCAGATAACGGAACACAAGCTGAAGAACATATTAACAACTTCATGTTAGCTGTTAATCTAAAGGGAGTGACAGAACAAGACGTTGTTGTAAGGCTTTTCCCTTATACTCTGCAAGGATCGGCGGGATCCTGGTACTTCTCATTACCTTCTGGTTCTATTACCAGCTGGGCTATGTGCCAAGAGCAATTTCTTATCAAATATGGAGATGACAGGTCTCTGGCGACTCTAATAAACGACCTCTCCAATTTGAGAATAGAACATAGAGAACCAGTAAAAGAGTTTAATGCCCGATTCAATAAACTCTTAAATAAAATCCCCACTGCTTCTAAGCCAAGTGAACAAATCAGAAGCGAATGGTACATTACTGCTCTCCCTTCCAACATAGCTATTTTTGTTGACAGGGCTGGCAAACCTACCTTAGCCGAGAATATGAAAGAAGCACTTGCCGTCGAAAAACGGATAAATGCCCTAGAAAAGAAAGCAGTTTTGGAGGATAGAAAATCTAAAAAAGTTTCATTTAAAGAAGATTCCAAGAAGAAAACCCCAAAAGACCCATATGACATGGAGGGTTTACAAAAGGTCCTTAAAACATTGTCTAATGAAATGGTCGAAATTAAAAAACAGGTGGCTGAAACTTCAACCAAAAGACCATTTAGAACTTTTAAGAAAACAGAAACAAAGCCACCCAATGTTATATCTAATGCAGATTCTGAACAGGAAGATGAAGAAGAGGAATCATCCTCACAGACAGATGATGAAGAAGAAGTAGTTGAGTGCCATGGTATGTGGGATTTCATACTCCCAAATTCTGACACTGAGAATCAAGAAGAAGCTTTTCCTGTTACTACAAGAAGTAAAATCGCTTCTGAACCTACTCAAACAACTACAAAAAAGAGGAGTGCAGGTGCTGCCACACCAAAAGAAAAAGTTCTTCCGAAGAAATCTCCGGTAGCAGCCCCTCAAAACCAGCCTCCAATTTCTAATTCTCCTTCAACATCCAAAACACTAGTGGTATCTGACCATATGGAGTATAATATTGTCGATGACATGAAAAAGACCAAGGCAAACATAACCATGTTTGAACTAGGTAAATTAAAACATCAGCAAAAATTGCTCCTAAGGGAATTTAACGCTATTCCCTCTTCCCCTCTTCCCAGTTCAAAAGCTGCTAATGATTCAGGACAACCCCCTCCAGATATGGTCGAGGCTACCGATTCGGTTCTGATTGGAGATAGATCCAATTCTCATACCCCACCTTTTTTGCTCACCTATGAAATCTATAATCGAAATCTGCATAACTGTTTAATTGATTCAGGGGCTTCATCCAATATTATGCCAGCTTCAGTTTGTTCTAAGCTGAACATAGAACCCCAGAAGTCAGCCATCCACATTGTACAGTTAGACAGAACCAAAGTACAGGTCATAGGAGAAATTAATTCCGTGACTATCAGGTTGTCTGCTGATCCCAGAATAGTACAGAGAATAGACATTTTGATAGCCGACATACCTGAATTCTACGGTTTAATTTTGAGCAGAGACTGGTCTGAGAAACTGCATGGATACATTTCCACGGATTGGTCACATATGTGGCTCCCCTACAAGGGTAAGCCAAATCAAATAAGGATCGACCGTGAGAAGCATATGACTCATACAGTAACCGATTTCGAACAAGAAAACCAGCCGGTGGCTTTCAACAATAACATTTTGGGAAATTATTCTTCACAGTCATTCTTTGGCAATTTTGTTGCCCAATCTTCCCCTTTTCAAGTTAATCATTGTACATCTCAAGTAGAAAATTTTTCACAATCAAATTTATCCAAATGCTTTAATGTAGATCAAAAGGATGTAAATATTTCTGATTCTCCTTTATTTTGGTCTTTGTATTTTGATGGCTCTAAGTCCAGCGAGGGCTCAGGAGCAGGTTGCATTTTGGTTAGTCCAAAAGGCGAAAAGACAATGCTTTCTTGTAGATTAGAATTTGAATGCACCAACAATACAGCCGAATACGAAGCACTACTGCAGGGATTATATAAGGCAATTGACCTTAAAGTCCAATATTTAAAAGTATTCGGCGATAGTGAGATCATTGTTAAACAGGTAAGGAATACAATTCATTGCCTCTCAAGCCACCTTAAGCATTATCAAACGCTAGTGCAAGATCTCACTTCGCATTTCTCAGCATTCAATATTTTTTCAATCCCAAGATCGCAAAATTCAGCAGCTGATTTACTAGCCAACGTAGCTTCCAAGCTCCTCCCTTCCGAAGACTATAGTCTTGATAGATTTTCTGTAGAGTTAATTTTTAGACCTTCAGTTCCTGATAACATCACTAACTGGAGGGTTTTCAACCATGACGAGGATATTTTGCAATTTTTGACCTCTGAAAAGTCCTATGACAATCAAGTCATTGAAGAGGATGAGCATGATTCTCAAATGAAGCAAACATCTCAAGATAACGTTATTCCTAAACCTGTGGTAAAGCTTGAAGACCTTTATGACATCAAAGATAGGTTTAAACCTGTAATTAATGCTAAACTCCAGAGCTCTACTCTTAGGTTTGAATTGATTAATTTAGGAACGGCTCAAACTCCTCAAAATATAAATTTAGGATTAGGACTTTCTACAATAGAAAAGGAAGCATTTATCAAACTTTTAAGAAAAAACAAACAAGTTTTTGCTTGGAAGTATGATGACCTTAAAACATATGATACATCTATCATACAACACACTATTCCTATGCTTCCTGATCAAAAACCAATCCAGCAGAAGTTAAGAAAAATCCATCCAAATTTGGAGAGCCAGATAAAGTCGGAACTTAATAAGCTTTTAAAAGCTAAGATTATCTTCCCTGTCCGACACTCAAACTGGGTCTCCAATATGGTACCCGTCAGGAAGAAAAACGGCGACATCAGAATCTGTATTGATTTCAGAAATTTAAATAAGGCAAGCTTAAAAGATAACTTCCCTCTGCCTACCATGGAGCAAATCCTTCAATCGGTAGCAGGATCTGAATTGATGTCTTTTCTTGATGGTTTCTCAGGATACAATCAAGTGCTGGTCCACCCTGATGACCAATTAAAAACTACATTCAGAACAAAATGGGGAACTTACGCATACCAAAAGATGCCTTTCGGACTCATAAATGCAGGAGCGACATTTCAAAGAGCTATGGATACAGCCTTTAGAGGGTTAATTAACCGAACAGTAGTTGTCTACCTCGATGACATTACTGTATATTCTAAAAAGAGATATAATCACTTGCATGATTTAAATCAGATTTTTCAACGATGCAAAACATATGGTATCTCTCTTAACCCGAAAAAGTCTTTCTTCGCTCTCAACCAAGGCAAGCTCTTAGGGTTTATTGTATCTAAGGATGGCATTTATGTAGATCCTGAGCGAATTAAAGAAATTTCTGAAATTCCTTTTCCACACAATAAAAAATCGATGCAGTCGTTTTTAGGACAAATTAATTTCGTTAAGCGATTTGTTCCAGATTTTTCACAGATTGTACTACCACTGCAAAAGATGATTAAAAAGAATTCAACCTTCAGATGGGGACTAGAAGAAAAGCAAGCTTTTCATGATATTAAGCAATCCATAATCAATGTCCCAGCCCTGAATACTCCAAATCTTTCTAATCATTTTACATTATATACTATTGCATCCGACTTATCTTACGCAGCAGTACTAACCCAGTTGAATGATGACAATTTGGAAGCGCCCATTTCGTTCTTCAGTTCTAACTTTCAAGGCGCCGAATTGAATTATTCCGAAATTGAGAAACAAGCTTTTGCTGTCTTTAAAGCAGTCAAACATTATCGACCCTTTCTTCTTAAAACCCATACTAAAGTAATAGTTCCTTTCTCCGCAGTTAGGCAACTATTAATTCAAAAGGAATTGGGAGAAAAGAGGGCAAATTGGGTCGCAGCCCTCCAAGAATATGATCTAGAAATAAAGCCAGCAAAATTTGTTAAAGGTCAAGGTTTTTGCAGGATCTTAGCAGGAGCATCAAACATTCCTGAATCAGGTGATACAGAGCAAAACCAAGAAGTCAATCAGCTAAGTATACCGGATTCCGAATCTCAATATTCAGATCTAATCTTTTATTTAAAGAATGGTTATGCACCTACCAATTTGTCCTACAAGAATAAAAGAGCCATTAGATTGAAAGCTAAGAGTTTTTCTCTTATTAATGATGTGCTCTTCAGGAGAAACTATGATTCTGTATTACTAAGATGCCTTGAGAAACCTGAAGCTCAAAAGGTTTTGCAAGAGCTACACGATGGACCGGCAGGAGGACATTTTGGAGCTGATACAACAGCTCATAAAGTAATTCATGCCGGATATTACTGGCCTACTTTGTTTAAGGATGCTCATGAATATGTAAGGAAATGCATTAAGTGCCAAACTGCCAGTGGAAGACAACAAAAGCCAGCTTTCCCTTTACAACCAATCAACATTGAACAACCTTTTGAACAATGGGGATTGGACATCATTGGAGAAATAAATCCTTCATCTTCCAAGCAACACAAGTATATCCTTACAGCAACTGATTACTTTACAAAGTGGGTAGAAGCAGTTCCATTAAAGACAACAAACTCGGAAGCAATCATCGAATTTATAGATCAGTTCATCGTAACCAGGTTTGGTGTCCCAAACGCTCTTGTCTTTGATAATGCTTCTTACTTCTCAGGCAATGCAATGATTGATTTCGCTATCAAAAGAGGATTCAAATTAAAGTATTCTGCCAACTATTACCCCCAGGGTAACGGCCTAGCAGAATCAACTAATAAAAATCTAATCAAAATCATTAAGCGAACAATTGAAGAGAATCATAAGAACTGGCATAAATCCTTGGTATTTGCATTATGGGCCGATAGGATTACACAGAAAGCTTCCATAGGGACCTCTCCGTTTAATCTTGTTTATGGAAAAGAAGCAGTCGTACCAACCAATCTTCTTCTCCCATCTTTAGCCCTAGTGCAATTTATAGACGAAACTCCTTCTTCTTCTATACAGTTTAGACATGATCAAATACTCAAACTTGAAGAAGAAAGGGATAAAGCCAAGGTTACACATGCAAGACATCAGCAAGTCATTAAAGCAGCTTTCGATCTAGCCTCATCCAGCCCTAGACAATTTGAAGTCGGAGATCTAGTCCTGAAATGGGACAAAGCCCATGAAGACAAAGGTAAACATTCCAAATTCCAAAAACTGTGGCTAGGACCATTTCAGATCTGTGAAAAAGTAGGCCATTCCACATTCATACTTCAAAATCTATCAGGGGTGAGAGATTCTCTCCCTATCAATGGTCTAATTCTAAAGAAATTCTTTAACTGAGGAGGTAACCCCTTCTCTTTGTAGCTTATTAGTTTTTCATAGTTTGTAGGATTTGTAGGAATAAGAATGTGGGACATTCCCATTGACCTTTCGCTGTAAACAAAAGCTGTCTCGCCATAGTAATATTAATATTTACTTTTTAAAAATAGCATCCTGAACCGATAGAGATCATTTCTAGGAAATTAGATATCTTTTTATTCTGAGCATTACAGACTCACCTTTGTAAATTTCACTCTGAACGAAGTTCTATGAATCATCTTGAGTGGTTGAAATCAGTCCCCGAAGGTTATCTATACGAAAATAGGAGCTAATTCATCTTCAGCATCTTCAACTCTTAAACCTGTCATCCGTTTATTCTTAATAAGATAATTGTTCATCCCATTCACCAACAGTTTTTGATTACTCAGAGTGTAATTCTAAAATATAAAAGATTAAAGATAAGAGGTCTTATCACAAGCCTGCTTACCATGTTCATAGGAAAATAATTTAACTGACATTACCAAAACTGCATACCAAACAGGGTAATGGCTTGAAATTTCAAGACAAGGGGTCTCATCACGAGCCAGCTTGTTCAGTTTAATTACTACCCGTGAATGGCATTGTCATCTATCTGGCCACCAAACCAGGACAATGGCTTTTATCTTAAGAAAAAAGAAATTGAAATTCAAAAAATACGAGAATATCTTTTGAATTCATTCTGTTTAGTCACACTCTAAGGTGAATGGAACAATGGACAACAACATGGTTAAAAGGTAACCCTGCCGAGACTATGAATGTTTGCTGGCAGCAGAGGCTCTACCTGTGACAGAGGAGTTTATTTTAAAAGCTGATATGGAAAAGTTTTCTATTTTTACTTTTACAAACCAATAAGGACTTATTTTAATACTCGAAGTGCATTTATAAAAAGAGGAAGTTAAATGAAGAAACCTGTTTTATTTAGAATCAATAGATATCTAGTTATATTAGAAATTTCCTTTCTTTTATAAAGATTCTATTTGAGAAAGTGTAAGTATAATTGTTAGTTCAGAGATAACTGGTTCTGCCAGCGAATCGCCAATTGTTGTGCCCTACAACAACCCCCCATTTCATAACATTTTTATCACAAACAATTTACATATGAAATGGGTCCCTTTTAAAATTTTTAATTGGCATTAATAAACTTGTTCAAATAAGGTATGATAATCAAATGAATTTATGCAAAAAACCCTTGTTGAACAAATGATAAGCAATTTTTGGTTAAGTCCAAAAAAGTAATCGCAAGTTCGGTTGCCATCTTGGTTTTTCCCGATGCGATATCGCTATCGGCCATCGGCAATAGCCAATGCACACACAAAAGGGCACATACCTTTTCCCCGATGCGACGCGATATCGGCAATCGACTATCGGCACGGCACTATGTCTTGTGAAAAATGTTTTAACACTCCGGCCCGATGCGATATCGCATATCGGCAATCGGTACAATCCTACGCATTTTCATAAGACGTTTATATCCTTTCCCCGATGCGATATCGCTATCGGCATTCGCTAAAAGCAATTGATACACATTCAGGGGTTATGTTCGCGCGCCGAATGCGATATCACAATCGGCGTTCGCTAAAGAACTTTCCCAAGTGATAACACCACACACACACTTCCGATGCGATATGATGACGCTTAATGATGACCTCAGTTCCAAAAGGCGATTATTTCAAAGCATTAAAGTTATATTTAAACTCGATTTGACAAAAACACAGATTTCAAAATGCCGTTAAGTAAAGGGATAAGGTAATGCATGCGTATTTAAAGCTTTGCCCCTTCGAATTAACGAGCAATTACGATTAGACCTTTGAAAAAATCTATTACACGCTTTAAGGGGTCATTCGGTTTAATAACTTAAGTAATGGTCATTTATGAAGCTGTAGGCCGTAAAATCACCATCATTGCATCTACGATGCCTTCTCAAATCATTAGATCCGCAGCCTCTTTTAGGAATAATCTCGCCACGCTTCAAATCATATACTTATCCCGTTATGGATTGTCATTGTTATTTCTTTGTTACGATTTCTCTTGCACTTGTGTAGAATTCGACTACCGAGAGAAGTCTGAATATGATGGGAAAGAAGTTCAAGAAGGTGGCAGGTTCTACTGCGACACCTGCCACAGGCCAAGCTACTACACCTTCAAGGAAAGGCTTAATCTCAGATACTACATGCACTGGCCTTACTGGTACTACATGGCAAGGGACATACAATTTGCTAGAAGGAGAACAACCAGAAGCGACAGTAACGGAGGCAAGTGTGGATGAATTAAGAAAGTCTGAGGCAACTCTTAAAGATTTGGCTGACTCTTTTCTGCACAGAATAGCAGCCAGGGAACAAGTCTTGCCTTATACTGATGTGGTACGTTGGGCAATTGAAGAAATTCCTCTCACTAATAGAACCTTCATTTCTAAGGATGGAAGGATTTTCGGCTCCTTCAAGCCTGACGACTTGAGACGAATGTATCATTTGCCCAATCCCGAGCAAGTCTATAACAGAGCATTTGTGGAGAAATTCGCCAGAGAGAATGAATCACCAGCCGAACCTCTCCAAGATTGGAGGCAAAATCCAGCAAAACACAAGCAGGATATGTCGGGTAAGTACTCCAATGCCTCTTTGGCTTCACCTTACTGCTATGCTGGAATTATGATGTGTAGATTGTGGGGATTTCATGATTCTGCAAATATCCATGTTGATATGGTTCCCTTAATGGAAGCGGCCGTTAATAGTATAATTATGGATTGGGCCACTATCCTGTCTGATAAGTTGGTCTTAGCTATTCGTGAGTTTAGGGCCAAAACCAGAGTCACCGAGAGAAAAATCCCACCTTTTTATTACTCTGCATACATTATGGATGCCCTTTGTTTTAATTCTGAGTTTCCTGTCCTTGGTTGGAGATGGACAACCCATGACCCAACACCTATTCATTTGTATCATCGTAAATTGTGGAAACCCTCTCACAAAGACCATTTGTACCAAATTTGCAATGGTTTTATGGTTCCCGTTCACTATTCTATTTTTGACAGACCTATCCCTAGGATTTCCTATGAAGCCTCTTTTGACCTACCAGCCGTAGCCCATTGGTTCGGCGAAGAATGTTTTTCTTATATCAGAGTTTTTGGAAGCAAGGCCAGGCCACATGTTCTCCCCTTATACATGCCAGACAAATTGCTAGCCCGAGAAATCTCCTATCAGATCATGTCTGAAGGTGTTACCCAAACTCTCAAAGAGGAGAAGAAGAGAGGATGGCCATCGTTTCCTTTAAGAATTGGAGTTTATACGCTGCTAAATTATAAGCATGCAGAAAAGGAAGCAGCAAAACTCCAAATGCTATCTCTAGTTTCTATTCCCAACAGACTCTATGACCCGAAAAAGACTGCTTTCATTGCCTTGGAACAGGCTAAGCTGACAAAGGTTGTTCACCAAGAAGACCAGTTTGACGACCTGTTCATGGGTGCTGATTCAATAAGCCAAGTCCAACAACTTGCTGCGATGAGATATGAAGATATGGAATTAACTGAATTTAATAAACTTAGAAAGCAAAGGTTGCAAACTTTGCCTCTAAAGTTATTATCTACAACCCCAACTTCATCCTCAAGCGAGCCTGATCAGCCAGAAATAAATTCACCTCCCGTTACAATTAGAGAACAGGAGGAAAGTCAAAGAAAGCTGCAGGCAGAAAGGCATAGAAGAGAACAAATAGAAAGGCAGCAAAAAGCACAAATTGAAGAAGAGCAAAGAAGGCAAAGGGAGCAAGAAGAGCAAAGAAGACAAAGGGAGATAGAAGAACAGAGACAGAGAGAAATAGAAGAACAGAGGAAAAGAGAGGAAGAAGAAAAAATAAGGAAAGAACTGGAAGATAGGCAGAGAAAGGAATTGGAAGAACAGCAACGGAGAGTACAAGAGGAGCAACAGCGGGAGGCATTCGAAGAACAGCAGAGAATTGAAAAAGAAAAAGAACAGAGTAAGCAAATCTCTGTTGATACTGAATTGATTAAGGAATGGAATCAATTTGATTCCATTATAAGTGGTAAAGAAGCCTCCAAAGACTCAGATGCCTTAAAGACTCCCGATACTACTGTTTCTCCGGTTCTTGAAGGAACCAGCGGCCCATCCACAGTACAGGACGTTGAAGAAGTTACTCAGAATCCATCTGATCAAGTTGATCTTCAGGTAGAGGAAATTCCTCCTCTAGACATTTTCTACAGCCCTAAGCATAAAGCCGTTGTAAGACGCTCAAGGAAGAGGCGAAGGCTTGATCAACCTTCTGTTTCAAATGAGCAAACAGTCACGGGCAATGTCGTCTGGAAGGGAGAATTAAGTCCCTCTGAAGATTTAACAAAGCTGTCGCAATTTGCGGGAGCTTATTCAGCAGCAACCATTGACAAAGCATCCGAAGTGAGTCTTCTTTTGAAGACTAAAGAGCATGAGGTATATGCATTGCAAGCAGAAGTGATAGAGGCAAAGAATAAGGCGACACAGGCAGAAGAACAATTGCTGGCTCAACAACAAGAGAATCATTTGTTAACCCAGCAAATTGAAAAACTAAGGATAGACCAAAGTGACATTAAAGCACATGAATTGGCAGAGGCATTATCACAGTTGGAGGCATCAAATGAGCTGTTAATGAAATCTAAAGAGGATCAAATAGTTCAGCTCTCAGCACAGCTTGAAGGTATCAAAGGTGCCAAGAGTATTGAAGATTTCAGAGCAGAGGCAACTCTGATAAACGGCGCTTTGATATCTCAGATCAGACTTTTGTGCCAACAGCTAGTTGAAGCTGAGTCACTTTGTGATATATCTACAGCAGTATGTGAGTAAATCGAGAAAGCCAGGACTAACTTGGATCAGGCCGAAGATGAAATAATAGAATATATTGAATGGCAAGATACTCCAGAAGGGCAAGCTGCTAATTTAGCCCGAATCAGTGTAACATACAAGAACATACTTTTCATGGAATGGGAAACACAGGTAATGAAGGCAGAGAGGGCAGCATCCAGGTGCAAAACAATTTCCAAAAACATGATCAATATAGTCAATGATACATTGTATCTGGCTAACATGATTTCACAATGCACACCTGGAAACATAACAACCGCGAATATGCTGGAGCACAAGAATTATCCTAAGCTGGAAGAACAAGGGCGGTTAATTGCTGGAGTGAATACCTTGACCTCCGATGCATACTGGCTTTTCCTGATTAAACCGCATTCTCAAAGGTCGGCTCTTAACTGCCTAACCGACGCTCTCCGATACCTGATCGCCGATTTCCAAGATGCCACATATGATGCACAGCTGACTTCTCGCCTCAATACTCCACCAGAAGTAGAGCCAATGCTGGCGATATGTCAGCGAAAGAGTAAAGGCAAAGAGACAGCTGACTGAAGCATCGCCGCCGACTGCCGAATCACCCAAATGCAAAATGATATTTGTTGATGCCGATTTCTTAGTTTTCAGTTTTTAGATATTTAGTAGTTAGATTAGCATAGTATTTATAGACCCTTTCATTGTTTTGGAAAGGGTCGTAAAATTTTGTAAAAGACTAAAAGGCTGAAGTTTGCACTATTGTGCTTCAGTCTATATTCTTTTTTGAAACTCGACCACTGGTCCTTAATTTTACTTGGAATGCTGTTTAAGTAAATTGTGCACTATTGTCGTTTGCTTGGAATGCTTTCTGGTTGGAAGGAAGGACTGCGACATAGCGATTAATATATTGGATTGATCAAACAGCTTGCATGGTACTATTATCTGTATCTGTTCTCTTTTCAGTTATATGAATTGCTGTGTTATTACTTTGCTATTATTGAATACATGTATGTAATACAACAACAAGTCTTCATTTCATATCACTATTGAATGTTTTGTGATTTGTTATCTTTCACTCATGTATGTATCAATGATATAAATGACTGAGTGCAGTAATTCGCTATTATAGCTCTGCGTAACTACTTACGCAGAGCAATCTCAAATGATTAAACATCTATGCTTTTTGTTAGTGTCATCTATATGCCTGTCATTAAGCATAGTTTATCAAACGCTGTACTGTCTGAATTGATAAGTCCCGGGATTAGCTTATAGTTTTTGTATTTCTTTTATAGTTTAGTTATTTGTTTATTATCATTTCATATCTTAAATCATCCATCCATCCCGTTTACTTATAATCTTTGGGAAACTGGTCCCGTTATCCCCAGTCGGAGCCACTATTCCAAACGGAAAAGGAGCTGCACTAAGTTCCGGACCGGGTGGTTTCCCCGATGTTGTTGCAACGAATTTCGGGGCATCAACAAGTATATATATAATATAAATTTTGTTTTTTCAAGAACTAATACTATTGTATTTATATAGTGAATAAATTGATTTTCCTTTTATTGTTGAATATAATAATTTAGTTTCTTGATGATCATCCATTGATCGGAAATAAAAAATTACAAACCCTAACAACATAAAGAAATTTTTAAACTCAGAAAATTGGCAACAAAAATATCAAATCTAGTACCTGCTTGGGCTGGAGATAGATACAGTCGCCGACTATGAAAACCTGTATGGATTCATGAAGCGATTTGACAGCTTCCATGGGATCTTCCTCTCCCGCAGACTTCATACAAATCTTCAATAATTGCTTCCGAGAAATGCAGGAGCCCATGCAATCTTTTTATTAGAAAATCGATCCGCATGATTACGTCCTCGGCAGATATGTTCGGACACAGGTGGTCCCCAGGTGGTCCCTATCTGTCGGACATGGAATTACACGAGTATAACCACTCGCATGATTACGTCCTCGGCAGATATGTTCGGACACAGGTGGTCCCCAGGTGGTCCCTCGCATATTTATCTGTCGGACATGGAATTACACGAGTATAACCACTCGCAGCCTTTGCAGAAACCACAAATTGAACGTGTTGAAGTGAACAGGCTCCCAAGATACAGAAGCAACAACATTATATATCAAACACATGACCTTCATATATTCAGCCTGATGCTCTCACGAAAAAGATACTCCCGACAAAGATACAGAGAACCTGGATCGAACACACGACTTGATATATTCAGTCTTTCAGTACATAGGCCACAACATTGTGGATCGATTTGGGCACATCTTGAAACAATTGGGAGATATTGCTATTTTGAAATCTGCCTTGAACAATGAGGAAATGGCTATGAAGGAAATGGATCGAATTCCTCTGTCATCTCTTGCTCAGTTTGAAGAGATTCCCATTGTGAAATTAGTCTTGAACAATGAGGAAAATGTTGCAATTCCTTTACACACCGTTAACTAAATGTTATGGTTGAATTCAAGAAGTATTAATTACAACAGGGAGGAAAAAGCAAAAAGTTACTTAAATTTAGAAAGGAATATTAATTACATTTTTAGAAAGTTACATAAATTTAGAAAAGTAATATTAAGTAAATTTTTGAAAACTCCAAAAAAATAACGTTAAATTAAAAAATAACAAACCAAAATAATTAAATTTTAAATTTAAAAGAATGGAAAACTAAAAATTTAAAGCTGAATTAAAAAAAAAAAAAAAAAAAAATTGAAATAAAACAATGGTAATTTCAAAGTTAGAATGATGGAAGTGTTGATGGAAAAAAAAAAAAAATAATAAATTAAATTTTAAAATAACATTTATTTGTTTTTAAAGTAAAAAATTGACAGTTTCAAAGTAAAACATAAAATATAGAACCCATTTCTACATAAATTGTAGCTTGAAATTCACATATAGTAACTTTTTTATAATTAATAATTTAGAACATAACTTAAATGTAGAAGAACAATAAATTCAATAAAATTTACTTCACATATAACCCTATAAACTTGTTGTGCATAGACTTTAGTCTAAGTATTTAAAATTTTCTTTTTGACATCTTTATAATTTGGTGTTTTTTGTCATGGAGATACCTCGTTCTCTATCTTTAAGTTGAATATGACAACCAAATTTATCAAGTAAAAGGGTTTAGTTGGTACCAATTAGTTAAACTTTGAATAGAATATTAAAGGGAACATAAATAACTTTTCTACTTCAAATTATATTCTTGTTTCAATAATTATAATCCTTAAGGTGGACCAACTAATCTCCAAAATTTGTTGTTCTCAAGCATTACTATGGAGGTGTGAATCACTTATTTTTTTGTCTAACCTAGGAATGATTACTTATCTTCAATTTATTCCTAGACATGTCCATATTGAAACAATCCTTGCAATTATCATTATCTTCCTTACTCAAATCCTAATTCAAATTATTAGAGAAATTCTATTATTACATGTTCTATTAACAAAATATAAAATGGTGTGCATAATATTTTTATGCATGATATTCTGTATACATATAGACTGATTCTTAAAATATTATAATAATTATCTACACTAATTAATAATATTATAAGAAATTATATATTCGGAGTTGTTTTCAACTAGGATTAAGACTTTGCATCATCACTAAAAATATTTTACACTAATAATATGTAATGCCCCTAGAAAATCGATAATGTTTTAAGTAAGACAGTAAATTTAACTATTGACTAGGGTTATGTTTGGTGAAATTAAATAAATATGTTGCTACTACTATTTAATTAATTATGTTGATTAATTGTTGTTAGTAGCTATTGAAGTGGTTGAAAAGGAAACCTAACTACCTTCAAGAGATGGTTGAGACCTCATGAGAAAAGGAGGGGAATTATGCTAAGTCTGGTAGAGACCAGATAGCAGGACAGAGAGAGGAAAAAAAAAGAAGAGTTGCTCTTTTTAAAAGAAGAGAAGAAAAAATGCTATGTCTGGTAAAGATCAGATGGCATGTGTTTGGAAGGCAGAGGCTTTCCTGAACCGCTACGTCTGGTAAGGATCTGATAGTGTGACTCTGGTAGAGCCAGAGGGTTTGCAGACAGCGAAGATCTGCAGAAGTGCTTGGGGGTGGAAGGTCAAGGAGGACCCTCCTAAGGTCGGGAGGTTGACAAGCGCTATAGAGAGGTTCGCCTCTGTTCAGGTAAGGTTTTTAACTGAGAAACTTAATAGTTATTAATGGTACATGTATACTGTGTAAATAACTAAGGTTTAAGTTAGACTCAGAACTGTGTATGGCAACAGAGGGAAGAAAACAGTTTAACCAGACTTAAATTAAATGTTCAAATATTACCCTACTGGAGCAAATCCTGTAGCATAAGTAACAGTGAAGCGAAAACATAATATTGCATATATTTGTTCCAGCCTACGTAGACAAATCGAAAACAGTATGTATATACTTATATTGCATATGAATATTTTCAAAAGGGAACGATACTGTAAATGAAATAAAACTGTGGTAGATCAAAATGAGTCAACGCGTGAACTCTCTCCAGATTAAACAATCAATCAAGGAATTCGCGGAAATCCCATCTTTATAAAGAGACCAATGAATGAATAGTACAGTAACGCAAATATCACAGTACTCGTGGAAGGAAAGGAGATTAGCGCCACAACAAACACGATTAACAATAACAGACATTTCAATATACCGGGGACGGGTCTATAAAGAGAGACAGCCATATCCTGTGTGAACATTATAGAATAGCTGACACAGAGCTTCTGAACAATTGAAGCCGTCAACTCATATTCCTCAAACAGAGATAGCAATAGTAAACAAAACACATTTGTGATAGTTCTCCTTTACTAAAGGTTACAGGAAAACCTTCGGAAGCGATAAGTGTTCCAAGTATACACAGATTAACGCAAACTACAAACCCAGGCGAAAATCGGCTCATGGAAGCCCTGCAATTCTTTTAAAACAAAGTATGGTATACAAAAAGAAAACGAATCTATGAGACAGCACAATAACCAACTCAAAATACAGATAACAATAATAACCAAGGCATTATATAAAATTTACCGCAGGGTGTAACCCTCGGCTCTGAAATAGTTATACATTAATGGACAGGTATTAAGCGTAACCCAACAGGGTTTCCGCCTGATCTGCTCTGCGCAGAATCCTATATGATACATTATGTAACAGAGGCGGGAAGCTGAGTAATTAACCACGAGGATGAAACCCCAAAATAATGATACTCTCTTGCTCAAGCTCTGTCTGGATAGCCTGCCAGGATGAACAACGACTCAGTCCGTTACCTAGGGTATCTTCCTAAACTTAACCGTGGAACTTAACGCCACTTACCAGAATATGGGGGTGAGTAGGGGAGGTCGATATGGTCCTCCATTGAGCACTGGCTTCAGCACTGAGGCTCCGCACCTGAGACAAAAGTTATTCATAAACGAATGAGAATCTGAGCTGTAAAAGTAGACAAGGGTAAGAATAAAAGAAACAAACTGTAATGATCAAGGCATTTACCAGGAACAGGGAGCACCAGGTCATCCTATTCGGGAATAGAAAGCAAAGTCCATCCTCCACCATAGAATCGCATACTAGAGAGGTATCCTGTGCGGAGATACAAAACACCAGAGACCGGTGGACATCAAAAGCTACATTAACAATGAACTGCAAAGGAATTACCAAAGCGCTTGAAAGAAACCTTCAAGCCATTTCACCCATACCTGGAATGACTTCAACCGTCGATCTGGATGGTTTCATCTCCACCGTAGAAATGGACATAAAAACCCAGGTAGTAGCCGTTGTAGGGTTTACTCGTAATTTGCACCAGAGGCATTAAATCCTGGAGGCCTGAGCGTTTAATCCAGCACGCTGTATCACATGGTACTGCCAGGTCGAACGTTCATCGTGCCAGATGGACGGTGTAGGTAAATCAGATTGCCGAGCGCCAGTTGCCAGAGCAAATTCCCGAAAACACTCTTTTCCAGGCCAGATTTTTAGTGAATAACATTAATGCACAGGAAAATAATAAATGGCCACTCATTCCGTGGTACAATAGACCACTTCATTTTCAATCTATCGCACCATAAATATAGAATTCCAATGTAAACCCGAATGTTGGTCCTCGAGATTGAAAACAAGATTAGATTATTGTTGTTAGGTGCTATGGTTCCGTATAGCTATGGTTCAGTATAGATGTAATTATTTAAAAATAAAACGATTTCTATGGTATGTAAATTAAAAATAATCGATTAAATTGTATCTGGATTCTTGTTACTATGCTGTATTATGTTAAGTAAAAAAAAATTATTATCACTCTTGTCTTGAAGTGTTACATGTGGTATCAGAGCCCAGGTTACAACTCTGTGACCTCGGGTTAATCATAACAGAGACAACAATACATAAATAACCAAAATAACAAGTAAGCAAGGGTTCTTCCAATGTATTGGACATCATATCTGTTGAAATGAACTAATCTCCTGATCAGGTGACAGCGGAATGAGGAGAACGAGCAGCGATCCTCATGGAAATATGAATCGACCAGACAACGTTACCCACCCTCTGGGAAATCCTGAGATATGGCTATAGCTGGGGGAGGAAGCACGCAACACCAATTTGACTATATTGGAGACAGTCCAGGAACTGAAGAACGAGATGGCCTGTTTGCGTGAGGATAATGCCAAATTAACCATGGAACAAGAAAGGATCATGAAAAGTTTATCAGATAAGCAAAACCAGCACCAGTCTCATCCTAGTCCTGAGCAAACGCGAGTATCAGATGAACAGGGCTATCATACCGAACAGGAAGAAACCGAGGAAATAGCGGAGGTTCGAGGAGAGAAATTTGATAATGCTTCTGGACATCAAACCCCAAAAAGACAGCGGATGGAACTGCAAGGGGAGTTTCGGAAGATCAAGCCACCACATTTTGACGGGGAATCTGAGGAAGCCGCAAAAGCTTGGTTAATCAACATGAACAAATATTTCCAAGTCTATGAGTATGATCATCATCTTAAGGCACGGCTGGCTATTTTCCAGCTGCAGGCTAAAGCCACATTATGGTGGGAGGAAGTCAAGATGGTGTGGGGGGTGAGTGAACAAGATGTAACTTGGGAAACTTTTCAAAGATACTTCAAGGAGAAATACTTGACTGAACGCTTCTACGATGAAAAAGCACGGGAATTTCATGATCTGCGACTTGGGCAGCAGACCATGGAAGAGTTCATTACTAAATTTACATCTCTGCTTCGTTATGTACCATATATTTGGGAGGAAAAGGCAAAGGTCCAGTGGTTCGTTAGCAACCTACCCCAGACAATGCGGGAAAGGATCGAATTCGATAATCCAAAAGCCATGGACGAAGTGATACGGAAAGCTAGAATATGTTATCAAATTCTTAGGGTTTAGGGTTTAGGGTTTATGGTTTGGTTTGGTGTTTATAGTTTAGGGTTTAGTGTTTATAACACTATAGTAAATGATTTTAGTAAACATTTAAATATAAGTTACAAATGTTTTTTAAAATGTTATAAAATTATTACAGTTTAGGATTTATGGTTTAGGGTTTAGTGTTTAGGGTTTAGGGTTTCAGGTTTAGAGTTTAGGGTTTAGGGTGTGTGGTTTACAATTTAGGGTTGAGGGTTTCTAACACTTTAGTAAATTATTTTAATAAACAATTAAATAAAAATTACAAAACGCTTTTTAAAATGTTATAAAATTCTTAGGGTTTAGGTTTTAATGTTCAGTGTTTAGGGTTTAGGGTTTAAGGTTTAGGGTTTAGGGTTTATGATTTAGGGTTTGGGGTTTAGAGGTTAGGGTTTAGGGTTTATAATACTTTAGTAAACGCTTTTAATAAACACTTAAATAAAAGTTTCAAAATACTTTTGAAAATGTTATAAAATGATTATGGTTTAGGGTTTAAGGTTTGGGGTTTTGGGATTAGATTTAGGTTTTAGTGTTTAGGGTATAGAACATTTTGGTAAATGTTTTTAATAAAAACTTAAATAAAAGTTACAAAATGATTTTTAAAATGTTATAAAATGTTTAGGGTTTAGGGTTTAGGGTTTGAGGTTTGGGGTTTGGGGTTTATGGTTTAGGTTTTGGGGTTTACGGTTTACGATTTTGTTTTTATGGTTTAGGGTTTATAACACTTTGGTAAATTATTTTAATAAACACTTAAATACAAGTTACAAAATTCTTCTTAAACTATTATAAAATTCTTAGGCTATATGGTTTAGGGTTTAGGGCTTGGGGTTTAGGGTTTAGGGTTTAGGTTTTTAGGTTTAGGTTTTAGGGTGTATGTTTTAATGTTTATAAAAATTTAGTAAATTCTTTTAATAAACACTTAAATAAAAGTTAAAAAACGCGTTTAAAAATTTTATAAAATGCCTACGATTTAGGGTTTAGTTTATAGGTTTTAGGGTTTACAGTTTATTGCCTATAAGCTAGTTGTGCATACAACCTTTCTTCCCATTAAAATTATGAGATTCTTCAATATTGATCATAAACTTTAGTAAGAGTATCTAAATTTTTGTTTTTAAAATATTTATATTTTGGTGTATGTTGTGAATGGAGATAATTCATTCTCTATATTTAAGTTGAATATTACAACGAAATTTATCAAGTAAAAGGGTTTAGTTGGTACCAATTAGTTAAACTTTGAATAGAATATTGATGGGAACATAAATAAATTTTCTACTTTAAATTACATTCTTGTTTCAATAATTGTAACACTTAAGATGGACCAAATAATCTCCAAAATTTGTTGTTCTCAAGCATTACTATGGAGTCATGAATCATTTATTTATTTTTCTAATGTAGAAATGATTACTTATCTTCAATTTATTCCTAGACATGTCCATATTGAAACAATCCTTGCAATTATCATTATCTTGCATAACCAAATCCTAATTCAAATTATTAGAGAATGTTTATATTACATGGTCTATTAACAAAATATAAAATGGTATGCATAATATATATCTCTAAGGTAGCTCCTAAGAAATTTTGGAGGCAGATTCTAACTAGGAAGACTAAGGATAATAATAAAATTGCTCTTCACGATTGGAATTCCTATCTTAAAAGGCTTTATGAATCTCCAAATGTCATGGATAATCTGGAAACCCTTCTCACAACAAAAGAAGTTTTCTCTTTAGAAGACATTAAGTTTGGGGTTAATCGCCTCGCTAATGGGAAAGCTAAGGACATTGAAGGTTACTAGGTGGAAATCTTAAAAATTGGAGGTCCCGTCCTCATCCCCCACATCCACAAGCTTTTCAATCAAGCAGTCAAGCAAGGGTTCCCTAAACCTTGGACTGAGAGCCTGATTATCCCTATTTTTAAAAGTGGGGATACAAATAACCCCTCTAATTATCGAACAATTATGATCAGCCCTCTCTTAGCCAAGTTATATGGTAGTATTTTGGAAAAGAAGTTAAGCATATGGCTTGAAAGTGAAGGTAAGCAGGCTAAAGGCCAAGCAGGTTTCAGAAGGCATCACTCAAAAATAGACCACCTTGTTACACTTAGAATCATTGCAGAGGAATGTCGTAATGATAAATCCAATTTATTTTGTTGCTTTGTGAACTTTAGAAAGGCTTTCGATACGGTTCCTAGATACAACCTTTGGAATAGATTAGAAGAGCTAAAGGCTCCTCTCAAGTTGAGAGCTGCTGCTATAAGGTTATATGAGAATGTAATTGCCAAGCTAAAGAGTAATGAGGGGTGGTCAAAAGATATTAAGTGTAACATCGGAGTTAAACAAGGTTGCCCCCTCTCCCCTACCCTATTTGGCATTTACATCGATAAGCTCGAAGGCTATCTAGAGGAAGAAAGATGTGATGGCACGATCTTAGCTGGGATAGTCATCATCCTTCTTCTTTATGTTGATGATATTGTTCTTTTGGCAAGGTGCCCATCTGATCTTGATAAGCAACTTAGGCTTCTTAAGGATTTCTGCTCTACCATGGGTATGACTGTTAACATTGACAAAACAAAAGTTATGATTATCAAATCCACGAAGGACCCTTACGCTAATTTTATGTATGACAATAATAACTTGGAGGAAGTGTATTCTTACAAGTACCTAGGAATTGATATTCATCATAAGCTCAACTGGAACCATAGCATTGAGAAAAGGATTAATGGGGGGTGGAAAGATTATTTTGGTCTTGAAAATAATTGTAAAATAGCAAACCTCGTAATGTGGGATAAAAAGAAGTTCCTCTTTGAAACTTTAGTCACTCCTGTTATCTTATATGGCTGTGAGGTTTGGGGTTGCAGCATCTCCAGAGAATCATGGAGAAAGATTGAACAAATCCAGAAGCGTTTTATAACTTATAACCTGAAAATTAAAAGTAATACATCGTATCCTATTCTCCTTATAGAAGCAGGTCTTTCCCCTATTGAGAGCCTAGCTATGCTTAGGTTTCTATTGTACAAGCACAAACTCAATAACATAGATGATCATAGACTTACTAGGCTAGCTTTAAATTCCAGCCAAAACCACCTAAGGCTCAATAGAGGGTGGCATAAAGACACAAGGGCCTGGTTAAACTATTGGGAGATCAACGAAAATGATGCATTGCAAAACATAAATAACGTTAAATATATTGTTACTTCTAAGTTCAAAGAAAAAATGTGGTGTGAGAAAGATTTAGCGGCTAAAAGAAAATTAAGTTATTATAAGAAGGTCATCAACCCCACCCTAGAAGATCAAAAGTATCTCTCTATTTTAACTAGCTCAAAGAAGAAAATTAATATAGCAAAGATTAGAACAAATTCTCATGAGCTTCATAGTGAAACAGGTCGTTGGGCAGTTCCTAAAACGCCATGGATGGAAAGGATCTGCCATATATGTGAGAATAGGAACATTGAGGATGAAAACCACTTCCTCTTAGAGTGCCCCGCGTACAATCACATTAGATCTCAGTTTCACAATCTTTGTTACAATACTGACCTTCCTAGCCTTTTACAATGTCAAAATTATAGTGAGCTCGGGAGGCTTCTCTCCAAGCTTTTTGAGCATAGGAATAAAATCTTAAATCAAAATAAATAATTTGTTTCTTTAGGTCCAATAGACCATTGTTTGGTCTCAGCAGACGTTAAACATCATCATCATCATCATCATCAATATTTTCATGCATGATATTCTCTGTACATGACTAATTCTTAAAATATTATAATAATTGTGGAGGCTAATTAATAAAAATATAAAAAAAATTATATATTCGTAGTTGTTTTCAACAAGGATGAAGACTTTGCATCAACTCTAAAATTTTATACACTAATAATAAATAAATAATATTTTTGTTTTTATTAATTATCAATAATATTATAATAATAAATTATATTAGTTAATATAAATATAGAATATACCATTATGTATTTAGCCAAATCTAATTTATAATTTAATATTATTGTATTATAAATCACCCTTAACAATGGAATGGAATATTGAAGTAAAAGAATATTTTGCAGAGACAATCATGAAAAATAAAACACTAAATATAAATAATATTATTTCTAATAGAATAAATATTATTTAAAAATTATTTGAAAAGAAAAAAGTTGGCTTTTTCATTAGAATCCATCAATACAATTCCCAGAAATATTGTGATATTTTATTGTTTCAAATTAGATAGAAAAATTCAGTGAAAAGACCTTTTTTATATGTTTTCAATTTTTTCTAACTTTAATGATAATGCTAATTGAATATTCAATCCATACCTACGTTCACATCATAAAATAGAGTAGAGATAAGTTTTATATGTTATTGTCTATATGCTTTTCCATTATCCTCTTTATAAACACCATCATGCATGCACATTACCATTTTTTGTAGTCATTAACTCAAAGAAATCGATTCCATATAATGCTTTTCCATTATGATAATGGACCATCAATGGAAAAAGATTTTATTTATGATGTAGCCCAGTTGAAAACGAATTTTACCATTTGTTTCATAGTCCTATATATATATATATATATATATATATATATATATATATATATATATATATATATATATATATATATATATATATATCATGGATCTAGGTTACACATTTTCACAAGAGAGTGAGTCTTTAGGTGAAAAAAATAGCACTCGATCAAGTAGTTTAATGGCCTATAAGTGGTCGATCAAGCTTCTTGAATGCTCAAAAAAAGATTTATTAATAAATTTTAATTGAATATTTATGCCTAGTGTTTAATCTCTCAACGCTGCATGATTATTTTTTCAATGTCTTAAAATACACATTTCTAGTACAATAACCATAATACCATAAATGCCTATGGAGGATGTCGTGGGTGAATTTTAGTTTACATAACTAGAAGGAAATACTTTGGAGAAATTGAAATTATATGGGAGATTGAAAAATAGTTCCATGATCGAAACACATCTGTGAAATGATTGCCATAAAACCCTAATTTTATGTTGTCCAAGGAAATTAGTTTAAATCACAACCTTTTTTGAGAAATTAAGGAAAATCACTTATAAAACCCTAATTTTATGATGTCCAAGGAAATTAGTTTAAATAACAACCTTTTTTTGAGAAATTAAGGCAAATCACTTACAAAAATTACGGACTCTAAACATAAAGGTTAATTGAGCATTTGGTCATTGTATAGGGATGGGAACTCTTGTTTCTATGAATTTTATTTTTATTTTATGGGGAGATAATGGTATAACATATAAACATTTTAACTTAATATTTGGGATAATGATCCTTAATCACTATTTCGATAAAAAATCAACCCCCAAAGTTTTGAACCCCGAATTTCAACTCATAAAAAAATCTCCCCTAAAATTTTATCTGCATTAATGAAGACTATAAATGAATTCCAAAGAGTAATTTACAAGAGAAATGTTTTGTAGAAAAGTGTAGACTTCAAGACATGGCTGCCACAAATTAAAAATTAAATTGTATTTTTAATTAAAGTGTGTTTCCCTACAACCATTAGATACAAAAATTGTAATAAGAGAAGTGTAATTTTAATTCTTAAAACTACATTTTGGGGATTTTCCAAACAAACAATTATTACAATTCCCAAAAATTAAGCAAAAAAGTTCAAGAGGGAAAGGAGAGCATGCTTAAGGTATTGGGATGTAAAATAAAAACACAAGCCTCATCTATTAGATATGACAATCATTATTCGTATGAAAACTTAGAAAATGGAAAGGAGACTATTGAATACTTAAATCTGGGTTGTTCTCTACAAACTAATCTCAATACCATGATATAAGGGCTAGTGAAATAAAGATCTCATTTTAAACCAAATGAGAAAGGAGAAATGGCTACCAAAAATCCTTGTCCAAAATTGGGGTAAATGGAAATTACTAGCTCGAGCTATTTTATTTTTTGTAGATCTCCCTTGAAATAAGGTTATGCTAACCTCTATACCAAATTTTCTAATAAAATAATTTGGGGCTACTATTAATAATGCTCTATGAAACAAAAAAGTATTCCATTCAAAATTTGAAACCCTTAAATTTTGTCCAAGGGCTAAATTTCACCGCTAAACTTTTCCACTAAGATTATTTTTTTTAAATATGCATGTAAAAAAATATTACTATAGATAATCACAATAAAACTTGAATAAATTTATAATTTATATAGCTTCCCTAGTTTGTTAATTTAATGTCAATATTTTCTTTTAACTTAAATTGAAAACAAATTCCAAAATAGATATGCGTATCATTATGCTAATCGGAAGAATAGATCTTCCATAGTTATAATTTAATTATTATGATGATGGAATATATTTCAACTGGATGGAATATGTTGGAACATTCATAGTAATATTTTAATCCTTAAAAATGCATCAAATTCTTGGCCAAGGTATCAGATTTAAACGTTAAAGAAATTTCATGTACTTGAAGGACTATATTTGTGCATGTAAGAAATCTTCCTAAATGTATTACTTATCATTTAATAGTAGGATATTATGTATGTGAAGAGGTATGTTCTTGATTCATGAGGCTGTAGCTTTCATTTTCAAAAGTGGAGAAGAGAGTGATAATTTAATATTTTAATTTAAGACATGCCTCTTAAATTAAATTTCTTATCTCCACCTCCACCTCCTCCTCCTCCTCTTCGTCCACATCCACCACCTATTCTCCTCCACTTCCACCCCCACCACCTTCCCCTCCTCCTCCTCCTCCACCACCTCAACATCCACCACCACCTCCATCTCCTCCACCACCTCAACATCCACCACCACCTCCATCTCCTCCACCACCTCAGCCTCAAACCCCTCCTCTACCTCCACCACCTCAACCTCAACCCCCTCCTCCACCTCCACCTCCACCTCCCCCTCCTCCTCCTTCTCCTCCTCCACCTCCACCTCCTCTTCGCCCACTTCCACCCCGACCTCCTCCACCACCTTTGCCTATACCTCTCCCATCGCCTCCACCTCCACCTCCGCCACCACCACCTCAGCCTCTTCGTCCACCTCCACCACCGCTTTCTCTACATCTACCTCCAACTCCACCTTCATCTCCTCCACCTCATCCTCCACCTCCACCTCCACCTCCACCACCACCTCCACTACCTCCTTCTTAACCCCCTCCTCATCCTCCACCTCCACCACCTCCTCCTCCTAATCCACCTCCACCATCATCTCCTCCTCCACATCCACCTCCTCCTGCTCCACATCCACCTCCTCCTCCTCCACCTCCTTCTCCACCACCTTCATCTTCTCATCCTCCCCTACCTCCTCCATCACCACCTATATCTCCACCACCTCCTACTCCACCACCACCACCTTAGCCTCCGCCCTCTCATCCACCTCCACCCTCTCAAGCCCCTCCTCCACCTCCACCTCCACCTTCACCTCCACTTTCACCTCCTGCACCTCTTCTTCCAGCTACACATTCACCTCCACCATCTCCACCTCCACCTCCTCCTCCACCACCTCCACCTCCACCTCCACCTCCTCGACCCCTTTGACCTCCCACTCTACCTCCTCTTCTAGATCTACCTCTGCCTCAATCAACACCTCCTCCTCCAACACATACCCATCCTGCTCTGCCTCCTCTTTCAGATCTGCCTCCTCCTCCACCACAACCTCCTCCTACACCTCCACTTTCACCTCCTCTGCTTCTTCTTCGAGCTACACATTCACCTTCATCACCTCCACCTCCACCTCCTCCTCCATGATATCCACCTACACTACCTCCTCCTCCACAACCTAGGGCTTGACAAGCTGTCAGAAGCCTAAATAACATTAAGCCGACCTTGACACTTCTTGTGCAAACCCAGACTTTGACTTAAAAAAATTGTAACTCCTTAATGACAACTCAGAATTGGATTATTCTCATTGCATTAGAATCGTCTCACTAAGAGCTATCATCCTCATCCATCACATGTCGAAAAATCATCATGGTTTTGGCTTGAATTATTGAAGAATCTAGGGAAAATATAGTTAACATGATTCTTCTTATCATGATAACTATTTCTAAGGTATTTCAACTTTTTTCTTATTAGCACAATCTTATCTTGATATCATTAGTGTTTGTATTTCTTACTTCATCATAAAGTTACCAAAATACAAGAGACAAGAACACAAGATGTTGGCTTTCTGCCAGGGCCAAAACCTCTCCCTCTTGGTGAGGAAGACCCACACACAATTATTTTTATAGAGATTCCAATTTACTAATACCAAGACCTTGACCATTTACCTACTAAGCCACTCGAAGACCAAAACATCAATCATTTTCTTAATGTAGAGATCATCGTCATCATTATTGTTGCGTCACTGAGATCATCATCATAGTACCACAAAGATTCTTGTAGCTGCACCATTGCTTGTACTTCTACCTATATCATTATTTCATCACTATATCAATGAGGTCTTTTATATGTGAGTTGCACCAAGATAGTGATCATGATCAAGACCATCATTGCTAATTTACCAAAATCTTGAATGAGTCTAGAATGCTGGAATGTATTACTGAGATCACTAGTAATTATCCTGAGATTGTAATAACATCTAGAGAGTAGGTTGAGGCAAAGAGTTTCACTTTAGGACCCTTCCATTCACAGGTATGCCAACACTGTTATTCTGTGATGTTGATGAATGTGAGACTGTAAGGAGGCTGAAAATATAACGGGTTGATTTCCAAAAGACATACTGTAATAGCTCTTCAAAATATCAAAGGTATCTGAGATTCCTCACTGTAATCATCCTTGAGATTTCTGAGACATATGAGATTTGTCTTAATGGCCTTCATCTAGACTTATTGTCTTTAGTCTTGGACTAGTGCATGACACATGAAATAGAAAAACACAATTGTCACTCCTTTTTAATAAGGGGTGATGTAATCCAAGCTCCTTCTTAGTGAAGGCGGTGGCAGTGGCGATGAAGGTGATGTAGGAGATAGAGGAGGATGTGGAGGAAGAGACGAAGCAAGAGGAGGCAGGGAAGGAAGCACTAGTAGTGGAGGATGTGGAGGCGGAGGTGGAGGTAGAGGTAGTGGAAGCAGTGGTGGTAGTGGTGGTGGCGGTGGAGGATGAGGAGGAGGAGGAGGTAGTGTGGTGGTCGTGGATTCAGAGGAGGAGGATGCTAAGGTAGTTGAGGAGGAGGTGGAGGTGGTGGTGGAGGTGGAGAAGAAGAATGAGGTGGAGGGTGTGGTGAAGCCAAAGGAGGAGGAGGTCATGTTGTTGGTGGAGGAGGTGGTGGAGGTTGAGTTTGGAGGCATAGGTGGTGGTGGATGAGGAGGCGGAGGTGGAGGAGTAGGAGCAGGAGGATGTGGAGGTGGAGGAGGAGGAGTAGGAGGATGTGGAGGTTGAGGTGGTGGAGGAGGTGGAAGAAAAGGAGGAGGAGAAAGAGGAGGAGGAGGAGGTGGTGGAGGAGGAGGTGGATGTGGAGATGGAGGAGGAGGAGGTGGACATGGATATGGAGGAGGAGGAGGAGGTAGTGGAGGTGGATAAGGGGGAGGAAAAAGTGGAGGTGGAGGAGGAGGAGGAGGTGGATGAGGGGTTGTTGGCAGAGGTGGTGATGGAGTAGGAGGTGGTGGTGGAGTAGGAGGTGGTGGAGGTGGAGGAGGAAGAGGTGAATGAGGAGGATGATAAGGCTATGGAGGAGGGAGATGACATTGAAGAGGAGGAAGAGGAGGAGGATGTGGAAGTGGAGGTGGAGGTGGAGGTGGAGGATGAGTGGAGGATGAGGTGAAGGTGGAGGTGGAGGTTGAGGTGGAGGAGGAGGTGAAGTTGGAGGTGGAGGTTTAGCTGGAGAAGGGGGAGGAGGAAGTAGAGGAGGAGGAGGAGGTGGTGGAGGTGGAGGTGGAGGAGGAGAAGGAGGATGAGGAGGAGGGGGTGGACGAGGTGGAGGTGGATTTGGAGGTGGTGGTGGATGAGGAGGAGGAGGAGGAGGAGGAGCAGGTGGTGGTGGTGGTGGATGAGTCAGTGGAGGAGGAGGAGGAGGAGGAGGAGGTGGAGGGGTAGTTGGTGGAGGAGGCGGAGGCAAAGGAGGTGGAGGAGGAGGTGGAGGCTGAGGAGGAGGTAGAGGCAGAGGTGGATTTCGAGGTGGGGGAAGAGGAGGTGGTGGAGGAGGAGGAGGAGGTGGAGAAGGAGAAGGAGAAGGAGGAGGAGGAGGAGCAGATGGTGGAGGAGGTGGAGGTGGAGGAACAAAGGAGGAGGAGGAGGAGGTGGAGGTGGGGGGACAATGGAGGAGGAGGAGGAGGAGGAGGATATGGATGATGATGAGGAGGAGGTGGATGTGGGCGATTAGATGATGGAGGTGGAGGTGGAGGTGGAGATATGGAAGTTAATTTAAGATTGATGTCTTATATTCAAATATTAAATTGTCACTCTCTTCTCCACTATTGGAAATGAAAGCTACAATTTCATGAATCCAGAACATATCTCTTCACATACATAATATCCTACTATTAAATGATAAGTAATTCATTTAGAAATATTTCCTCTATTCACAAATATAGTCATTCAAGTACATGAAATTTCTTTTATGTTTAGATCTGATATCTTGGCCAAGAATTTGAAGCATTTATCAAGATAAAAATCTTGTGTTTATTTTGTTTAAACCTTTTGTTTGTCTGTTAAACACTTATAGTTCTAGTTTTATTGTTCAATGAACCATTTGTTTGGGAATGACTGGTTTCATCTAATTATCATTGATTTAAAAAGCGTTGGGTTAAATTTAACATTGTTTCTTGAATAAGAAGCCTTATGTTCTTCTTCTTTTATGTTTACTTGAGAAACATAGGATATTAGGAATCATATATGGCTTTGTTTATTCTTTTGGTATTGCACATATTTTGCGTAATTATTATTTTGTGTAATCATATAGAGTTGACATGAATATCTAATGTGTACTCATATAATATAAATAGAACAAATATTATAGTATTGTAAACTTTTAATGGAATCACTTCATTAAACATAGTAAGAAGTAAATACATTGTATAAATTGTCCTTATGAATAAAAAGAAATATTTACACTGTTGGGGCCATAAGACAACCAAAACTATTTTATCATAATTAAATATTTTCATTAACGAAGAGAGGGTAAATCTATTGAATTGAAATCGATATACATGCATTTTTTTGAGTGTCGTACATTTTGGGAAAAGAACTAGCTATATAAGGGTTTTATTTAAACTCAAACAACATCAAATTTCCTTGTAGCCAACATCAAGTGAAAATGGAAACTGATATCGAAACCCTACAAAGAGGAAGCGTTTGATAAGTACTTGAAGGCTAAAGCATAGGCGGAAAAACTTGCATGAATTTTAACCCCAAAACAATGTCACAAGATAACCCAAGTTGGTCATAGACTAACCTACACACACAAGAAAGGAATTCCTTTGTTTGAATTGGAATCACTTTAAATTAATTAGGCAAAGAACATTATAGAAGGTTTTGAGATAACTAGAGTCTAACCTTAGTAATATAGATGGCATCCTTCAATCCGATGCTTTTTTGTAAACGAAATAACATTAGTATTGTACATATATTCTTGTATAAAGAAAAATTATATCGAGATGAGAATCAAGTTACGGTTTAATCATAGAGTGAAAATTCTAGAAAGATTGTACAATATTGGAAGGAACTCCATGTATGAAGGGTAGTTCATTTTAAAATCATTGAGAAAAGTAGAAATTAACCTGAAATCCTTTGAGGCAACCATAACCAACTTATGATACATCACAACCACAAATTCAGAAGTAAAAAATTACAATAATATACCCAATATGAAAGAATGGCTATACTATAACAAACATAAGTGAATGTAGAGGAGCCAAAGGCCTTGTAGTAGCTTACTGAAGGATTTCATCCACACCACATTTTACAAGGACTTTTTTCTAAGAGCGTGAGATGGACATAAGTTTTTGACACACATTGCACATAGAATCACATAATCCCAAAACATCAATGTTCTGTTTTTGAAAAACCTCATTGAGAGAACTATATTCAATAGAGTAATGTTCATTCTTTCAACTACTTAGTTTTGTTGAGAATTATATGGAACTGTGCTATTATGTTGAATCCCATGCCTGCAGATATTTTTTTCATATTCATTAGATTATGTTATATTCCATTAATGGTATGAAGAGAGCCAATATGTGATTATACTTCATATCCAATCCATACATGAAAATCCTTAAATGTTTTGAAAGCTTGAGATTTACTTTTTAGTAAGTACACCCAACACATTCCAGTGTAATCATCAACATAATATTTCATACATTTATTTTCATTATCATAATGAAAATGCATAGGACCACACAAACCAAAATATATATGTCCAAATTTTCTACATGAATGAAGGGGCCTTGCTAGCGATTGTGAACAAGGAGCAAGTGGAAAATGATTATGCATAGTTATAGACCCATATAAATAAGAAAGTGGAAAATCCCACATATATTTAGTAGGATACTCAATTAACATATTTAATGCTTAAAGTAGTTAGGTATAACAAAATAAACGTGTTGAGTTATCATCCTCTAGGAGTTAAATCACCCTTGACGAGGAAGGGGTATGACTAAGTAAAGCGAAAAATGAGATAATATTGACGGATAGTCTATGACCTCTTGGTAAAATAAATAATGTTCCAATGCAAGTAAGCCTAGTAATTTTCCACGTAGTAGAGAAATTTATTGGGGGTAATATTCAAGGGTTTTTCAAAATAAAATAAAAAAAAATGGTTGTCAATTTTGACATTTTTTTTAATTTATTTTCTCAATGTTTATACTTTAAAATTATTTTAACTTAAAAATAATTAGAACTCTCAATAATTTTACAAAAATATCACTAAACATTTAACATTATGTATATTAGGGAGTACTAATGTTAGGCAAGGTTTATAAGCTTTAAAATAAATTTCCATCCTTGAAAGTTTTGGTACTAGATGGAACCCTTTGAGAAGAAAGAAAAAACATGTCATAATTGTGCAAAATATACAAAATAATTAAGTGATTAAAAGAGAAGATCACATGAGCAATTCTTGAATAAAACTAACATATGGGGAATAACTAACAAGGAATAAAGTTGTGGATTATTTAATGTTTGCATGTTGTGAGGCTTTGCGACATATTACTCATGAAAATCCTCAATGCTAAGCACATGTACATTTCATGATACTTTTTTATTTAAGATGATAAAAGACAGTTTAGGGTGCATAAATCTAATTATATTATAATTTAGTCAAAGAAACATTGTACTCTTCTTTTATTTCATTAAATACTTTTATGCATGTCCAAATTTATTTCACCTTCATGGCTTCTTTTGATGAGAAGGAGAGTTGAGGAATTTGTCATTGTACATATATGATAAAAATATGATCATTTTTAGTAGAAGAGATGCAATAGGAGGTGATGTAGGTGTTACCTATCATAAACAAGGTGTAATATTGAACAATTATCTCCTTGTTAATGAAAAGTATTACCTTTCCCATTAAGTGTATATCTATTTTATTATATTTCCATTTATTTTAATATTTTTCCTAAAATAGAGGGGAGAAGGAAAGGTGTGTGAGCTCTGCTAGGGTTCTGCGAATCCCTGCACACGGCGCCGACAAACAGTGAAGAAAACACCTTCTCAGATACTGCGTAAGCTGCTGTAGCACCCCGTCCTGCAGCGCATTCGGGCCAGGGATGGCTCATCCCCAGGGGGGGGCGTCGGAGCCCTCCCCAACGCAGTCAGATTCTGAGCATCAAGTGATCTTTGGATCCGTGAACGAAGAAATCTTGAACAGGGGAAAAATAGCTCAAAAAGACTTCAACAATGATGGTAACCGCAAAGAAGGCAATGGCGCATCGCAAGAAGAAACCGGAATGCCTGGAGAAAGGCCGCAAATCATCTCTAGCACATGCCGACCAGCAGCCAAGGTCAGACCAAGGATCGAGCTGCCTGGAGACAAGATCGATGAGATAATACAGTTCATGAAGGACCATGCCCTCATTGGCAAGTTCATCGGTTTCTGGCCAACTGAAAGGGCCCTATATGGATGGATAGCTGCAAAATGGAAACCTAAAGGGGATGTCACGCTACAGCTAGGGCCGAAAGGATTCTTCACTGCTATATTCTACTGTCCGGAGGATAAACACAGGATCCTAGTAGGAGGGCCCTATTTTTTCAACTCGGCTGGGCTATATTTACGCGACTGGATCCCCAAATTTAACCCGGACAAAGAAGACCTATCATGGGCTCCTGTCTGGATCAGGTTGTATTCGCTCCCGGACGAATACTGGGGGGAGGAGCTCCTCAAAAATATTGGCAATGGAGTCGGCGATTTCATCAAAGTAGCAGAAGAAACCCTATCTCGTAAGTACACCTCCTATGCCCGAATTTGTGTCTTCATTCGCCTTAATGAGGCTCTCCCCGAGTCAGTTGAGCTTGCCCATCATGATGAAGAGTGGATTCAGCCTCTCGACTACGAGCATGTTCCCTTCCGATGCCAAAAATGTCATGCCCTAGGTCATCTTTTCAAGGATTGCCCTCTGAATATACAATCTAGTCCTCCTGATTCCTCAGGTTCCCCTGCTCAGGATGGATTCAGTAAAGTCTCAAGCAGGAAGCGTGCGCATAAAAAGCCCTCCAATGGTCTCAAACCCCAGCCCCGCAAGCCGCATGGCCCAGCAACCAAGAACAGCTTCGACATTCTTGGTCAATCCTCCGAAGATCCCCCCTTAAACAAGGAAGCCGCTCCTGATCATCCCTCCTCCTCCTCCACTCCCCTTTCCTCCTTCTCCCCTCCCAAATCCTCTGCCCCCATCTCTAGCCCCATCATTCTGCAAAAGGATCAGACCAACTCAGCCGATAAACTCAAAGATATGGAGGTGGATGACAAAAATGACATTCCCCAGAATCTTGATTCTGGCAACGAAGAGAACAATCAAGTGCATATAATGGACGAGGAACCGGAAAGCATAGACCTGCATGGCCTAGATCTCCTAGAAATGGAAGCTGCATGTAGAAGGAAAGCATATGATGCCATCCCAGAGTTTCAACTTGACAAACTCGAACTGGTCATTTCACGCGCCTACTACCAAAACCAACTAGGAATTCAGCCAGGCAGTCAATGGGACGGCACCCAGCGCCATAAGGACTCGAAGAAAAGAGGCCGAAAGACAGATTTGCAAAGAACGATAGAGATTGGGAAAATCTTAGTCGACTCAGGCAGATACGCCAAATTGACTAAGTACTTCAAGCCCTCTGTCAGTAGTTAAACATGAAGCTTGTATCCTGGAATATAAGAGGGCTTAACAGCCCCGGAAAACTCAGGATGTTGAGAAACATGATAAAAAAGGAAAAGCCCCAAATTTTCTTTCTCCAGGAGACTAAATGCAATAGCTCTATGTTAGACAGCTTCCTTTCAAAAGCCTGGCCAGGGTGTCGTACAGTGGCGGTCGATGCTTGTGGCGCCTCCGGAGGTTTAGCCATAGCTTGGAACACTCAAGCGGTCTTCCTAACCGATTTTCATGCGGCGCATCATCTGATACAGGCCACCTTCCATATTCTGGGAACTAACATTCATGGCAATCTGTCAAATGTCTACTTCCCGTAAGAAACTAGCAACAAGGTAGAGCTTTTGGACACTCTCGAAGTCCTCAGTAATAGCAGGAAATTCCCGCTCTGGATCGCTGCTGGGGATTTCAACATGATTACCAAATCGGAAGAAAAGCTTGGAGGAAGAAGCAGATTGGAGCCTGAGGTTGATCGATTCAAAGAGTTCATAAACTCGGCTTCCCTTATTGATATGCCGTTCTGCAATGGAACCTATACTTGGAGCAATCGCAGGGCAGGCAAGCATCAAATCGCCTCCAAGTTGGATCGCTTCCTCCTCTCGGACAATGCGGTCCACTTAGGAGGGGATTTCTCAGCAACCATACTGGCTCATTCAGGATCAGACCATTGGCCAATAGCTCTTCAATGGCAAAGACCCGGCAACATAACCAAAAGACCTTTCAGGTTCGAAGGTTTCTGGCTCACTCATCCTAACTTCAAGGAGTTTGTTAAGACCATCTGGGCATCATATATTCCTCCAGAAGGAGCGAAAATGTACCAATTTCAGAAGAAACTAATATTTCTCAAAAGCCATCTGAAACAGTGGAATAAAGAAACCTTTGGCAACATTTTCGAGGAAAAGAAAAAGCTCATGCAGGACCTGGAAAACCTTCATCAGCAAATCATCACGGAGGGGCACACGGAAGCAACGCTGGAGAAGGAACGCCACATTCACAACTTATTGGACGAAAGAGGGAAGCAGGAAGAAATATATTGGAAGCAAAAGTCAAGAGTTCGATGGTTGAAGGAGGGGGAGCGCAACACTAGATTTTTTCATAGAACAACAGTACAAAGGAGAATGTACAATAATATCCCCTTCATCCAAAACCAAACAGGCGACAAGATAGAAACACATGAAGGGATTGAAGCTGAGCTCCTCAATCATTTCCAACAAGTCCATCAAGAGCAGGGAGAAGACAGGCAACAATCCATAAACAAAATTACCAGCAATATTCCAAAAATTATTACAGAGGAACAAAATGAACTCTTAATGCGCCCCATCAGCATAGAGGAAGTGGATGATGCCATGAAACAACTCAAAGAGGGTAAAGCTCCTGGTCCCGATGGATTCACAACTACTTTCTTCCATGCCTTCTGGGATATGTTAAAAGAGGAAGTCTGGCAGATAGTTGAAGAATCCAGAGCAACACGTTGGCTTCTCCCCTCTCTCAACGCCACCTTCATCACTCTCATTCCCAAGGAGGAAGAATCCATCACTCCAGATAAATTCCGTCCCATTGCATTATGCAATGTCATTTACAAAGTAATTTCAAAGGTCATAGCTAATCGGCTCAAACCGCTTCTGCCAGCACTTATATCCAAGGAGCAGTCAGGCTATGTGGAGGGGCGACACATAATGGATGGTATCCTCCTCTCTCACGAAATCATCCACTCTCTCAAGAACTCTAAGCAAGCAGGTATGCTACTCAAGCTTGATCTTTCAAAAGCATTTGACAAACTGAACTGGAACTATATCCATCATATGCTTAAAGCCTTTGGTTTTTGTCCTCCTTGGATTTGATGGATCCTGAACATGATTAACTCTACTCATTTCTCCATCCTGGTCAATGGCTTTCCCTCCCGTTCTTTCAATCCCTCCAGGGGCATCCGGCAAGGAGACCCCCTCTCCCCCTTTATTTTCGTTTTGATGGCCGAAGGGCTGGGGAGGCACATCAAGCAAGCTCTTCGCTTGCAGCAAATCAAGGGTATCTCTGTGCACAACTCCCCTGCCCTCTCCCATCAGCAATTCGTTGATGATACAATGCTGTTTGGTTATCCCTCGGCTCAAGAAGCCCGTAGACTCAAAGGCCTCCTCCAGGACTTCTCTCTGGCGTCTGGCATGACTATCAACTGCTCCAAATCGCAAATTTTCTTTTTTCACACTCCCCCGGCTGTCAAGTCTGCTGTCTCTCGCATTTTAGGCTTTTCCTCTGCGTCTCTGCCCTCCAAGTACTTAGGTGCCCCCCTCACTGCTTCAGCAATCAAGCACTCTGCCTGGCGCACCCTACTGGACAAAATCGAAACTCGCCTCAAACTCTGGACTCACAGGTCGCTAAATCTGGCCAGCCGAATTGTACTCATCAAATCGATTCTGCAAGCAATGCCTCTTTACTTGTTTTCTTCTTTAGCTGCACCAAAATGGGTTTTAAAGAGCCTCAGGAACATGCAGCGAAATTTCTTATGGAGCAGCTCGGCCACCAATAGAAAATGGGCCTTGGTCAAATGGACAAAAGTCTGTATGCCCAAGGACAAAGGAGGAATTGGGCTAAGAGACCCTGAACACAGTAACGCCATCATGAATGCCAAGATCTGGTGGCAGTGGCTCACCAACCCAGACAAACCATGGGGAACGATATGGACAGCGAAGTATGTAGACAACAGACCCCACGAGGAACTCATCAGATTCACCCCCACTGAAAAAGGCTCTTTGATATGGAACGCTGCAAAGCAGCACCATCACATTATCCAACAGCACAGCTTCTGGGAAATCAGAAATGGTTGCAGCGCAAGATTTTGGATGGACGCCTGGAATCAAATGCCCAGACTTACGAACATTCTCCACCCTTCAATGATTCCGGAGAGGCAGGAACAGCAACAGGAAAAGGTCCAACATTACTGGCAACCAGAACTAGAAGTGGGCTTCAGAAAATGGAAATCAAGCGGCCAAATCCTTAGCAGAGAAGATGACAGGATGAACATGGAGCTGGATATCGAGTTACGGAAAAGAAGAATAAGACAGGACAATGGCGAGGACATTCTCCGATGGGGACACCTACCCAAAGGAACCTATACCACAGCAGAAGCCTATAAAATTTTATGTAACTTCGCAGCTAACCCCGACCCTCTATGGAAGAAAATTTGGGAACTTGGTCCTTGGCCAAAGATCTCCTACTTTCTCTGGCTGACCGGGCACAAAAAGATTCTCACCTGGGATAAGCTCAGAAAGAGAAACTTCCATGGCCCCTCGATCTGTCACAATTGTCTTCAGGAGGAGGAAACCCTCCAGCATCTACTGAATTCCTGCCCCTTAGCCAAGCTTCTCTGGAACAGGGTCAGATTCAGATGTCAAAGACAAGGCATAAAGGAGGACGACATAATAAATTCCATAAGGCTCTGGCCCAGGCAACCTTACAAAAGTTCACTTCTCAATTATCTATGGTGCATTATCCCAGGGATTGTCCTCTGGAATATTTGGAAGGAAAGAAATCAGCGTATCTTCAAGAACAAAAGGTCGCCACCAGAGGTAATATGGAACAAGATTCAAGGAAACATTCAAGAAACAATGGCGCTCCAAAGTTGGACCAAAGAAGATTGGCCGTCTGAGGACAGTGAGCAGAACATTCTAAGAAATTGGCAGCTGCAGATTCCACAAGATCCCCAACGAAGCAACCTTTCCAATAGCAGCATTAGAAAAGATTGTCACTGGATCGCTCCCCCTGAAAACTCTTACAAGCTAAACTTTGATGGGGCCTCCAAAGGCAACCCAGGAGCTGCAGGGTTTGGAGGCATTATCAGGAATCATGAAGGCATCCCTCTACAAATCTACTTTGGAAGTATTGGATGGGACACCAACAACTCAGCAGAGATGGAGGGGCTCTGGCAGGGCCTTCAAATTGCCTGGAACCTTAACCTCCAACCCTTAATTGTTGAAGGGGACTCTCAAATTCTCATTAACATGGTAACTCGTATACATAATGGTTCACAAGCAAGGAAGATAGCTCCTAGCTGGAGACTTGAGGCAAGATTAAATGAAATCGCGCACAGGATTGATAATGCAAGGGCCATCTCCTTCAAACACACTCGACGGGAAGGAAACAAAGTTGCAAATCTTCTGGCCAATATTGGGGTTGAGACCAGCACTCCCCTAATCTCGGGCAACACAAACACCATATCTAATAGGCAGCAGCTCCAGGAATGTGAAAGCTTAATCCAAGAGGAGGCTGCTGCCCCGGATGCGGGTGCCACCTCGCATAGCCAGGAAGGGCCACTTGCCACGGCCGATAGGACACGCGACGGACGGAGTTCTTTAAGGCTCCTCGCCGCCACCTCCCATCGCCAAGCAATGCAGCACACCAGCCTTTATGAAGGTGCAGGGACCATAGCTGAGGTTGATGGCCGCATTCAATGCGGGAGCAATTCGAAGGAATGAAGGGGACGATAAGATATGCGATTTGGGGGCAGTCGATACCCAAAGCTATGGTGTTCATGCTCTGCATTCTGAGAATTCCGGGGTTATTGTGGAATTGGGGGAGGCTGGCCGACTGCTGGTCCTCCCTGGTTCATGCCTGCATTCATTTGTTTGCTACCCTGAGCCGAATTGGGAAGGAACTCCGCCTGAGGAAGAGGTTACTGGAAGAATGGTGCGGGAGAGAATGCCATGTCGTAGAGGCCGAGGCTCAGGGCGAGCCAGATCCTCTCGCGGGCCTGCAGCTGACTTACATCACCACTGCTGCTGTGTTTACTGCCATTGACGTGTGGGCGCTCCTCAGGTGCAGGCTAGCCAATTTGTGGAAGCTGGAGGGTCCAACAATGGCGAGCCAAGGCTACCTGCGTTTGGCTCTGTCATCTTCTCACTGGGCAATTCCGGAGAAAATGTGGGTATCAATGCCCACATATCTGTGTTATTCACCAGGATCCCGGAGGAGAATGAGGATGGCTTGCCTCGGCCACCTGCAATGGAAAATCCCTTGGATAACGAAGGGGGAATTCCCCTGGAGCAAGAAGGAAGATTGCCTCAAGCTCTGGCGGAAGATTGTCGGGTTGTTGACAAAGGTAAGAGGCCAATGGGTGAGGCTTCAAGCTCAAGGGGTGCTGCACCACGGGAGCACGACCACCCATCCAGCCATTCGCGCGAACCTGAATTGCCAGCCTTCATGGACGGCTTACCAGAAGGACATGGTTGGGCTTGGATTCGTGAGGCTGAGCCAGAGGACGAGCCGGAGGAAGACGCGACCGAGGACTAGGCCCAGGTGGCTCTCCCGCATTCTGCCTGGACGCGTGTGGGATCGTGGTCGGTTCTGTTATCTCTCCTGTTGTCTTGTGTCTATCTAGTGTTTTCTGTTCAATGATGTTTCCGGGTTTTATGTGTCTACCGCTGTCACTTGTTTTCTCCTCCGTTACGGATAGTAGTTTTTTTGGTTTGGGCCATAACCACATGCTCGGTATCCATTTGGCAAACTCTGCCCCTGCGTGGGTTTCACAGATATGTTTAGAGACTTTCTGTTGGTGGTTTTTACAGAGATGTTTAGGCTCTTTTTGTTGGTGGGTTTTACAGAGATGTAATGGGTTTTGGGACTATGTCACAGCTGCCCATGGAGCCACTCACGGACATGGGCAGCAAGAAATCTCCAATGTAAAGTTTCAGCTGTAAATATTAATACAAAGTAGGTAGTGTTGCTTAGAAAAAAAAAATTATTTTTCCTAAAATATATTTGTTAATTTTTCAATAAGTATAAAAAAATATATTTCTATATTGTAATACCATTCGCTTCCAAATCACATGGAAGGTGTCTTGCATATCTCACATTCATTCAAAGGGGGATTTTAATGAATAACGAGGTTAGATAAAGCATTAATATTTGTATAATGGTTTCAATATATTTTGGTTTGTATCCTTTAAATTCCATTCCTAAAGAAATAAATGTGAATGCATTTGATATTTGCATAAATTTAATAAAAAAATATCTCATAGACTATACATATAATGAAATTCTTTCAATTGAACTCAACAACCCCTTATATTTCAACATAAAGCCTCAACATTTAACTTAGAATTGATTAGAAAAAATTAAAACAAAAACAAAACAAAACAAAAAATATAATAAAAAATCATATTACAAATATATATATATATATATATATATATATATATATATATATATGTATGTATGTATGTATGTATGTATGTATGTATGTATATGTATGTGTGTGTATATTTATATAAATATAAATATTTATATTTATATTTATATTTATATTTATGTTTATATTTATATTTATATTTATGTATATTAATATTAATATAAATATTAGTGATTAAAGAAAAATGGGAATACATAATTTACACATGTGAAATACATATAAATAAATTTGTGAAAACATATTTATGATTCCCTAATTATGTTATGTTGATAGTGTGTATACTTTATAATAGGATTTCTAGAATTTTAATTTAATTATCAATAATCAATAGGTTGAAGCTAGAGATTAAATAATCAATAATTAATATTTTTAATATTAGTCACTAATAGAAGGTTGGGATTTATTTAAAATTTAGTTATGATATCTATTCCCTTTCAATTTAATTAAAAAAATGGTTTCAACATTAATTTCAAATACACTATATATATAGAATATTTTGACTATAAAATGATTTACTGGTTTTATTATAACTATTGTGACCATATAATTAAATGGATTGAAAATTGATATATCTATCAATCTATAAAAATATGTTTATCCATGTAGGTTCTCAACCACTATTATTAGGGAAATCTTTTAATTGGAAACGTTTCTTCTTACATTACTCTGGCTTCGAAATACTGTATCCCCAATATGATGTGTTGATATTCCATTTTGTCAAATTAATTAATTTGAGATAATTTAATTAATATATTATCCCTAACTTGGGCAGTCATCTTATCATTGATATGTCAATATTACCATGAATATTCCAACATTTTCCATGGGGTTTAAATATCTAAAATCAACATAAAAATTAAATCATAACTATGGAAGATCTGTTTTTTTCCAAATTAAGTTAGAAGAAAATATTAACATTAAATTAAGACAAGCTAGGGAAGCCATATAAATTAAATGGATCAAACTGCAAATAAAATTCAATTCATGATAACCATAAAAATGGGTAACCCATTATTCCAATCAAATTTAATATATTAACAAAACAATAAAAATTAACCAAATAATAACTTTATTACAAATTATATTGTTTTTATTTATAAAAAAAATTGCATGCATATTTCAACAACAAAAAAAAACCTAAGTGGAAAATTTTTGTAGTGAAATATGTCAATATTACTATGAATATTCCAATTTATTCGATGGGGGTTAGATATATTCTATCAACCTAATAATTAACTTATAACTATGGAAATGAGCATAATTATAGGCATATATAACGTGTGGTCGACCGACTTATGTACTAATTATTGGACTGCAAAAGGTGGATCATTAATTCTTATTGGAATGTTTATATTATGTTGTTCTATTTCATAGTTATAACATTCCAACCAAATCTAAATTTCGTGTTGTTCTCTCTACTGAATGTTTTTACTAGGCAGCTTAATATGTCATCTTGAACATCATTTTCTTCTATACTTCTTATCGTAGTAACATGGGTTGAATCACAAGTCAAATCGATGTTCAATTTTTATTTTTTCATTTTTGGTTCAGTTGACTATCCTTGGTCATATGCCTATGATGAGCTCCTTTCTACGTTGAGTTTGTCTGGAATCAATTTTTTATGTTGCTTTTTTTTCTGAACTACCATCATTTTCTATAGTTTTGTTTCAATGAATACATATTCTCCATGTCCAAGCAACTGCAAGATGTCAAACCCAATACATTATTCTAGAAATTGTTCTAATTTTCTAGGCTTCTTTTCTTTTCTACCCTTTATATGATATCCTCAAAAACATTTCATGCAATTGAGTGTAGATTCTATTGTTGTTGTGTGTCTTCTAGTTGAATACCTGGAAATATTTCATTTCCATTTATTATATATGTTTACATCCCTGTTGTTTTCCAACTCCATGAGTCTTTGCTTGCAATATTCTTATAAGATTATGTCACAAGTCCTAAAAGGTCAAATTTAAATGGTTGTGTATAATTTTCCTTCCCTTTCTTCTTCTTGTTCAGCATCTCGAAGGATTAAAAGTATATCCCCTTGTTCCTTTCGAGCCTATGGTGGAATTGGGAATATTATATTATATTATTAATTGATCCTATATATATTTCGTCAATTGTAGGCTGATACAGAATCTCTTGCGGGTCTACATCTAAAGAGTTTACATACCAAACCTCAATTATTTATATGGACAATTGAACATGCGATGACAGAGGATTCATTTTTTTTATGTGTTGAGGTACTCTCCATCTGTTGGAAGATTTTTAAATATTTCTGGAGGACTAACTAGTGAAGTTTGTTTCATTTCTACTGAAATTAGTAAAGAGGGGAACCAAATGGACTTATTAAAATTTTCACATTCATATCGGTTCATATTCAGCATGTCACAAACGAGTTTTTCCTAGTTGTATATTTTCCCCATCATGATCATTTGACCAATTTATTGTATAATAATGATTTTAATGTTAGAGGCTCTTCCTACTCATGCAAAATGACTTTCTCTCATTAGTAAAGATTTGCAAATAAGAAAAAAAAATTGAAATATCAAAAACTTATTTTAATAATATAAACATGAATAAATAGGAATCAAATAAAGAATATTTATTATTCATATTCCATTGATCAGTGGAAATAGGAAAAAACCATATATAAATACACAATTTAGAAATTTAGGAATTTTGTAATTTTGAAATACATATAACTAAATGTAGAAAAAATCATATATATATACTTGATTAATATTAATTGATGGAAGGAATAATAGTTAAAATGAACTTGAGACACCAACATTAAGACCTTAAAACATCTAGAAAATATACACCATCATTGTATGATCTAATGGGTGAAATGCGAGTACTCGTCAAGATCATTAATATATGTTGACTCACAAAAAGTGCTTTTTGAGTCAATATCATAATCAAAATCATTACCATATGTTGCCTCAAGAAAAGTTATTTTTCGGTCAATATCGGTAATCACAATATCATCTCAATGATACACAATATCTATTATATTTCTTTCTTATGGGATTTAATTTGGTGTTACACTTCATTCAAATTTATCACTATGTTATGACGCTTTAAGTGCATATATGATATACTTTTAATGGAATAGTTAATGTGTTAGATATTAAAATTGATGTGTATTGTAAAATTTCAAGAATTACAATGTCATGATCATGAAGCATACTAGGGGTCATAGTTTCTAGAATTCATTATGTTTTAAAGATCATAGTGCACTATGGTTTAATTAATTCTAAATTTAGTCCCTTAAGAATTATCAAGTGACCAATATAATTGTTTTTTAATGGTAATAGTTAGAGGTTGCATTATGGAAGGGTTTTTAATTATCTAAGAGTATGACTGATCACAGTATATTAGACGTTATGGGTCATATTAGTGTTTTGACATTCATAATGGTTTTTGGTTAAGGGGCACATATTGTACAAGATATTTTGTTCAGAGCGGGCAAACGTTACATTAGATAAGGGTTACGTTTAATTTTTTACTTTGCTTTCTTTAAATTTTAAAGGTAAATTGTTTTGGTTCATATTGTTTTAATTTAACTGGTGATTTTTTTGAGCGAATGTAATTTATATTATATTTTTAAATTTAAGTTATCTTTTTCTTTTTCCTACTGTACTTTCTAAATTTAGGTAACTTTTTGCTTTTATGGGTTATCTTCTTGAATTTGAGTCGTTCCCTTCATAGCCGTTTTCTCACAATCACAATCTCACCCAGCCAATATGTGATGATTTCGAAACTATGGTCATGCCCAATTGTTCGAGGATAGTGTTTTAATTGGTAACGCCAATGTTGTTGGCTCTGTATCTTTCTTGGGAGAGGGTGAGACTGAATATATCTCCTCTACATCTAACTCCACCACCTTCTCCTCCTCCTCCTCCTCCACCACCACCTCCACCTCCTCCTCCTCCACCACCTCAACCTCAACCCCATCCTCCACCTCCACCTCCCCCTCCCCCTCCTACTCTTTCTCCTCCTCCACCTCCACCTCCTCCACCACCTTCGCCTATGTCTCTCCCTCCGCCTTTGCCTGCACTTCCTACACCACCACCTCATTCTCTTCATCCACCTCCACCACCACTTCCTCTACAACTTCCTCCAATTGTACCTTCATCTCCTCCACCTTATCCTCCACCTCCACCTCCGCATCCACTACCACCTCTACTACCTCCTTCTCAACCCCCTCGTCCTCCTCCACCTCCAACTCCATGTCCACCTCCTCCTCCTCCTCCTCCACCTCCTTCTCCACCACCTCCATCTTCTCCTCCTCCTCCACCTCCTCCACCTCCACCTATATCTTCACCACCTCCTACTCCACCACCACCTCCACCTCCACCACCTCAACCTTCACCCTCTCATCCACCTGCACCCTCTCAACCCCCTCCTCCTCCTACTCCACCTCCTTCTTATTCTCCTCCTCCACCTCCTCTATTGTCACATATATCTCCACCACCTCATACTCCACCACCACCTCCAATTCCACCAAATCAACCTCCACCCTGTCATTTACTTCCTCCTCCTCCTCCACTTCCACCTCCATAACCTCCTCCTCCACCCTTCCTTCCTCCTCCTCCGCCACATCCCCATCCTGCTCTAACTTCTCCTCCACTAGCACCACCTTCGTATCCACTTTCACCTCTTGTACCTCTTCCTCCAGATATAAATTCACCTCCACTGCCTCCACCTAAACCTTCTCCTCCATCATATCCACCTATGCAACCTCCACCTCCACCTCTTCCACCACCTCCACCTCATGCTCTACCTCCTCTTCCATCTCTGCCTTCGCCTTCACCACCACCTCCTCCTCCACTACCTCGCCATCCCTCTTTTCCTCCATTTCCAGCGGTACCTCCTCCACCACCACCACATCCACCTCCACCTCCACTTTCACCTCCTCCATCTCTTCCTCGAGCTAAAAATTCACCTCCACCGCCTCCACCTCCAACTCCTCCTCCATGATATCCACCTACACCACCTCCTTCTCCACCACCTCCACCTCCACCTCCTCCACCACCTTCACCTCCATAGCATCCACCCACTCCTCCAACTTCAGCTTCACCTCCTCAACCATCAGCTCCTCCTCCTTCTCCTCATCCACCTCCACCCACACCTCTTCCTTCACCACATTCTCCACCACCTCTTCCTCCACCTCCAACTCTACCTCCTCCACCACCTCTTCCTCCTCCTCATCCTCCTCGTTCTCCTCCTCCACCTACACCTCCTCCTCCCCCACGTCCACCTCTTCCATCTCCACCTCCTGCTCAACCACTACAACTACCTCCTCCTCCTCCTCGACCACCTCCTCCAACACCATATCCTCCACCTCCAACACCACCTCCACATCCACCACCACCACCTCCTCCTCCTCCTCCTCCTCCTCCTCCTCCTCCTCCATCTCCACCTCCACCACCTCTACCTCCTCCACCAAGACCTCCTCCTCCTCCACGTTGTCTTCCTCCACCTCTACCTCCACCTCCTCCACCTCTGCCTCATCCTCCTCCTCCTCCACCACCACCACCACCACCACCACTAACCCCTCCTCCTCCACCTCCACCTCCACCATGGCCTCCTCGTCCTCCTCCTCCATCTCCACCTCCACCACCTCCACCACCTCCTCTGCCTCCTCCACCTCTAGCTTCTCCACCACCTCTACCTCCATCTCCTGCTCCATCACCTCCACCTCCTCCACCAACACCACCGCCTCTCCCTCCACCTCTGCTACCTCCTCCACCACCTCCTTCTACTCCACCTCCACCTCCACCTCCACCTCAATAAGTATTTATAATACTTATTGGTTCATTTTTCAGTGATAATTCATATATCAATAAATACAGGATAATATAACAAATAATATGCATAAAAAATTGCAATATATGCATAAGTAATTATGAGAACAATAATTTAATTAAAAAAATTTGTAAAATTTATATAGATAGTATCAAAATTTGTTGAGAAAAATACACCCAACTCAATATTTATAATTAATGTCGAGAACTTTTTAGAATCAATAAATTAATTATATCAAATCACAAAAAAAACAATTACCATAAATTAATTATATAAAATCTTTCAAAATAAAATTAAAAAAAGCACAATTACGGTAGACATAAATCATGGAAACCCCAATATCATACAAATGCAGAACACAAAAAACTTCGTAAAACCTACACTGGTCATAAGTGTGTTCCACCATACTTAGTGGAGGTTATTGCTATGTTATGTGTTCTATTTTCCTCCCAAATGCCCCTACGACTAGAGCTAACAGCTATTTGCAAAATATGGGGTGTTTTTTTGTTCACAGTATATATATAATATAATTTTTATTTTTTCGAGAACTAATGCTATTGTAATTATATACTGAATAAATTGATTTTCCTTTTATTGTCTAATATAATAATTTAGTTAACATGGTCTCCACAAGGGTTCATGGTCGGCTTTGCACATTAGGGTTTGGAAGATTTTTGCAACGACAGGCTCTCCAGAGCGTGGCAGAACTAAAATTCTCTGACGAATAGTGCAGCTTTTCATTCTGTGCAAGACAGAGCCATCCTTCATGACTCCCCTCGAGGGGGGGCGCCAGGCCTCCCCCATTACGCGATGAAGAGAAGAAAAAAATTATGAAAATGACAATTCAAAGGAACAAGATACAGACAGAATGGATCTGGAATCAGAACAGGCAAAACACCACCACCTCCTCCTCCTCCACCACCTCAACCTCCACCTCCACCTCCACCTCCACCTCTACACCACCACCTCATCATCTTCATCCACCTCCACCACCACTTCCTATACAACTTCCTCCAACTCCACCTTCACCTCCTCCACCTTATCCTCCACCTCCAACTCTGCATCTGCTATCACCTCCACTACCTCCTTCTCAACCCCCTCATCCTCCTCCACCTCCACCTCCAACACCTATTAATCCAACTCAACCTCCACCTTCACCTTCACCTCCTCCTCCACGTCCACCTCCTCCTCTTCCTCCTCCTCCACCTCCTCCACCTCCACCTATATCTTCACCACCTCCTCCACCTCCACCTATATCTTCACCACCTCCTACTCCACCACCACCACCTCAACCTTCACCCTCTCATCCACCTCCACCCTCTCAACCCCCTCCTCCTTCTCCACCTCCACCTCCTCCTCCTCGTAATCCACCTCAACCTCCACCTCGACCTTCACCTCCTCCTCCACCTCTAACTCCACATCCACCTACTCCTCCTCCTACTCCACCTCCTTATTCACCACCTCCATCTTATTCTCCTCCTCCACTTCCTCTATTGCCACATATATCTTCACCACCTCAACCCTCACCCTCTCATCCACTTCCTCCTCCTCCTCCTCCACCTCCACCTCCACCTCCAATTTGTCAACCTACACAACCTCCTCCTCCACCTTTCATTCCTCCTCCTCTGCCACATCCCCCTCCTGCTCTGCCTCCTCCTCCACTAGCACCACCTCCATCTCCACTTTCACCTCTTGCACATCTTCTTCCAGCTATAAATTCACCTCCACCTCCACCTCTTCCACCACCTCCACCTCCTCCTCTGCCTCCTCTTCCAGCTCTTCCTCCGCCTTCACCACCACCTCCTCCTCCACTACCTCCCCATCCCTCTTTTCCTCCCATTCCAGTGGTACCTCCTCCTCCACCACCACCTCCACCTGCACCTCCACCTCCACTTTCACCTCCTCCATCTCTTCTTCGAGCTAAACATTCACCTCCACTGCCTCCACCTCCATGATATCCACCCACACCACCTCCTTCTCCACCACCTCCTCCTCCACCTCCTCCACTGCCTTCACCTCCACAGCATCCACCCCCTCCTCCTCCAACTCCAGCTTCACCTCCTCCACCATCACCTCCTCCTCCTTCCCCTCCTCCACCTCCACCCACACCTCTTCCTTCATCGCATTCTCCTCCACCTCTTCCTCCACCTCCAACTCTACCTCCTCCACCACCTCTCCCTCCTCCTCATCCTCCCTGTTCTCCTCCTCCTCATCCTCCACCTCCACCTCCTCCATCTCCACCTCCTACTCAACCACTACAACTACCTCCTCCTACTCCTCCTCGACCACCTCCTCCAACACCATATCCTCCACCTCCACCACCACCTCCACATCCACCGCCTCCTCGTCCTCGTCCTCCTCCATCTCCACATCCACCACCTCTACCTCCTCCTCCACCATGACCTCCTCCTCCTCCACCTCTACCTCCACCTCCTCCACCACCTCCACCTCCACCTCCTCCACCACCTCCACCTCCACCTCATTCTCTTCCTCCTCCTTCACTGCCACCTCCACCTCTGCCTCATCCTCCTCCTCCTCCACCACCACCACCACCACTGACCCCTCGTCGTCCACCTCCACCTCCATCCTGGCCTCCTCCTCCTCCACCTCCACGTCTGCATCCTCCTCCTCATCCATCTCCACCTCCATCACCTCCTCCTTCACCTCCAGCTTCTCCACCACCTCTACTTCCACCTCCTCCTCCATCACCTCAAACTCCACCACCCCCTCCATCAACACCATCAACTCCCCCTCGACCTCCGCTACCTCCTCCTCAACCACCTTCGCCTCCTCCACCTCCTCCTCCACCACCTCCACCTCCACCTCTCTCACCTCCTCAAAAAACCTAAAAAAAATCAAAATTGCATATCATTTCATTCTCTTTATTTATAATACTTATTGATTCATTTTTTACAGTGATAATTCATATATCAATATATACATGATAATATAACAAATAATATGCATAAAAAATTGCAATATAAATAAGTAATTATGAGAACAATAATTTAATAAAAAAAATGTTAAATTTATATAAATAGTATCAAAAGTTATTGAGAAAAATACACCCAACTCAATATTTATAATTAACGTTGAGAACTTTTTAAAATCAATAAATTAATTATATAAAATAAAAAAAAAACAATTACCATAAATTAATTATATAAAATCTTTAAAAAATAAAATTAAAAAAAAGCACAATTACGGTAGACATAAATCATGCAACCCCTAGTAACATACAAACGCAAAACACAAAGAAACTTCATCAAACCTACACTGGTCATAAGTGTGTTCCATCGTACTTAGTGGAGCTTATTGTTATGTTATGTGTTCTATTTTCCTCCCGGATGCCCTGCGGCTAGAGCTAACAGTTGTTTGCAACATATGGGGCATTTTTTTCTCGAGAGTATATATATAATATAATTTTTATTTTTTCAAGAACTAATTCTATTGTATTTATATACTAAATTGATTTTCCTTTTATGGTCGAAAATAATAATTTAGTTTCTTGATAATCACTCCATTGATGGGAAATAAAAAATTACAAACCCTAACAACATAAAGAAATTTTAAAACGCAGAAAATTGGCAACAAGAATATCAAATCTAGTACTTGCTTGGGCTCGAGGTAGACACAGTCGCCGACTATGAAAACCTGTATGGATTCATGAAGCGATTTGACAGCTTCCATGGGATCTTCCTCTCCCGCAGACTTCATACAAATCTTCAATAATTGCTTCCGAGAAATGCAGGAGCCCGTGCAATCTTTTTATTAGAAAATCGATCCGCATGATTACGTCCTCGGCAGATATGTTCGGACACAGGTCGTCCCCAGGTGGTCCCTCGCATATTTATCTGTCGGACATGGAATTACACGAATATAACCACTCGCCGCCTTTGCAGAAACCACAAATTGAACGTGTTGAAGCGAACAGGCTCCCAAGATACAGAAGCAACAACATTGTGTATCGAACACACGACCTTCATATATTCAGCCTGATGCTCTCCCGACAAAGATACAGAGAACCTGGATCCAACACACACTTGATATATTCAGTCTTTCAATACATAGGCGACAATATTGTGGATCGATTTGGGCACGGGTTGAAATAATTGTGAGAGATTGCTATTTTGAAAATGCCTTGAACAATGACGAAACGGCTATGAAGGAAGTGGATCGAATTCCTCCGTCATCTCTTGGTCATATTGAGGAGATTCCCATTGTAAAATCCGCATTGAACGATGAGGAAAAGGCAACAATTTCTCTACACGCCCCTAACTAAATGACTAAATGTTAGGGTTGAATTCAACAAGTATTAATTACAACAGCGAGAAAAAGCAAAAAGTTACCTTAGAAAGGAATATTAATTACATTGTTAGAAAGGGAATATTAATTACATTTTTAGAAAGTTACATAAATTTAGAAAAGTAATATTAAGTAAATTTTTGAAAAATCCAAAAAAAACGTTAAATTAAAAATAACAAACCAAAATAATTAACTTTTAAATTTCAAAAAATGGAAAGTTGAATTAAAAAAGAAAAAGTTAATTTTTTTTTGAAATAAAACACTGGTAATTTCAAAGTTAGAATGATGAAAGTGTTGATTGGAAAAAAAAAAAAAAAATTGAATTAAATTTTAAAATAATATTATTTGTTTTTAAAGTAAAAAATTGACAGTTTCAAAGTAAAACATAAAATATAGAACCCATTTCTACATAAATTGTAGCTTGAAATTCACATATAGTAACTTTTTTATAATTAATAATTTAGAACATAAATTAAATGTAGAAGAACAATAAATTCAATAAAATTTACTTCACATATATCCCTGTAAACTTGTTGTGCATAGACTTTACTTTAAGTATTTAAATTTTTCTTTTTGACATCTTTATAATTTGGTGTTTTTTGTCAATGGAGATACCTCGTTCTGTATCTTTAAGTTGAATATGACAACCAAATTTATCAAGTAAAAGGGTTTAGTTGGTACCAATTAGTTAAACTTTGAATAGAATATTAAAGGGAACATAAATAACTTTTCTACTTCAAATTATATTCTTTTTTCAATAATTATAATCTTTAAGGTGGACCAACTAATCTCCAAAATTTGTTGTTCTCAAGCATTACTATGGAGGTGTGAATCACTTATTTTTTTGTCTAACCTAGAAATGATTACTTATCTTCAATTTATTCCTAGACATGTCCATATTGAAACAATCCTTGCAATTATCATTATCTTCCTTACTCAAATCCTAATTCAAATTATTAGAGAAATTCTATTATTACATGTTCTATTAACAAAATATAAAATGGTGTGCATAATATTTTTATGCATGATATTCTCTATACATATAGACTAATTCTTAAAATATTATAATAATTATCTACACTAATTAATAATAATATAAAAAATTATATATTCTGAGTTGTTTTCAACTAGGATTAAGACTTTGCATCAACACTAAAAATATTTTACAATAATAATAAATAAATAATATTTTTGTTTTTATTAATTATCAATAAGACTATAATAATAAATTATAATAGTTAATATAAATATAGAATATATCATTTTGTATTTAGCCGAATCTAATTTATAATTTAATATCATTTTATTGCGAATCACCCTTCACAATGGAAAGCAATATTGACAGAATAGAATATCTCTCCAAATAAAACACTAAATATAAATAATATTGTTTCTAAAAGAATAAATATTATTTAAAAATAAGTTGGAAAAGAAAGGCAAAGTCTTACTTATAGAGGTATTGGCTTTTTCATTAGAATCCATCAATACAATTTCAAGAAATATTGTGATCTTTCATTGTTTCAAATTAGCTAGAAAAAATTCAATGAAAAGGCCATTTTTTCTATTAGTTAGACTAAGAGGAAAAAAAAAAAAAAAACCTTTATTATCAAATTTTCAAAAATGTTTATTTTATATCTTTTCAAATTTTTCTAACTTTGGTGATAATGCTAAATGAATATTCAATCCATACCTACTTTGACATGATAAAATAGAGTAGAAATAAGTGTTATATCTTATTCTCTATATTCCTTTCCATTATCCACTTTATAAGCACCATCATGCATGCACATTACTATTTTTTGTAGTGATTAACTCAGAGAAATGGATTCCATGGAATGTTTTTCAGTTATGATGATGAAACATCAATGGAGAAGGATTTTCTTTATGATGTAGTGCGGCTCAATAAGAATTTTACCATATGTTTCATAGTTCTAGCTAGCTATATATATATATATATATATATATATATATATATATATATATATATATATATATATATATATATATAGCATGTGTCTAGGTTACACATTTTGGCAACAGAGGGAGTGTTTAGGTGAAAAAAGAGCACGTGATCAAGTAGTTTAACCAACCAAACAATCCATCCATTTGTAAGTGATCGATCAAGCTTCTTGAGTGCTAAGAAAATAGATTTATTAATATATTTGAATTGAAAATTTATGAGCTCGATTTAGTGTTTAATCTCTCGAAGCTTGATTGGGCTTTTGAGGTCTTAAAATACACATTTCCAGTACCTCTTATGAAAATTGTTTTGCAGCAATTTTTTGTACCCTAGTGAAATTAGGGAAAAATTTGTCCTTAGGTGAAGGAATGATTTTGAAATTTTCTAATTCATATGATATTTTTCATCTATTTTTCTCTTAAACATAATGCTTCAGTTTTTGACAAATTTAAAGAGGGCGGATGAAAAAACAATGAAAAACAAATTTTAAAACAAAAAAAATTCAAAAATTACAACTATCTTAGTTTACTATTCATGTAGTAGTTGAAAAAAACTTATGGGAATACATGTGCCTTCGTAAACATAAAAAAAATATATAAAATATATTCTTTCATAAACAAATAAATTTTTGATATTTTGGGTTTTAGGTTTAGGGTTTATGGTTTAGGTTTTGGGGTTTATAGCACTTTAGTAAATTCTTTTAATAAACACTTAAATAAAAGTTACAAATGGTTTTTAAAATGTTATAAAATGCTTAGGATTTAGGGTTTAGGCTTTAGGGTTTCAAGTTTCGGGTTTTGGGTTTAGGGTTTAGGGTTTAGGGTTTATAACACTTGAGTAAATGCTTTTAATAAACACTTAAATAAAAGTTACGAACTGATTTTTAAAATGTTATAAAATGCTTAGTGTTTATGATTCAGAGTTAAAAGTTTAAGGTTTATTGTTTGGGGTATAGGGTTTTGAATTTAGGGTTTATAACACTTTCATAAAAGCTTTTTGATGGGACCAGCCCAAAACTATTCGGACTTTAGGCGATTAAATGACTGTATGAGTGTTTATATGATTGTATAGATATTATGGTTGTGATTACATGTGTGAGTATCAACCTTCAGATATTTCTAGAAAAGGGTTAGGTGGCAATCAATTACGCAATCAAGGTTGTGTACTCACCTCGAGTCATGTTTCCCACTCCTTGCTATGCCAAAACTCCTCCTCTATCATTCAATTGGTCATTTTCATTGTGCTTGCCGAGGGTTCATTCTGTTATGGCTCTGCGAGTCAGCTATGCAACTTTGTTGTAAGTTCTGGGCGCGCCTCTTGGTATGCTTGCTAGTCCGACAGCGTAACTTCTATGCTTGTTTCTTTATGCTTGTGTGGGTAGTCTCTGGACTAGTTCATTGGGCAATTATGAATGTTCCTGCTATCGCTTGGGTAAGTGGTTCTCTGTACTTTTTCCACTGTTGTCTCAATAAGTCATCAGGTTTCGAGTTGTAGTTTGTATGTCATGTTGTTGTTTGCAACTCAGTGGTTGGCTTGCATTTAGGGCTCGAAACGATGGCGTCATTCGATCCTCGGCTTCAATGTAGGTAGCCCCTCTCTCCTTGATTTAATTTGTTGTTTTCTTTCCTCAGCTCCTAACCTGTTTGCTCCTTCATCTCTGTAGTTGGTTGAAACCCATGGGTGGAAAGCTCGTCCTTTGTTCTCAATGCAATCCCTCAGGTAAGATAAATGTGATCTCTGTTCTTTATTTTTTATGCACTGTAATTTCATTTTCCTTGATAATGTGGCACTAACACCTGTGCGTCAGCCTCTCTGTAGGTGTTGGGGGTTTGCTGTTGGATGTCTTGGCAATGGACACTTCGGTCTTTATTTGGTAGGCTCTGTCAACATGAATTTCCTTCAGTCTTTGTTCTGTTCTTAGAATAGGCCTCTGGTTGTGAGGGTTTGTCACCCCTTGATGCTTATCAAATGGCTCTTGGCTATAGGTAGCATTCTGGTTGTCTGGGTTTCCACTGTCTCGTGATTATTGGTTGTAATTTTTTGTGTATAAAAGAAATTTTCAAAACCGCCTCCTAGGGTTTTTCATCCACTGGCTTATACGTTTGTTGCTATGTATAAAACAAAATTTCAAAATCCTCACTTAGGGTTTGTCATCCACTGGCTTATACGTTTGTCCGTGTTTTATCTTGTAATGCTACTATGTATTTTCATACGTTTGCTTTTGTAATTTGAAGAAAAAAACTTTAGGAAAGAAGGTTGGGTTCGATTTACCTAAATGTCATTTATGTGCTTAAGCCATCGTGTTCTTTTTAATCTGGATTATATGCCTAGAAATGCAATTGTTACTTTACGACTATGCTTGTAATGTTTTCGACGAACAAGAGAGAGTGTTGTGGTTGCTCTGATAATTTTTTTGACGGTCAGTTTCAAAAATAGAAATTTTCGTTTGGCCTGTGGATGCTTGACCCGTACTGGAATTTATTTGTATTGCTCTTATTCTATCAACATTGTTTTCTTCAATGGAAATGTAAGCCCTCGTTCCAGCATATGCTCTTCTGTCTCGCTGTTAGGACTGTTTTTCTGAGGAAAGGAAAAGAGAATTAAATACAATGGCCTGTGAATAGTATGTTGTCTGTTCAAATGTTCGTTAATTGGAAAGTACAATGAAAATATAGTAGGAGACACAGATGGATTGAATTGTTTTCTATCTTATTGTTATTATTAGAGTGCAAGAAGTGTTGAACCCCGGTACATGACTTTCACTGTTACATTTATATGTTTTTGTTCACAGTTAGTGAAACTACACAGTTACTTTTTAGCTGTATACTTTACAGTTACATAGCTATTAAGCATTCGGTTGTGTCTTTATGACAAGATTTTCAATTTAGACACATTTGTCTTTTCCTTTTAGAATAACATGACAATTATTAATCCATGGTTTATTAAAAACAAACAAGTAAATAACCCTAACCGATCAAACTACCTTTGAATAATTCAGAGATTAAGATAAAAACAAAAATCCTACCTCCTATTCTGAAAAACTAACATAAAAGACAAACAAAATGTTAACACAACTTTTCAACCTCGCAGAGACAAACACCCAGTCATGGTGCCTTAGTTGAATGCTCCTGCATCGCTTTTAATAAACACTTAAATAAAATTTACAAAATGCATTTTAAAATGTTATAAAATGCTTAGCATTTATGGTTTAGGGTTTAGGGTTTAGAGTTTGGGGTTGAGGGTGTAGGGTTTAGGTTTTGGGGTTTAGGATTTAGGGTAGAGTGTTTAAGGTTTATAAAATGCTAAGGGTTTAAGGGTTATGGCTTTGTGGTTTAGGGTTTAGGGTTTAAGGTTTAGATTTTTAGGTTTATAACACTTTAGTAAATGCTTTTAATAAAAACTTAAATAAAAGTGACAAAACACTTTTTAAAAAGTTATAAAATAATTAGGGTATAGGGTTTAGGCTATAGGGTTCAGGGTTCAGGGTTTAGGGTTTATGGTTTATAACACTTTAGTAAATTCTTTCTATAAACACTTAAATAAAAGTTACAAAACTATTTTTAAAATGCTATAAAATGTTGATTGTTTAGGGTTTGGGTTTTAGGGTTTAGGGTTTAGGGCTTTAAGTCGAGGGTTTAGGGTTTAGAGTTTATGGTTTGGGGATTATAACAATTTAGTAAATGCTTTTAATAAACATTTAAATAAAATTTACAAAACACTTTTTAAAATGCTATAAAATACTTAGGGTTTAGGGTTTACAGTTTAGGGTTCAGGGTTAGGGGTTTATGGTTTAGAGTTAGGTTTTAGGGTTTATAGCACTTTAGTAAAAGAAAATTGTACACACTTAAATAAAGGTTACAAAACATTTTTAAATTATTATAAATACTTAGGGTGTAGGGCTTAGAGATTAGGGTTTAGGGTTTAGAATTTAGGGTTTAGGATTTAGGGTTTGGGGTTTAGGGTTTATGGTTTAGGGTTAAGAATTTGTAGTTTAGGCTTTAGGGATTAGGGTTTATAACACTTTATAAAATGCTTAGGGTTTAAGTTTTAAGATTTTCAGTTTAGGGTTTAGGGTTTGGGGTTTAGGATTCATGGTTTCGGGTTTATAACACCTTAGTAATTATTTTAATAATCACTTAAACAAAAGTTACAAAACAATTTTTAAAATGTTATAAAATTCTTAGGGTTTAGTGTTTAGGATTTTGGGTTTAGGGTTTATGGTTTATGGTTTGGGTTTAGGGTTAAGGGTTTAGGGTTAAGAGTTTAGGGTTGACAAGACTTTATTAAATCCTCTTATTAAACACTTAAATAAAAGTTTAGAAATTTTTTAAGATGTTATAAAATTCTTAGGGTTTAGGGTTTAGCGTTTATGGTTTGGGGTTTGGTGTTTATAGTTTAGGTTTTACTGTTTATAACACTATAGTAAATTATTTTAACAAACATTTAAATATAAGATACAAATGTTTTTTAAAATGTTATAAAATTATTACGGTTTAGGGTTTAGGGTTTAGGGTTTAGTGTTTAGGGTTTAGGGTTTCAGGTTTAGAGTTTAGGGTTTAGGGTGTGTGGTTTACAATTTAGGGTTGAGGGTTTCTAACACTTTAGTAAATTATTTTAATAAACAATTAAATAAAAATTACAAAACGCTTTTTAAAATGTTATAAAATTCTTAGGGTTTAGGTTTTAATGTTCACAATTTAGGGTTTAGGGTTTATGGTTTATGATATAGGGTTTGGGGTTTAGAGGTTAGGGTTTAGGGTTTATAATACTTTAGTAAATGCTTTTAATAAACACTTAAATAAAAGTTTCAAAATACTTTTGAAAATGTTATAAAATGATTATGGTTTAGGGTTTAAGGTTTGGGGTTTTGGGATTAGATTTAGGCTTTAGTGTTTAGGGTATACAACATTTTGGTAAATGTTTTTAATAAAAACTTAAATAAAAATTACAAAACGATTTTTAAAATGTTATAAAATGTTTAGGGTTTAGGGTTTAAGGTTTGAGGTTTAGGGTTTAGGGTTTAGGTTTTGGGGTTTACGGTTTACGGTTTTGTTTTTATGGATTAGGGTTTATAACATTTTGGTAAATTCTTTTAATAAACACTTAAATACAAGTTACAAAATTCTTCTTAAACTATTATAAAATTCTTAGGGTTTATGGTTTAGGGTTTAGGTTTTTAGGTTTAGGTTTTAGGTGTATGTTTTAATGTTTATAAAAATTTAGTAAATTATTTTAATAAACACTTAAATAAAAGTTACAAAACGCATTTCAAAATGTTATAAAATGCCGACGATTTAGGGTTTAGTTTATAGGTTTTAGGGTTTACAGTTTATTGCCTATAAGCTAGTTGTGCATACAACCTTTCTTCCCAATAAAATTATGAGATTCTTCAATATTGATCATAAACTTTAGTAAGAGTATCTAAATTTTTGTTTTTAAAATATTTATATTTTGGTGTATGTTTTGAATGGAGATAATTCATTCTCTATATGTAAGTTGAATATTACAACGAAATTTATAAAGTAAAAGGTTTTAGTTGGTACCAATTAGTTAAACTTTAAATAGAATATTGATGGGAACATAAATAAATTTTCTACTTTAAATTGCATTCTTGTTTCAATAATTGTAATGCTTAAGATGGACCAAATAATCTCCAAAATTTGTTGTTCTCAAGTATTACTATGGAGGCGTGAATCATTTTTTTTTTTTCTAATGTAGAAATGATTACTTATCTTCAATTTATTCCTAGACATGTCCATATTGAAACAATCCTTGCAATTATCATTATCTTCCTTACTCAAATCCTAATTCAAATTATTAGAGAAATTCTATTATTACATGTTCTATTAACAAAATAGAAAATGGTGTGCATAATATATATCTCTAAGGTAGCTCCTAAGAAATTTTGGAGGCAGATTCTAACTAGGAAGACTAAGGATAATAATAAAATTGCTCTTCGCGATTGGAATTCCTATCTTAAAAAGCTTTATGAATCTCCAAATGTCATGGATAATCTGGAAACCATTCTCACAACAAAAGAAGTTTTCTCTTTAGAAGATATTAAGTTTGGGGTTAATCGCCTCGCTAATGGGAAAGCTAAGGACATTGAAGGTTACCAGGCGGAAATCTTAAAAATTGGAGGTCTCGTCCTCATCCCCGACATCTACAAGCTTTTCAATCAAGCAATCAAGCAAGGGTTCCCTAAACCATGGACTGAGAGCCTAATTATCCCTATTTTTAAAAGTGGGGATACAAATAACCCCTCTAATTATCGAACAATTATGATCAACCCTCTCTTAGCCAAGTTAGATGGTAGTATTTTGGAAAAGAAGTTAAGCATATGGCTTGAAAGTGAAGGTAAGCGAGCTAAAGGCCAAGCAGGTTTCAGAAGGCATCACTCAACAATAGACCACCTTGTTACACTTAGGATCATTGCAGAGGAATGTCGTAATGATAAATCCAATTTATTTTGTTGCTTTGTGGACTTTAGAAAGGCTTTCGATACGGTTCCTAGATACAACCTTTGGAATAATTAGAAGAGCTAAAGGTTCCTCTTGAGTTGAGAGCTGCTGCTATAAGGTTATACAAGAATGTAATTACCAAGCTAAAGAGCAATGAGGGGTGGTCGAAAGATATTAAGTGTAACATTGGAGTTAGACAAGGTTGCCCCCTCTCCCCTACCCTATTTGGTATTTACATCGATAAGCTCGAAGGCTATCTAGAGGAAGCAAGATGTGATGGCACGATCTTAGCTGGGATAGTCGTCATCCTTATTCTTTATGCTGATGATATTGTTCTTTTGGCAAGGTGCCCATCTGATCTTGATAAGAAACTCAGGCTTCTTAAGGATTTCTGCTCTACCATGGGTATGACTGTTAACACTGACAAAAAAAAAGTTATGATTATCAAATCCAAGAAGGACACTTATGCTAATTTTATGTATGACAATAATAACTTGGGGGAAGTGTATTATTACAAGTACCTGGGAATTGATATTCATCACCAGCTCAACTGGAACCATAGCATTGAGAAAAGGATTAATGGGGGGTGGAAAGCTTATTTTGGTCTTGAAAATAATTGTAAAATAGAAAACCTCGTAATGTGGGATAAAAAGAAGTTCCTCTTTGAAACTTTAATCACTCCTATTATCTTATATGGCTGTGAGGTTTGGGGTTGCAGCATCTCCAGAGAATCATGGAGAAAGATTGAACAAATCCAGAAGCGTTTTATAACTTATAACCTGAAAATTAAAAGTAATACACCCTATCCTATTGTCCTTATAGAAACAGGTCTTTCCCCTATTGAGAGCCTAGCTATGCTTAGGTTTCTATTGTACAAGCACAAACTAAATAACATAGATGATCATAGACTTCCTAAGCTAGCTTTAAATTCCAGCCAAAACCACCTAAGGCTCAATAGAGGGTGGCATAAAGACACAAGGGCCTGGTTAAACTATTGGGAGATCAACGAAAATGATGCATTCCAAAACATAAATAGCATTAAAGATATTGTTACTTCTAAGTTCAAAGAAAAATGTGGTGTGAGAAAGATTTAGCGGCTAAAAGAAAATTAAGTTATTATAAGAAGGTCATCAACCCCACCCTAGAAGATCAAAAGTATCTCTATATTTTAACTAGCTCAAAGGAGAAAATTAATATAGCAAAGATTAGAAGGAATTCTCATGAGCTCCATAGTGAAACAGGTCGTTGGGCAGTTCCTAAAACGCCATGGATGGAAAGGATCTGCCATATATGTGAGAATAGGAACATTGAGGATGAAAACCACTTCCTCTTAGAGTGCCCCGCGTACAATCACATTAGATCTCAGTTTCACAATCTTTGTTACAATACTGACCTTCCTAGCCTTTTACAATGTCAAAATTATAGTGAGCTCGGGACGCTTCTCTCCAAGCATTTTGAGCATAGGAATAAAATCTTAAATCAAAATAAATAATTTGTTTCTTTAGGTCTGATAGACCATTGTTTGGTCTCAGCAGACGTTAAACATCATCATCATCATCATCATCAATATTTTCATGCATGATATTCTCTGTACATGACTAATTCTTAAAATATTATAATAATTGTGGAGGCTAATTAATAATAATATAATTTTTTTTATATATTCGTAGTTGTTTTCAACTAGGATGAAGACTTTGCATCAACTCTAAAAATTTTATACACTAATAATAAATAAATAATATTTTTGTTTTTATTAATTATCAATAAGATTATAATAATAAATTATATTAGTTAATATAAATATAGAATATACCATTATGTATTTAGCCAAATCTAATTTATAATTTAATATTATTGTATTATAAATCACCCTTAACAATGGAATGGAATATTGAAGGAATAGAATATTTTGCAGAGACAATCATGAAAAATAAAACACTAAATATAAATAATATTATTTCTAATAGAATAAATATTATTTAAAAATTATTTGAAAAGAAAAAAGTTGTCTTTTTCATTAGAATCCATCAATACAATTCCAAGAAATATTGTGATCTTTTATTGTTTCAAATTAGATAGAAAAATTCAATGAAAAGACCTTTTTTATATGTTTTCACTTTTTCTAACTTTAATGATAATGCTAATTGAATATTCAATCCATACCTACTTTCACATCATAAAATAGAGTAGAGATAAGTTTTATATGTTATTGTCTATATGCTTTTCCATTATCCTCTTTATAAACACCATCATGCATGCACATTACCATTTTTTGTAGTCATTAACTCAAAGAAATGGATTCCATATAATGCTTTTCCATTATGATAATGGACCATCAATGGAAAACTATTTTATTTATGATGTAGACCAGTTGAAAAAGAATTTTACCATTTGTTTCATAGTCCTATATATATATATATATATATATATATATATATATATATATATATATATATATATATATATATATATATATATATATATATATATCAATCATGGATCTAGGTTACACATTTTCACAAGAGAGTGAGTCTTTAGATGAAAAAACTAGCACTCGATCAAGTATTTTAATGGCGTATAAGTGGTCGTTGAATGCTCAACAAAAAGATTTATTAATACATTTTAATTGAATATTTATGCCTAGTGTTTAATCTCTCAACGCTGCATGATTAGGCTTTCAATGTCTTAAAATACACATTTCTAGTACAATAACCATAATACCATAAATGCGTATGGAGGATGTAGTGGGTGAATTTTGTTTTACATAACTAGAAGGAAATACTTTGGAGAAATTGAAATTATATGGGAGATTGAAAAATAGTTCCATGATCGAAACACATCTGTGAAACGATTGCCATAAAACCCTAATTTTATGTTGTCCAAGGAAATTAGTTTAAATAACAACTTTTTTGAGAAATTAAAGAAAATCACTTATAAAACCCTAATTTTATGATGTCCAAGGAAATTAGTTTAAATAACAACCTTTTTTGAGAAATTAAGGCAAATCACTTACAAAAATTACGGACTCTAAACATAAAGGTTAATTGAGCATTTGGTTGTTGTATAGGGATGGGAACTTTTGTTTCTATGAATTTTATTTTTATTTTATGGGGAGATAATGGTATAACATACAAACATTTTAACTTAATATTTGGGATAATTATCCTTAATCACTATTTCGATAAAAAAATCAACCCCCAAAGTTTTGAACCCTCGAATTTCAACTCTCGTAAAAAAAATCTCCCCTAAAATTTTATCTGCATTAATGAAGACTATAAGTGAATTTGAAAGAGTAATTTACAAGAGAAAGGTTTTGCAGAAAAGTGTAGACTTCAAGGCATGGTTACCACAAATTAAAAATTAAATTTTGTTTTGAATTAAAGTGTGTTTCCCTACAACCATTAGATACAAAAATTGTAATAAGAGAAGTGTAATTTTAATTCATAAAACTATATTTTGGGGATTTTCCAAATAAACAATTATTACAATTCCCAAAAATTAAGCAAAAAAGTTCAAGAGGGAAAGGAGAGTATGCTCGAGTTATTGGGATGTAAAATAAAAACAAAAGCCTTATCTTTAGATATGACAATCATTATTCGTATGAAAACTTAGAAAATGGAAAGGAGACTATTGAATACTTAAATATGGGTTGTTCTCTACAAACTAATCTCAATATCATGATATAAGGGCTAGTGAAATGAACATCTCATTTTAAACCAAATGAGAAAGGAGAAATGGCTACCAAAAATCCTTGTCCAAAATTGGGGTAAATGGAAATTACTAGCTCGAGCTATTTTATTTTTTGTAGATCTCCCTTGAAATAAGGTTATGCTAACCTCTATACCAAATTTTCTAATAAAATAATTTGGGGCTACTATTAATAATGCTCTATGAAACAAAAAAGTATTCCATTCAAAATTTGAAACCCTTAAATTTTGTCCAAGGGCTAAATTTCACCGCTAAACTTTTCCACTAAGATTATTTTTTTTAAATATGCATGTAAAAAAATATTACTATAGATAATCACAACAAAACTTGAATAAATTTATAATTTAGTTAGCTTCTATGTACTTTTAATTTATATAGCTTCCTGAGTTTGTTAATTTAATGTCAATATTTTCTTTTAACTTAAATTGAAAACAAATTCGTCTGCATGGGGTAGCTCAAGTGGCAATAGCCGTGGAAATGAAGTCTCACCGAACCGGAGATCTTGGGTTCGATTCTTGTGCTACCCTCCCTGGAAATGGGGTGAATAACGTCTCACCGAACCGGAGATCTTGGGTTCGATTCTTGTGCTACCCTCCCTGGAAATGGGGTGAATAACGGACATGTAAAAACTTGAAAATGAGAAGGTCCCACCTAAGCTTACAAAAAAAAAGAATTGAAAACAAATTCCAAAATAGATATGCGTATGCTAATCAGAAGAATAGATCTTCCATAGTTATAATTTAATTATTATGATGATGGAATATATTTCAATGGGATGGAATATGTTGGAAAATTCATAGTAATATTTTAATCCTTAAAAATGCATCAAATTCTTGGCCAAGGTATCAGATTTAAACGTAAAGAAATTTCATGTACTTGAAGGACTATATTTGTTCATGCAGGAAATCTTCCTAAATGTATTACTTATCATTTAATAGTAGGATATTATGTATGTGAAGAGGTATGTTCTTGATTCATGAGGCTGTATCTTTCATTTTCAAAAGCGGAGAAGAGAGTGATAATTTAATATTTTAATTTAAGACATGCCTCTTAAATTAAATTTCTTATCTCCACCTCCACCTCCTCCTCCTCCTCTTCGTCCACATCCACCACCTCCTCTCCTCCACTTCCACCTCCACCACCTTCCCCTCCTCCTCCTCCTCCACCACCTCAACATCCACCACCACCTCCATCTCCTCCACCACCTCAACATCCACCACCACCTCCATCTCCTCCACCACCTCAACATCCACCACCACCTCCATCTCCTCCACCACCTCAACCTCAACCCCCTCCTCCACCTCCACCTCCACCTCCCCCTCCTCCTCCTTCTCCTCCTCCACCTCCACCTTCTCTTCGCCCACTTCCACCTCGACTTCCTCCACCACCTTTGCCTATGCCTCTCCCATCACCTCCACCTCCACCTTTGACACCACCATCTCAGCCTCTTCATCCACCTCCACCACCACTTTATCTACATCTACCTCCAACTCCACCTTCATCTCCTCCACCTCATCCTCCACCTCCACCTCCACCACCACCTCCACTACCTCCTTCTTAACCCCCTCCTCATCCTCCACCTCCACCACCTCTTCCTCCTAATCCACCTCCACCATCATCTCCTCCTCCACATCCACCTCCTCCTCCTCCACCTCCTTCTCCACCACCTTCATCTTCTCATCCTCCCATACCTCCTCCATCACCACCTATATCTCCACCACCTCCTACTCCACCACCACCTCCACCACCACCACCTTAGCCTCCACCCTCTCATCCACCTCCACCCTCTCAAGCCCCTCCTCCTCCTCCACCTCCACCTCCACCTCCACCTCCACTTTCACCTCCTGCACCTCTTCTTCCAGCTACACATTCACCTCCACTGCCTCCACCTCCACCTCCTCCTCCACCATATCTGCCTACACCACCTCCTCCTCCACCACCTCTACCTCCACCTCCACCTCCTCGACCGCTTTGACCTCCCACTCTACCTCCTCTTCTAGCTCTACCTCTGCCTCCACCAACACCTCCTCCTCCATCACCTGCCCATCCTGCTCTGCCCCCTCTTTCAGCACTGCCTCCTCCTCCACCACAACCTCCTCCTCCACCACTACCTCCACCTCCACTTTCACCTCCTCTGCTTCTTCTTCGAGCTACACATTCACCTTCATCACCTCCACCTCCACCTCCTCCTCCATGATATCCACCTACACTACCTCCTCCTCCACCACCTCCACCTCCACCTCCTCAACCACCTCCACCTCCACAACATCCAACCCCTTCTCCTCGAACTCGAACTTCACCTCCTCCACCAGCACCTCCTCCTCCTTCTCCTCCTCCACCTCCACCCACACCTCTTCCTTCACTGCCTCCTCCATCACCTCTTCCTCCACGCCCAACTCTACCTCCTCCACCACCTCTTCCCCCTCCTCATCCTCCCTGTTCTCCTCCTCGACCTACACCTCCTCCTCCTCCACGTCGACCTCCTCCTTCTCCACCTACTCCACCTCCATCTCCACCTCCTACTCAACCAGTACCACCATCACCACCTCCTCCTCCTTGACGACCTCGTCCTCCACCTCCACCGCCACCTCCACATGTACTGCCTCCTCCTCCCCCATCTCCACCTCCTCTACCTCTAGCTCCTCCACCACGACCTCCTCCTCCTCCACCTCATCTTCCCCCACCTCTACCTCCTCCTCCACCTCTAACTCCTCCTCTACCTCTTCCTCCACCTCTACCTCCTCATCCACCTTGCCTTCCTCCACCTCCTCCACCACCTCCACCTCTACCTCTGCCTCCTCCTCCTCCTCCTCCTCCTCCTCCTCCTCCTCCTTCACCACCACCTCCACCTACATCTCATCCTCCTCCTCATCCAACACAACCACTGCCATTAACCCCTCCTCATCCACCTCCACTTCCACCTGTTCCTCCCCCAGCTCCAGCAACACCTTCTCCACCTCCACCCTGGCCTCCTCCTCTTCCACCACCTCCATGTCCACGTCCTCATCCTCCTCCACCTTCATCTCCACTACCTCCTTCACCTCCTCCTCTCGCTCCGACTCCTCCACCGCCTCTACCTCCGCCTCCTCCTCCATCACGTCAACTTCCACAACCTCCTCCACCAACACCACCACCTACCCCTCGCCCTCCACCACCTCCTCCTCCTACTCCACCTCACCAAAACCACCTCCCCCTCGCCCTCCACCACCTCCTCCACCTCCTTCTCCTACTCCACCTCCACCACAACCTCCACCTCCACCTCCTCCTCCACCACCTCCATCTCCACCTCTCTAGCCTCCTCAAAAAACCTAAAAAAAAAATAAAAAATCCATATCATTTCATTCTCTTTATTTATAATACTTATTGATTCATTTTTTACAGTGATAATTCATATATCAATATATACATAATAATATAACAAATAATATGTATAAAAAAATTCAATTTAAATAAGTAATTATGATAACAACCATTTAATTAAAAAAAATTGTAAAATTTATATAAATAGTATCAAAAGGTGTTGAGAAAAATCGCACCAAACTCAATATTTATTCTTAATGTCTAGAACTTTCTAAAATCAATAAATTAAGTATATAAAATCATAAAAAAAAAACACAATTACCATAAATTAATTATATAAAATCTTTTGAAAAATAAAATAAACAAAAAAACACAATTACCGTAGACATAAATCATGGAAACTACCAGTAACATACAAACGCAAAACACAAAGAAAATTCATAAGACCTACACTGGTCATAAGCTTTATTGTTATGTTATTGTGGTGTTCCATCGTACTTAGTGGAGGTTATTGTTATTTTTTCAAGAACTAATGCTATTGCATTTATATACTGAATAAATTGATTTTCCTTATATTGTCAAAAATAATAATTTAGTTTCTTGATAATCACTCTGGAAATAAGAAATTAAAAACCCTAATGACATCAAGAAATTTTAAAACAAATAAGCTTGACAACAAGAAGATCAAATCTATTACTTGCTTGGGCCGGAGATAGACACTGTCGCCGACCATGAAAAGCTATATGGATTCATGAAGCGATTTGACAGCTTCCATGGGATCTTTCTCTCCCGCAGATTTCATATAAATCTTCAATAATTGCTTCCGAGAAATGCAGGAGCCCGTGCAATTTTTTTATTAGAAAATCGATCTGCATCATTACATCCTCGGCAGATATGTCCAGACACACGTGGTCTCTCTCATATTTATTCCTGTTGCGAGCGATTGTCATGGATAACCATCTGTAGGACATGGGATTGCACGAGTATAACCACTTGCTACCTTTGCGGAAACCACAAATTGAAGTGTTGAAGCGAACATGCTCTCAAAATACAGAAGCAACAACATTGTGTATCGAACAAACGACTTTCATATATTCAGTCTAATGCTCTCCCGACAAAGATACAGAGGAGCGTGGATCGAACACACGACCTTCATATATTCACTCTGACAATTTGTGGATCGATTTGGGCACATCTTTGAAACAATTGGGAGAGAATACTATTTTGAAATCCGTCTTGAACAATTGAAATCCGCCTTGAACAATGAGGAAACGGCTAGATTTAATTCAAGAAATATTAATTACAATAACAGGAAAAAGCAAAAAGTTACTTAAATTTAGAAAGTTACCTAAATTTAGAAAAGAGAATATTAATTACATTTTTAAAAGCTTCACCAAAAAAGTTAAATTAAAAAAAATAACAAATCAATATAATTAATTTTTAAATTTTAAAAGATGGAAAATAAAAAAGTTGCTTAAATTTAGAAAGTTACCTAAATTCTTTTTGAAAGCTCCACAAAAAAAGTTAAAATAAAAAAAAATAACAAATCAAAATAATTAACTTTTAAAATTTTAAAAAGGAAAATAAAAAACTAAAATCTAAATTTAAAAAAAACATTTAATTGTTTTTTAGATAAAATATTGTTGTTGATGGAAAAAAAAAAAAAAAAATTAAATTCTAAAATAACATTTATTTGTTTTTAAAGTAAAAAATTGGCAATTTCAAAGTAAAACATAAAATATAGAACCCATTTCTATATAAATTGTAGCTTGAAATTCACATATAGTAACTTTTTTATAATTAATAATTTAGAACATAAATTAGATGTGGAAGAACAATAAATTCAATAAAACGTACTTCACATATAACCTTATAAACTTGTTCTGAATAGATTTTAGTCAAAGTATTTAAATTTTTCTTTTTGACATCTTTATATTTTGAGGTATTTTGTCAATGGAGATAACTCCATCTCTATCTTTAAGTTGAATATGACAACCAAAATTATCAATTAAAGGGGTTTAGTTATTACCAATCAGTTAAACATTGAACAGAATATTAGAGGGAACAGAAATAAATTTTCTACTTCAAATTATATACTTGTTTCAATAATTGTAATGCTTAAGATGGACCAACTAATCTCCAAAATTTGTTGTTCTCAAGCATTACTATGTAGGTGTGCATCACTTATTTTTTTTTATCTAACCTAGAAATGATTACTTATCTTCAATTTATTCCTAGATATGGCCATATTGAAACAATCCTTGCAATTATCATTATCTTCCTTACTCAAATCCTAATTCAAATTATTAGAGAGGGTCTGTTATTACATGGTCTATTAACAAAATATAAAATGTGTGTATAATACTTTTTTCCATCATATTCTCTATACATAGAGACTAATTCTTAAAATATTATAATAATTATCTACGCTAGTTAATAATAATATAAAAAATTATATATTCGGAGTTGTTTTCAACTAGGATTAAGACTTTACATCAACACTAACTATATTTTACAATCATAATAAATAAATAATATTTTTATTTTTATTAATTATCAATAAGATTATAATAATAAATTATATTAGTTAATATAAATATAGAATATATCATTTTATATTTAGCCGAATCTAATTTATAATTTAATATTATTATATTATGAATTACCCTTCACAATGGAAATAAATATTGACGGAAAGAGAGACCATCATGAATAATAGAAGACTAAATATAAATAATATTATTTCTAATAGAATAAATATTATTTAAAAATTTAGTGAAAAAGTCATTTTTTCTATTAGTTAAACTACATGGAAAAAAAAAAAAAACCTTTATTATCAAATTTTCAAAAATATTTATTTTATGTGTTTTCAATTTTTTCTAACTTTAGTGATAATGCTAATTGAATATTCAATCCATACCTACTTTTACATGATAAAATAGAGTAGAAATAAGTGTTATATGTTATTGTCTATATGCCTTTCCATTATCCTCTTTATAAACACCATCATGCATGCACATTACCATTTTTTTTAGTTACTAACTTAGAGAGATGGATTCCATGGAATGCTTTTCAGTTATGATGATGGAGCATCAATGGAGAAGGATTTTGTTTATGATGTAGGATGGTTGAATGAGAATTTTACCATATGTTTCGTAGTTCCATCTACCCAGATAGAGTAGAAATAAGTGTTATATGTTACACTTATAACATGGATCTAGGTTACACATTTTGGCAGGAGTGCTTAGGTGAAAAAAAGAGCATGTAATCAAGTTTTTTAACCACTGATTCCAGCCATCCGTTTGTAAGTGGTTGATCAAACTTCTTGAGTGCTAAGAAAATAGATTTATTAATATATTTGAATTTAAAATTTATAAGCTCGATCTAGCATTTAAGCTCTCCAAGCTCGATTGGTTTCAGTACCTCTTATAAAAAAAAAATTCACCAACTTAGCTATCCAAGCTCGATTGGGCTTTTGAGGACTTAAAATACGCATTTTCAGTACCTCTTATAAAAAAAATAAATTTGCACCAACTTTTTGTACCCTAGTGAAATTAGGGAAAAATTTGTCCTTAGGTGTTGGATTGACAAAGGAATATTCTATCCAATGGCATATGATTTTGAAATTTTCTAATTCACATGATATTTTTCATCTATTTTTCTCTTAAACATAATGCTTCATTTTTTGACAAATTTAAAAAGACGAGATGAAAAAACAATAACAAAAAAACTCAAATATTACCACTATATTATTTTACTATTCATGTAATAGTTGAAAAAAGCTCAATGGGAATACATGTGTCTGTAAAATCAAATTGAAATATTACTTCGTAAACATAAAAAATAATAAAAAATATATTTTTTCATAAACAAATAAATTTTTGATATGAAAAACATAGTTCTCTCATTGTAGATCATGCCTATATATATATATATATATATATATATATATATATATATATATATATCTTCTCCTCTTCTTCTCCTCTTGAAATGGGTAAACAAGAATGAATATTGATTCATCAATGGTATAACCCTTTAGAGATGATGTAATTAATGAAAGAGGTATGTTTATAAATTTTATTGAAGTTAAGTTTTGTACATAAAAAAGAATAAAACCATGAATGTCTATCGAGGATGTTGTGGGTGAATTTGTTGCTACAAAAACAGATGGAAATACATTGGAGATATTGACATTCTATAAGATATTGAAAAATAGTTTCATGATCAAAACACGTGTGAAACCATTGACATAAAACCCTAACTTTATGATGTCCAAGGAAATTAGTTTAAATAACAACCTTTTTTGATAAATTAAGGAAAATCACTTCAAAAAATTACGGACTCTAAACATAAATATTAATTGAGTGTTTAGTCATTGTATAGGGATGGGAACTCTTCTTTCCTTGAATTTTCTTTTTATTTTATGGGGAGATAATGGTATAACATATAAGAATTTTAAGTTAATATTTTGGATAATCAACCTTAATCACTATTTCGATTAAAAAAAATCAACCCCCATAGTTTTGAACCCTCGAATTTCAATCCTCAGAAAAACAATCTCTGCTAAAATATTATATGCATTAATGAAGACTATAAATGAATTCCAAAGAGTAATTTACAAGAGAAAGGTGTTGTATAAAAGTGTAGACTTCAAGAAAAAAATAAAAATATTGTTGGGTTATTTAATGAACTTAAAGACAACCTAGCCAACATGGTTGCCACAAATTAAAATTTAAACTGTATTTTTAATTAAAGTGTATTTTTCTCCAACCATTAGATAAAAAAATTGTAATTTTTAAATCATAAGACCAAATTTTGGGGATTTTCCAAAAAAAATTTATTATAGTTCCCAAAAATTAAACAAAAAAATTCACGAAAGGAGAGCATGCTTGAGGTATTCGAATATAAAGCAAATACACAATCCTCCTCTATTAGATATGACAACCATTAATCGTATGAAAACTTAGAAAATGGAAAGGAAACTATTGAATACATAAATGTTGAGTGCCAGTGAAATAAATATCTCATTTAAAAGCAAATGAGAAGGGAGGAATGGCTACCATAAACGGTGTCACTTGAAAATTGGGGTAAATGGAAATTAGTATCTCCTAATTTCAGGAGCTATTTTATTTTTTGTATATCTCCCATCAAATAATGCTACGCTAACCTCTATACCAAATTTTCTTATAAAATAATTTTGGGGCTACTATTAATAATGCACTATGATACAAAAAGTTTTCCATTCAAAATTTGAGACCCTTAAATTTTATCCAAGGGCTAAATTTCATCGCCAAAATTTTCCACTAAGATTATTTTTTGTTGAAATATGCATGCAAAAAAATATTACTATAGATAATCACAATATAAATTTTAATAAAGTTATAATTTAGTTAATTCTATGTCTTTTTAATTTATATCACTTCCCTAGTTTGTTAATTTAATGTTAATATTTTCTTTTAACTTAAATTAGAAATAAATTCAAAAATTGATATGCCTATAATTATGCTAATTAGAAAAATAGATCTTCCATAGATATAATTTAATTATTAAGTTGATGGCATATATTTAAACCCGATGGAATATGTTGTAACATTCATAGTAATATTGACATATTTCAACGCTAAAATTTTCCACTAATATTTTTTTTGTTGTTGAAATATGCACGCAATTTTGTTTTTTTAATATATAATTTTTAATAAAGTTATAATGTTAGTATTTTCTTTTAACTTAAATTGAAAATAAATTCCAAAGTATATATGCCTATAATTATGTTAATCTCAATGATAGATTTTCCATAGTTATAAATTAATTATTAGTCTCATGGTAGATATTTAACCCCATGGAATATGTTGGAATATTCATGATAATATTGACATATCAATGATAATATTTCAAAAACCATAGAGTATGGTGGAATATTCATGGTAATATTGACATATCAATGATAATATTTTTGTCCAAGTTAGGTATGCTATATTAATTAAATTATTTCAAATTAATCAATTTAATAAAATGTCGTATCAACACATCATATTGGGTATGTGGTATTTCTAAGCCATGGTAATGTAAGAAGAACTTTTTCCAAATAAAGGACTTCTATAATAATAATGGGGTGAATCTACATCAATAAATATATTTTTATATATTATATAACTCCAATAATAATAATAATAATAGTTTAGTTAAATTTTATGAATTTCTTAGTTTGGTTAATGCAATATGTATAATGGGGTTAGTGTTTTGATTCTTATCGTAAAATGATGGCTATAGAAATTTTCAATCCATTTAATTTTATGGTCCCAATATTTATAATAAAACCAATAAATCATTCAAAATATTCTATACACAATGTATTTTATATTAATTTTGAAATAATGTTTTTAATTAAATTGAGAAGGAATGGAGATCATAAATACATTTTAAATAAATTTCAATATTCTTTTCATGACTAATTTTAAAAATATTAATTATTGATTATTGAATATCTAGCATCAACCTATTGATTATTGATAATTAAATTAAAATTCTAGAAATACTATTATAAGGTATACACACCTATCAACACAACAGAATTAAGGAATCATAAATATTTTTTCACAAATTTAGTTATATGTATTTTACATTTGTAAATTACATATTCCCATATTTCTTTTAAATTTTTTGTTTTGTTTTTGTTTTCATTTTGTCTAATCAATTCTAAGTTAAATCTTGAGGTTGTGTATTGAAATAAAAGGTATTTTTAGAAAAATAATTTAAAGGATACAAATAAAAATATGCATGAATCCATTATACACATATTAATGTTTCACTAACCTCGTTATTCACTAAAAGCTCCCTTTGAATGAATGTGAGATATGTAAGACACCTTCCAAGTGATTTGGAAGAGAATGGTATTACAATATAAAAATATATTTTTTATGGTTATTGACAAATTAATAAATATATTTTAGGAAAAACATTAAAATATATGGAAATCTAATAAAATAGATATACACTCAATGGGAAAGGTAATACTTTTCATTAAGAATGAGGTAATTGTTGAACAATACACACTTTTTAGGATAGGTAACACCTAGATCACCTCCTATTGCGACTCTTCTACTGAAAATGTTCATATTTTTATTATATATGTAAAATTAAAAATTATTTAGTTCTCCTTGTGATCAAAAGAAGCCATGAACGTGAAATAAACTTGGACATGCATTAAAAAAATTTAACGAAAAAAAAGATGCATCCATTGTTTCTTTCACTAACTTGTAATATAATTACATTTATGCATCCTAAATTTTATTTCATCATTTCAAATAAAAAATATCATAAAATGTACACACCATTCGCATTGAGGATTTTCATCAGTACTATGTCATAAATGCTCACAACATGCAAACATTAAATGACCCACAAATTTATTCCTTGTTAGTTATTCCCAATATATTAGTTGTATTCAACAATGTATCATGTTATTCTCAATGGGAAAGGTAATAATTTTCATTAACAAGGAGATAATTGTTCAACAATACACATTTTTTAGTGTAGGTAACACGTACATCACCTCCTATTTCAACTCTTCTATGAAAAATGATCATATTTTTATTATATATGTACAATAACGAATTCCTTAGTTCTCCTTTTGATAAAAGGAAGCCATCTATGTGAAATAAACTTGGATATGCACAAAAAAATTTAACGAAATAAAAGAATCATCAAATTTTTCTTTCCCTATATTGTAATATAATTACATTTATGCATCCTAAATTGTCTTTCAACATTTCAAAGAAAAAATATCTTGAAATGTACACACCCTTCGCATTGACGATTTTCATTAGTACTATGTCACAAAGGTTGACAACATGCAAATGTTAAATGACCAACAACTTTATTCCTTGTTAGTTATTCCCCATATGTTAGTTTTATTCAACAATGTCTCGTGTTCTTCTTCTCTTTTACTCAATTCTTTTATATATTTTCCACAACTTTAACTAAAGTCATATTTTTAAAATTTAAACAAAGGAAATTTATTTTAAAGCTTATAAACCTTGGTTAATATTAGTACTCCCTAATATGAATTACTTAAAAATTTTAATGGTATATTCATAAAAATATTGAGAGTTTTAATGATTTTTAAGTTAAAAGAATTTTAAAGTATAAACATTGAGCAAATAAATTTAAAAAATGCAGAAATTACAAATATTTTTTGTTTTTATTTTTATTTTAAAAACCATGGAATATTAACCTACTCTAAATATTACCCCCAAAAAATTACTCAAAAAATTACTCGGAAAACTATCAACCTTATTTACATTGGAACATTACTTGTTCTACCAAGAGCTCATAGACTATCCTACTCATAGAATATTCGTCAATATTCTCTCATTTTTTTCTCTACTTAGTCATGCCCCTTCCTCTTCATGGGTGATTTAATTTCCAAAGAATGAGAACTCAAAACGTTTCTTTTGTTACACCTAACTACTTTAAGCATTATATATGTTAATTGAGTACCCTACTTAATTAACTTTCTCCTTATTCACAAGCACTAGCAATCTAATAAATCTATTGTTCCTTGTTCGCATTTGCTAGGAAGGCCCCTTTATTCATGTAGAAAAGTTGGACATATATATCTTGTTTTGTGTGGTCACATGCATTTTCTTTATGCTAATGAAATTAAATGTACGAAGAATTATGTTGATGATTACACTGGAATGCGTTGGGTGTACTTATTGAAAAGTAAATCTCAAGCTTTCAAAACTTTTAAGGATTTTCACGTATGGATTGGATACGAAGCATAATCACATATTGGATCTCTTCCTACTATTAATGGAAGATAACTTACTCTAACGAATATGAAATATATCTCCCCAAACATGGGATTCAACATTAGAGCATAGTTCCATAGAATTCTCAACAAAACTATGTAGTTGAAATAATGAACCTTATTATATTGAATATAGTTCGTTCAATGAGGTTTCTCAAAAACATAACATTGACGTTTTGGGATGATGTGATTGTATTTGCAATGTATGTGAAAAACATATGTCCATCTCACACTCTTAGAAAAAAATTCCTTCTAAAATGTGGTATGGATGCAATACTTCGGTAAGCCATCACAAGGTATTGGTTCCTCTAAATTCACTTATCTTTGTTATAGTATAGCCATTCTTGCATATTGCATATTATTGTAAGTTTGGACTTCTAGCTTTGTGGTTGCGATGTATCATAAGTTGGTTATTGTTCCCTCGAAGGATTTAAGGATAATTTCTATTTTCCTCAATGATTCCAAAATGAACTACCCTTCATGCATGGATTTCCTTACAATATTGTACAATCTTTCCATAATTTTCATTCTATGACCTGACCATAACTTGATTCTCATCTAGATATAATTATTTTTTGTACAAGCATATATGTACAATACTATTGTTATTCCCTTTATGACAAAGCATCAGATTGAAGGATGCCATCTATATTACTAAGGTTAGACTCTACTTATCTCAAAACCCTTTGTAACGTTCTTTTGACTGATTAATTTAAAGTGATTCCAATCCAAAATAAGGCATTCCTTTCTTGTGTGTGTAGATTCTTCTACAACCAACTTGAGTTATCTTGCAACATTCTCTTGGGGTTAAAATTAGCACAAGTTTTTTCGCCTATGCTTTGGCCCTCAAGTACTTATCCAACACTTCCTCTCTATAGGGTTTCAATGTTGATTGCGATTTTCACTTGATGTTGGCTGCAAGGAAATTTGATGTTGTTTGGTTGTAAAGAAAACCCATATCTAACTAGGGATTTTCCCAAAAGGCCTGACATTCAAAACAATCCATGTATATCGATTTCAATTGAAGCGGTTTACCCTCTCTTTTTTAATGAAAATATTTAATTATGAGAAAATAATTGATGTCGACTTATAGCCCCAACAATGTAAATCTTTATTTTTATTTGTAAGAATAATTTATACGATTTATTTACTTGTTGCTGCGTGTAATGAAGTGATACCATCAAAAGTTTAAAATATTATAATATTTGTTCTATTTATATTCTAAGAGTATACATTAGATATTTGTGCCATCTCTATATATTTTGTTTCTACATAATGATTGTATATAATTTACTATTATTATGATTTTATTTGAAGAAGAGAATACACAAATTAGGCAAGAGGTATGTGGAGTCCTTGTCATGGAAGTTTGCAAAGGTTTTCCATTTGGCCCTAGTATTAGTTTACCCAAGACTACTTGTTCCATTGACAATTGATATGACTCCAGTCCTTTGGCCTATAACAATCTAAACTAGGTATAGATTTATTTTTCTGCAAGCTAAACTATGTATAAATTTATTTTTCTTACCTGAAATAGTTCTCTTCTATAGTAGCTTACAACAAATTATATTTTTAAAGGTGAATAAGAATCACTATGCATGTCTATATATTTATCCATCCAAACAAGCTTCTTTAAATTATTATATAATATCCCTTTGTATCTTTGCACACATTCAACTGTATTCTTTTTTTGTTAAAAAACCGAGCTAGAATGGGATATACTTATCTAAGATCTTATTGTCATAAATAAATTAAAGGCTATTCCATTCCTCCCAACCAAGAACTATGTTTCCAAGTAGTACCCTGAAATCTCTATCTCCTACTTCCCATGAGAACAAATAGTAGTCATTTTCCATTTACATTTCCTTGACCCTTACTAGCATCTTACTACTTTTATTTAATCAAGGCTTAAATAAAAATTACAAAATTCTTTTTAAAATGATATAAAATGCTTAGGGTTTAGTGTTTATAGTTTGGCCTTTGGGATTTAGGTTTATAGTTTATAAGACCTTAGTAAATTCTTTTAATGAAGACTTAAATAAAAGTTCCAATATGCCTTTTAAACTTTTATAAGATGCCTAGGGTTTTGGGTTTTGATTTTGGGTTTTAGGTTTAGGGTTTATAACACTTTAGTAAATGATTATAATAAACACTTAAATAAAAGTTACAAAACGGTTTTTTAAATGTTATAAAATGCCTAGGATATAGGGTTTAGGGTTTAGCGTTTGGGGTTTGGGGTTTAGAGTTTATAACACTTGAGTAAATGTTTTTAATAAACACTTAAATAAAAGTTATTGACTGCTTTTTAAAATGATATCAAATTCTTAGTGTTTATGGTTTAGAGTTAAGGGTTTGAGGTTTAGGGTTTATAACATTTGAGTAAATGCTTTCAATAAACACTTAAATAAAAGTTATGGACTGCTTTTTAAAATGTTATAAAATGCTTAGTGTTTATGGTTTGGAGTTAAGGGTTTGAGGTTTATTGTTTGGGGTTTAGGGTTTAGGGTTTATAACGCTTTCGTAAAAGATTTTAATAAACACTTAAATAAAATTTACAAAACACTTCTTAAAATGTTATAAAATGCTTAGCATTTATGGTTTAGGGTTTAGGTTTTGGGGTTTAGGGTTTAAGCTTTGGGGTTTACGATGTAAGGTTTAGGGTTTAGGGTAGAGTGTTTAAGGTTTATAAAATGCTTAGGGTTTAGGGTTTTGTGGTTTAGAGTTTAAGGTTTACGTTTTAAGGTCTATAACACTTTAGTAAATGCTTTTAATAACCACTTAAATAAAAGTTACAAAACACTTTTTAAAATGTTATAAAATAACTAGGGTATAGGGTTTAGGCTATAGGCTATAGGGTTTAGGGTTTATAACACTTTAGTAAATTCTTTTAACAAACACTTAAATAAAAATTACAAAACAATTTTTAAGATGCTATAAAATGTTGAGGGTTTATGGTTTTAAGTCTAGGGTTTAGGGTTTAGATTTTAGGGTTTATGGGTTATAATACTTTGGTGAATGCTTTTAATAAACATTTAAATAAAAGTTACAAAACACTTTTTAAAATGTTATAAAATACTTTGGGTTTAGGGTTTAGGATTAGGGGTTTATGGTTTAGAATTTAGGGTTTAGGGTTTAGTATTTAGGGTTTGGGGTTTAGGGTCTAGGGTTTAGGGTTAAGCATTTGTAGTTTAGGCTTTAGGGATTAGTGTTTATGGTTTAGGGTTTATAACACTTTATAAAATTCTTAGGGTTTAAGTTTTAAGATTTTTAGTTTAGGGTTTATGGTTTGGGGTTTAAGGTTCATGGTTTCGATTTTATAACACCTTAGTAATTGTTTTAATAAACACTTAAATAAAAGTTACAAAACACTTTTTAAATGTTATAAAATTCTTAGGGTTTAGTGTTTAGGATTTGGGGTTTAGGGTTTATGGTTTAGGGTTTTGGGTTTAGGGTTAAGGGTTTAGGGTTTAGGGTTTAAGGCATAGGGATGAACCACCCCACCTTAAGGGGTTATCCACTGCTACATATTACACGTCATGCATTCATCCTATTGAGCCTTGAGGAGTTATGAAGAAAAATAAATAAAAGGAAACATGTTTATGAGGAAGGGTGGAAAAACAAAGGTCAAGGTATCTCATGTACCACAATTTTCTCCCTCCTATACTCACATACCCAAGTGTGGTCTTCCCTTATTATAGATACTCGTAAAATTCTGAAGGTTTATGTTTTAGGTATTAGGGTTTTGGGTTTAGGGTTTCGGACTTAGGGTTTATAACATTTTAGTAAATTATTTTATTAAGAACTTCAATAAAAGTTACAAATAATTTTTAAAATGTTATAAAATTCTTAGGCTTTAGCATTTAGGGTTCATGGTTTGTAACACTTTATAAATGTTTTCAATATACACTTAAATAAAAGTTACAAAATACTCTTTGAAATGTTATAAATCAATTAGGGTTTAGGTTTTAGGGTTTAGGTATTTGGGTTTAAAGTTTATAACACTTTAGTAAATTATTTTAATAAACATGTAAAAAAAGTTACAAAACACTTTTTAAAATGTTATGAAATGCTTAGGGTTAAGGTTTTAGGGTATAAGGTATAGGGTTTAGGGTTTGGATTTTAGGGTTTGAGGTTTAGGGTTTAGGTTTTAGGGTTTATAAAACTTTAGTAAATTGTTTTAATAAACACTAAAATAAAAGTTACAAAACTCTTTATGAAATGTTATAAAAGGCTTAGGTTTTAGTGTTTGGGGTTTAGTTTTTATGGTTTAGGGTTTATAACACCTTAGTAAATTATTTTGATAAAAACTTAAGTAAAAGTTACAAAACTCTTTTTAGAATGCTATAAAATGCTTAGGGTTTATGGTTTATAAGACTTTAGTAAATTCTTATAACAAACGCTTGAATAAAAGTTAAAAAACACATTTTAAAATGTTATAAATTTCTTAGGGTTTAGGGTTAAGACTCTAGGGTTTATAATACTTTACTAAATCCTCTTAATCAACACTTAAATAAAACTTAGAATTTTTTTTAAGATGTTATAAAATGCTTAGGGTTCAGGGTTCAGGGTTTATGGTTTTGGGTTTGGTGTTTATAGTTTAGGGTTTAGGGTTTATAACACTTTAGTAAATTATTTTAATAAACACATAAATAGAAGTTACAATATGTTTTTTAAAATGTTATAAAATTATTAGGGTTTAACGTTTAGATTTTAAGGTTTAGGCTTTAGGGTTTAGAGTTTAGGGTTTAGCGTTTAGGGTTTCAGGTTTAGAGTTTAGGGTTTAGGATTTACGGTTTATGGTTTACAGTTTAGGGTTGAGGGTTTATAACACTTTAGTAAATTCTTTTAATAAACAGTTAAATAAAAATTACAAAATAATTTTTAAAATGTTATAAAATGCTTAGGGTTTAGGGTTTAATGTTCACGTTTCGTGGTTTACAGTTTAGGGTTGAGGGCTTATAACACTTTAGTAAATTCTTTTAATAAACACTTAAATAAAAATTACAAAATACATTTTAAAATGTTATAAAATGCTTAGGGTTTAGGGTTTAATGTTCACGATTCTGGGTTTAGGGTTAAAGGTTTAGGGTTCATGGTTTATGACTTAAGGTTTATGGTGTGGGGTTTAGAGGTTAGGGTTTACAGTTTATAAAACTTTAGTAAATTATTTTCATAAACACTTAAATAAAAGTTTCAAAATACCATTTAAAATGTTAAAAAATGATTATGGTTGACGGTTTAGTGTTTGGGATTTAGGATTTATGGTTTAGGGTTTATGGTTTGGGGTTTTGGATTTGGGTTTAGGGTTTAGTTTTTATGGTCTACAACATTTTGGTAATTTCATTTCATAAAAACTAAAATAAAAGTTACAATTTTTTTTTAAAATGTTATAAAATGGTTACGGTTTACGGTTTACGATTTAGGGTTTAGGGTTTGGGGTTTGAGCTTTACGGTTTAGGGTTTAGATTTTGGGGTGTAGGGTTTATGGTTTTGTGTTTAGGGTTTATGGTTTTGTGTTTATGATTTAGGGCTTGTAACACTTTGCTAAATTCTTTTAATAAACACTTAAATAAAAGTTACAAAATTCTTCTTAAACTATTATAAAATTCTTATGGTTTAGGGTTTAGGGTTTAGGCTTTACAGTGTTACTTAAACAAAAGTTACAAAACACTTTTTAAAATGTTATAAAATGCCTATAGTTTAGGGTTTTGTTTAGGGTTTATTGTTTATTGTTTAAGTTTTAGGGTTTAGGGTTTATTAAACTTTATTAAGATATTTTAACAAACACTTAAAAAAGGTTACAAAACACCTTTTAAATGTTATTAAATTATTAGGGTTTAGGGTTTAGGGTTTAGGTTTTATAACACCTTAGTAAATTTTTTTAATAAACACTTAAATAAAAGTTACAAAATTATTTTTAATAGATCATAATATGCTTAGGTTTTAGGGTTTAGGCTTTGGGTAGCTAGAACTATGAAACATATGGTAAAATTCTTATTCAACCACCCTACATCATAAAGAAAATCCTTCTCCATTGATGGTCCATCATCATAACTGAAAAGCATTCCATGGAATTCATTTCTCTAAGTTAGTCACTAAAAAAAATGGTAATGTGCATGCATGGTGGTGTTTATAAAGAGGATAATGGAAAGGCATATTGACAATAACATATAACACTTATTTCTACTCTATTTTATCATGTCAAGGTAGGTATGGATTGAATATTCAATTAGCATTATCACTAAAGTTAGAAAAAAATGAAAACATATAAAATAAATATTTTTGAAAATTTGATAATAAAGGTTTTTTTTTTTCTTTTCCACGTAGTCTAACTAATAGAAAAAATGGCTTTGTCACTGAATTTTTTCTAGCTAATTTGAAACAATGAAAGATAACAATATTTCTTGAGATTGTATTGATGGATTCTAATGAAAAAGCCAATACCTCTATAAGTAAGATTGTACCTTTTTTTTCAAATAATTTTTAAATAATATTTATTCTATTAGAAATAATATTATTTATATTTAGTCTTTTATTTTTTATAATGGTCTCTCTTTCCATCAATATTGCTTTCCATAGTGAAGGGTAATTCATAATATAATATTATTAAATTATAAATTAAATTAGGCTAAATACAAAATGATATATTCTATATTTATATTAACTAATATGATTTATTATTATAATCTTATTGATAATTAATAAAAATAAAAATATTATTTATTTATTATTATTGTAAAACATTTTTAGTCTTGATGTAAAGTCTTAATCCTAGTTGAAAACAACTCCGAATATATAAATTTTTATATTACTATTAATTAGCGTAGATAATTATTACAATATTTTAAGAATTAGTCTCTATGTATAAAGAATATCATGCATAAAAATATTATGCACACCATTTTATATTTTGTTAATAGACCATGTAATAAGAGACTCTCTCTAATAATTTGAATTACAATTAGTTGGTCCATCTTAAGCATTACAATTATTGAAACCAGAATATAATTTTAAGTAGAAAAATTATTTATGTTCCCTTTAATATTCTATTCAATGTTTAACTAATTGGTACCAACTAAACCTTTTTACTTGATAAATTTGGTTGTCATATTCAACTTAAAGATAGAGAAAGAGGTATCCGAGTTGACAAAATACCCCAAAATATAAAGATGTCAAAAAGAAAAATTTAAATACTCTGACTAAACTCTATTCATAACAAGTTTATAGGGTTATATGTGAAGTACATTTTATTGAATTTATTGTTCTTCCACATCTAAGTTATGTTCTAAATTATTAATTATAAAAAAGTTACTATATGTGAATTTCAAGGTACAATTTATATAGAAATGGATTCTATATTTTATGTTTTACTTTGAAATTGCCAATTTTTTACTTTATAAACAAATAAATGTTATTTTATAATTTAATTTTTTTTTTTTTTCCATCAACACTTCAGTCCAATTTTTTATTTATAAAACAATTAAATGTTTTTTTTTTTTTTTTAATTTAGCTTTTAGTCTTTTATTTTCCATTTTTTAAAATTTAAAAGTTAATTATTTTGGTTTGTTATTTTTTTTAATTTAACTTTTTTGTGGAGCTTTCAAAAATGTAATTAATATTCTCTTTTCTAAATTCAAATAACTTTCTAAATTTAAGTAACTTATTTATTTTCCATTTGTAAAATTTAAAAATCAATTATTTTAGTTGTTATTTTTTTTACTTTAACTTTCAAAAATGTAATTAATATTCTCTTTTCTAAAATTAGATAACTTTCTAACTAACTAATATTCTCTTTTCTAAAATTAGGTAACTTTCTAACTAACTTTTTGCTTTTCCCTGCTATTGTAATTAATATTTCTTGAATTCAGCCCAGCCGTTACTTTTTGCTTTTCCCTGCTATTGTAATTAATATTTCTTGAATTCAGCCCAGCTGTTTCTTCATTGTTCAAGGCGGATTTCACAATGGGAATGTCTTCAACTTCAACCCGAGCATTTAGTTGAGAGATCACGGAGGAAGTCGATCCTTTTCCTTCATAGCCGTTTCCTCATTGTCGTTTCCTCATTGTTCAAGGTCGATTTCAAAAGAGCAATCTCTCCCTTGTTTTAAGATGTGCCAAATCGATGCACAAATCGTCAGACTGAATATACGAAGATCGTGTGTTCGATCCACGATCCTCTGTATTTTTGTCGAGAGAGCATCAGGCTGAATATATGAAGGTCATGTGTTCGATCCACGCTCCTCTGTATCTTTGTCGGGAGAGCATCAGGCTGAATATATGAAGGTTGTGTGTTCGATACACAATGTTGTTGCTTCTGTATTTTGAGAGCCTATTCGCTTCAACACGTTCAATTTGTGGTTTCTGCAAAGGCAGCAAGTGGCTATAGTCGCTCAATCCCATGTCCTACAGTTGGTTATCCAAGAAAATCACTCGCAAGAGGAATAAATATGCAAGAGACCACGTGTGTCTGAACATATATGCCGAGGACATAATCATGCAGATGGATTTTCTAATAAAAATATTGCACGGGCTCCTGCATTTCTCGGAAGATTTGTATGAAGTCTGCGGGAGAGGAAGATCTCATGGAAGCTGTCAAATCGCTTCATGAATCCATATACGGCGACTGTGTCTATCTCCGGCCCAAGAAAGTTCTAGATTTGATCTTCTTGCTGTCAAGCTTGTGTTTTAAATTTTCTTGATGTTGTTAGGGTTTTTAATTTCTTATTTCCGGTCAATGGAGTGATTATCAAGCAACTAAATTATTATTATTATGAAGTTTCTTTGTGTTTTGCGTTTGTATGTTCCTTGGCGGTTTTTTTAATATAATTAATGTGTGGTAATTGTGTTTTTTGTGATTTTATATAATTAATTTATTGATGTTAGAAAGTTCTAGGTATTAAAAATAAATATTGAGTTGGGTGCGATTTTTCTTTAACACTTTTTGATATTATTTATATAAATTTTACAATTTTTTGAATTAAATGGTTGTTTTAATAATTACTTATTTAAAATGCAAACTTTTATACATATTATTTGTTATACTATCATATATATATTGATATATGAATTATCACTGTAATAAATGAATCATTAAGTATTACAAATAAAGAGAATGAAATGATATGGAAATTTTTATTTTTTTTTTAGCTTTTTTGAGGAGGTGGAGGTGGAGGTGGAGGTGGAGGTGGAGGAGGAGGTGGAGTAGGAGGAGGAGGTGGAGGAGATGTTGTTAGAGCTGGTGGAGGAGTAGGTGGAGGTTGAGGTGGAGTAGGAGGATGGCTTAGTGGTGGTGATGGTGTTGGAGGAAGAGGAGGGCGGGCTGCAGGTGGAGGTGGTGGCGAAGGAGGAGGGGGAGGGGGAGGTCAAGGTGGAGGCGGAGGCAGAGGTGGAGGTGGTGGAGGAGGTGGAGGTGGAGGTGGAGGTGGAGGAAGACAAAGTGGAGGAGGAGGAGGTCGTGGCAGAGGAGGTAGAGGTGGAGGAAGATGAGGTGGAGGAGGAGGAGGTCATGGTGGAGGAGGTAGAGGTGGAGGTGGAGGCAGAGGTGGAGGTGGTGGAGGAGGTCGAGGTGAAGGTGGAGGAAGACAAGGTGGAGGAGGAGGAGGTCGTGGTGGAGGAGGTAGAGGTGGAGGAAGATGAGGTAGAGGAGGAGGAGGTGATGGTGGAGGAGGTAGAGGTGGTGGAGGTGGAGATGGAGGAGAGGAGGAGGCAGTGGATGTGGAGGTGGTCGTGGAGGTGGAGGATATGGTGGAGGAGGAGGTGGTCGAGGAGGAGGAGGAGGAGGAGGAGGAGGAGGCAGTGGATGTGGAGGTGGAGGATATGGTGGAGGAGGAGGTGGTCAAGGAGGAGGAGGAGGAGGAGGAGGAGGTGGTAGTGGTTGAGCAGGACATGGAGATGGAGGTGGAGAAGGAGGAGGTGGACGTTGAGGAGGAGTATGTGTAGTTCGAGGAGAAGAACAGGGAGGATGAGGAGGGGGAAGAGGTGGTGGAGAAGGCAATGAAGGAAAAAGTGTGGGTGGAGGTGGAGAAGGAGGAGGAGGAGGTGCTTGTGGAGGAGGTGAAGTTGGAGTTGGAGGAGGAGGGGGTGGATGTTGTGGAGGTGGAGGTGGTGGAAGAGGTGGAGGTGGAGGTGGTGAAGAAGGAGGTGGTGTAGGTGGATATTGTGGAGGAGAAGGTGGAGGTGGAGGTGATGAGGGTGAATGTGTGGCTAGAAGAAGAGGTAGAGGAGGTGAAAGTGGAGGTGGAGGTGGTGGTGGAGGAGGAGGTTGTGGTGGAGGAGGAGGTAGTGCTGAAAGAGGAGGCAAAGCAGGATGGGTAGGTGATGGAGGAGGAGATGGTGGTGGAGGCAGAGGCAAAGCTAGAAGAGGAGGCAGAGTGGGAGGTCGAGGGGGTGGAGGAGGTGGAGGTGGAGGTGGTGGAGGAGGAGATGGTGTAAGTAGATATGGTTGAGGAGGAGGTGGAGGTGGAGGCAGTGGTGGTGAATGTGTAGCTAGAAGAAGAGGCATAGGAGGTGAAAGTGGAGGTGGAGGTGGTGATGGTGGAGGAGGAGGCAGAGCGAGAGGGGAGGTGGTGGGAGAGGAGGAAGGAGGGGTGGAGGAGGAGTTTGTGGAGGTGGAGGAGGAGGAGGTGGAGGAGGTGGATGAGAGGGTGGAGGTTGAGGTGGAGGCAGTGGAGGTGGTGGTTGAGCGGGAGGTGGTGGAGATATAGGTGGCAGTAGAGGAGGAGGAGGAGGAGGAGAAGATAGAGGTGGTGGAGAAGGAGGTGGAGTAGGAGGAGGAGGAGGTGGTGGATAGCGGTGGAATAACAGAAATTCGAGAAATTTTAAAATAAACCTAAATTAAATTTAAACAGACTATTAAATTTTCTTAAACCGTTTTACTAAAATTCAAATTCAAATATAAAATATACAAACAAAAAATTACATGCAGCTATCCACCTAATATCATTAAATACCCACAAGAAATTATTATAATGCAAACAACCCTTTACTAAAATTAAAACTCAAATATAAAATCTACCAACAAAAAAATTACATGAAGCTATCAACCTAATATCATCAAATACGCAGAAGAAATTATTATAATGCGATCCGTGAAACAGATTGTTAATATAATATTTAATAAAACAAAAAAAACCATAATAATTAAGGGAAAACTCACTTGTAATTGCTCAAAACCCATTCTCCAATAATGCCTAATGGCAAGTAAACTGTCCAGGTGGCAAGCCGAAAGTGGAAAATTCATTCGGCCTCATTTCTTGATTCCACCGAAATTCTTTCGGCAGTTTTATTTAATTGTTTAAAATCAGCGCGTTGTGGAGCTTTTGAAATTTCTGACCGACAAGGCAATGATTGATGACTGGGACGTTGAGTGACTAGTAACATTGGTGAAATACAGGGACTCGAGTAAATGTGATTGAGGTATTCAGAAAAGCTTTCCGTTGTGGTCCTGACTCTATCTGTTTGGAAAAAGCTAAGGTAATGATCTTGTGATCCTCTGTCGTTGTGGTCCTGACTCTATCCGTTAGGAAAAAGTTAAGGTAATGATGTTTGGAAAAAGCTAAGGTAATGATGTTGTGATCCTCTGCCATTGTGGTCCTGACTCTATCCGTTAGGAAAAAGTTAAGGTAATGATGGTGTGGTCCACCGCTAAGTTAATGATGTTGTGGTCTTCACTCTATACGTTGGGAGAGCGTTGAGGAGAGTAAACATTTAGTCCACAAGATATATGTAAACATTTATTTACACCTCCATGAAAGTCCAGCATATATATTGTACCTCATCCTATTGGTTAGCATACATATTGTACATACATATTGTACCTCATTATGTCGATTATTGTTGGAAACATGAATTGACTTGAATTATGTGTGTCTGATCCTCATCACAATTGATTATTATCGGCAACATGAATTCATTTTAACCTCTGATTAATTACTATTTTTATAAAATTGTCGTATAAAATGTTCGATAAATTATTGCCAATTATATATATATATATGTATGTATATATATTCTCATTATTTTAACTCTTATATATATATATATATATATATATATATATATATATATATATATCAACAATTTTTTTTTATAAGTTCTATTTAAATTATAGGAAATAACTTTCTATTATTGTAAATGTTTTTTTTAATTATAATTTAGTAATAAGTATTATAATTTAGTAATAAATAACTAATTTTAAATTTAATTATAAATGTATTTCAAATGGTTTTTGTGAAGGTTATATTTTTTTCTAAAATGAATGTATATCTTTTTTAACGTTTCAAATTATATTTTAAAATAAGTATATATATATATATATATATTGAAACCATGCATTTTAAAATTTTATTGTAATTAATTTAAACTTTTAATATAAAAACATTTCCAACATAACAAGAAGTTTAATAATTTAATAATTTCTTTAAATAAACTGATATTAATAATGAATGAACAACGCCACTTTAAAAAAAATTAACTAATTTATTAGTTAATTAATTTTTTATGGTACATAATTTGTGGAGTTTTTAACTTGTTATAATATCCCAAAAATATATGGCTATGGATTTTCTTTGTAAGCATCATCACCATTTTTTGTAAGTTTGAAAATCACATGTTATCATGATTGCTTTTAATCAATATATACTTTTCAGCAATACAAATAATCACAACATCACAAGTGACTATGACCCTGTTTTTTTTAAACCACAATCATTCAATGAACATTTAAAAACATATTGAAAGTGGCTCCTGATGTTGATAAAATACAAAACAAATAAACATAGAATTTAAAAATTAATTTACAAATTAATTTACAAATAGATGTTTTATGATCATATAATTTTAAATTTATGTGGTTTTAGTTTATGCTATGTATTTTTTCTTTTTGTTGTGCTCTTGTTCACCTTTGGTTGTTTGCTATGATTGTATGTGTATAATCTTTTCATACATATGTAATATCATATACAATAATTATTTTTCCAATGTGTAGAATTTGTATACTAGAGCGTTGACATTTAATTTGTAGTTTAATTTAATAAAATGTTGTTTTTTCTACAAATGACAACAACACCATGAATTAATTTTAATTTTCGTGAGCACCACTATTCAATAAACATTGTTTTTTAATTAATTATTTTTTATAATTAGATAAAAATTTTATGATAATAGAATTTTAAATGTTTGTGTTTTTTATGTAATGTATGTGCTTGTTTGTTTATGTTCTTGTTTGTGTATAAACTTTAGAACACAAGATAGGCTTTCATTGAATATGCCATATGGACGGTCATTGCCCAAATTGACAATTGACTTGATACAGGTTACATTTATCATGATTTTATACACATAAAATATAATATCCAAGAATTACACTTCCAATTAATTGAATGTGTATTAAACTATATATGTTGAAATTAGCATTCAGTTTAACAAAATTTCATTTATTTTTGCAAATGACCATGCCTTTTTTTGTAAGTATCATTATTTAATGCATCTCTGAGAAACAAACTATTTTATAAGTATTTTTAATTAATATATATTTATAATTAGTTACAATGGATGTTTCATGATGATAGGGCTTTAAATGTTTGTGTTTTTATTTTATGTAATGTATTTACTTGTTTTTCTTTGCTCTTGTTTGTGTTTCTATGTCTATGAATTCCAGAACACACAAAAAAATTTCATTATCATATACCATATGGAAGGTCACTAAACAAATTGCTGACAAACTTGATACAAATAACTTCTATGATGATTTTAAGCATCCATAGTATCCAATGTAGGAGATACACTTAAAATGATTTGAATGCTTGCATTAAATTATCCGTGTTCAATTTAATAAGATTACACTTATTTTTGTAATTGACCATGGCATCATGAATGACAAAGTGTCTTTTTTTTTATAACCACCACTATACTATTCAATGTGTATTTGAAAATAAAATTCTTTTATAATTATTTTTAATTAATATATTGTTTCTTCCCCAGGAAAAATCATAATTTTATTAATGAAAGCAAAATTACATGTTGTAGATTCTGATAATGCATTCAATCCTACCAATCGAAAGTGATGATCATAGAGACCAAAAATACAACTCCAAAATGGTGTTAAACATGTTACCCTTTTCTCCATTTCTTCTTTTTAACCTTTCACCATTCTCCCCGGGAAGGAGTGGTAGCTACAAGCGCTAGCTAGGTCCCTTCATTCATTCTTATATTTTCCTTATCTGAATCCATACTTCCATATACATGATGACATTTTGAGTCCCTTGTCTCCATTGCTATAGCTATCATCTCTTACATCAACATTATGTCCTTTCCTAGGACATCCATCCACTGTGCGATCTTCTCCTAGTTGGAGTGCATTCATGCCCAAGGAAACTCCAACAAATGGCTCCCATAGGCTGCAAATGAATAGATCCATTATTGGTCACAAACTATGACCCAACACACCTCAAAATGTTGTCGTTCAAACTTTTTCAATGTTGGAATTCTATGACTGGTTAGGGAACCAACCAAAGTCCCTAACAACCCTTCAAAGTAGGCCCAAATATCCCCTTATGTTGCGGTTATCCTCCAAGGATATGCTGCCCCATAACGCTACTCCTTTAGGGTAGTTTTGAGCTCACATTCAAGGGCCTGTCTCCATTAAGGTACTGCGACCCTTACAACACCCAAACTAGGGCTGCCATAGCCTCTTCGGAGGAATTTCCACCCTCCAAAATTCCTCCAAACAACCTCCCTACTCCTTCTTGGGCTACCACCAACCCTCTAAACATCCCTTAAACAACCCGTGTTTACCCTTCAAATCACTCACTGACCCTGCCTTGGAAACAATCTATAAGAGAAGGGCTTTGGCCCTTCCACCAGCAAACACGACCTCCAATTTGGCCATTGGTCACCCTGTAAAAACCCTACAAAAATAGAAGTTCAAAATCCTTGTTTATGTGACCTTAAATCTACGGCCTAGAACATAGGTAATCTCTCTCCAATGAGCTCTCCAAATGAGGTATGTGTTGAACAAAAGGACTTTCAAATGTCTCCACAATACCTTCTATTTATACACTAAAAGAAGGGTTCCTCAAACGTTGTTCTAGGGCTTGACAAGCTGTCAGAAGCCTAAATAACATTAAGCCAGCGTTGACACTTCTTGTGCAAACCCAGACTTTCGCTTAAAACAATTGTAGCTCCTTAATGACAACTCAGAATTGGATTATTCTAATTGCATCAGAACTGTCTCACTAAGGGCTATCATCCTCATCCATCATGTGTCGAAAAATCATCATGGTTTTGGCCCAAACTATTGAAGAATCTAGGGAAAATGTATTTAGTATGATTTTTCTTATCATGATAACTATTTCTGTGGTATTTCTACTTTTTTCTTATTAGCACAATCTTATATTGATATCATTAGTGTGTGTATTTCTTACTTTGTCAAAAGGTTACCGAAATACAAGAGACAAAAACATAAGATGTTGGCTTTCTGCTAGGGTAACAACCTCTCCCTCTTGGAGAGGAAAACCCGCACACAATTATTTTTATAGAGATTCCAATTGACTAATACCAAGACCTTGATGCTTGACCTACTAAGCCACTTGAAGACCAAAACATCAATCCTTTTCATAATGTAGAGATCATCATCATCATTATTGTTGCTTCACTGAGATCATCATCATAGTACCACAAAGATTCTTGCAGTTGCACCATTGCCTGTACTTCTACCTATATCATTATTTCATCACTATATCAACGAGGTCTTTTATATGTGAGTTGCACCAAGATAGTGATCATGATCGAGACCATCATTGCTAATTTACCAAAATCTTGAATGAGTCTAGAATGCTAGAATGTATTACTGAGATCACTGGTAATTATGCTGAGATTGTAATGACATCTAGAGAGTAGGCTGAGGCAAAGAGTGTCACTTTAGGACTCTTCCATTCACAGGTATGCCAAGACTATTATTCTGTGATGCTGATAAATGTGAGATTGTAAGGAGGCTGAAAATATAACGGGTTGATTTCCAAAATACATACTGTAATAGCCCTTCAAAATATCAAAGGTATCCGAGATTCCTCACTGTAATCATCCTTGAGATTTCTGAGACATGTGAGATTTGTCTTAATGGCCTTCATCTAGATTTATTTTTTTTAGTCTTGGACTAGTGCATGACACATGAAATAGAAAAACACAATTGTCACTCCTTTTTAATAAGGAGTGATGTAATCCAAGCTCCTTCTTAGTGAAGGCGATGGCAGTGGCGATGAAGGTGATGTAGGAGATAGAGGAGGAGGTGGAGGAAGAGACGAAGCAAGAGGAGGTAGGGAAGGAAGCACTAGTAGTGGAGGATGTGGAGGCGGAGGTGGAGGCAGAGGTAGTGGAAGAAGTGGTGGTAGGCGATGGAGGATGAGGAGGAGGAGGAGGAGGAGGCAGTGTGGTGGTGGTGGATGCAGAGGAGGAGGAGGAGGAGGAGGATGCTAAGGTAGTTGAGGAGGAGGTGGAGGTGGTGGTGGAGGTGGAGAAGAAGAATGAGGTGGAGGGTGTGGTGAAGCCGAAGGAGGAGGAGGTCATGTTGTTGGTGGAGGAGGTGGTAGAGGTTGAGTTTGGAGGCATAGGTGGTGGTGGATGAGGAGGCGGAGGTGGAGGAATAGGAGCAGGAGGATGTGGAGGTGGAGGAGGAGGAGCAGGGGGATGTGGAGGTTGAGGTGGTGGAAGCAAAAGTGGAGGAGAAAGAGGAGGAGGAGGAGGCAGTGGAGGTGGATAAGGGGGAGGAAAAAGTGGAGGTGGAGGAGGAGGAGGAGGTGGATGAGGGGTTGTTGGCAGAGGTGGTGATGGAGTAGGAGGTAGTGGTGGAGTAGGAGGTGGTGGAGGTGGAGGAGGAAGAGGTGAATGAGGAGGATGATAAGGCTGTGGAGGAGGGAGATGAGGTTGAAGAGGACGAAGAGGAGGAGGATGTGGAAGTGGAGGTGGAGGTGGAGGACGAGTGGAGGATGAGTTGAAGGTGGAGGTGGAGGTTGAGGTGGAGGAGGAGGTGAAGGTGGAGGTGGAGGTTTAGCTAGAGAAGGAGAAGGAGTAAGCAGAGGAGGAGGAGGCGGTGGTGGAGGAGGTGGAGGTGGAGGTGGAGGAGGAGAAGGAGGATGAGGAGGAGGGGTTGGAGGAGGTGGAGGTGGAGTTGGAGGTGGTGGTGGATGAGGAGGAGGAGGAGGAGACAAAGGTGGAAGTGGAGGAGGAGCAGGTGGTGGTGGTGGTGGTGGATGAGTCAGCGGAGGAGGAGGAGGAGGAGGAGGCGGAGGGGTAGTTAGTGGAGGAGGTGGAGGTGAAGGAGGTGGAGGAGGAGGTGGAGGCTGAGGAGGAGGTAGAGGCAGAGGTGGATTTCGAGGTGGGGGAAGATGAAGTGGTGGAGGAGGAGGAGGAGGTGGAGAAGGAGAAGGATAAGGAGGAGGAGGAGGAGGAGATGGTGGAGGAGGTGGAGGTGGAGGAACAAAGGAGGAGGAGGAGGAGGTGGTGCATGTGGACGATGAGTAGGAGGAGGTGGATGTGGGTGATTAGATGATGGAGGTGGAGGTGGAGGTGGATATATGGAAGTTAATTTAAGATTGATGTCTTAAATTCAAATATAAAATTTTCACTCTCTTCTCCACTGTTGGAAATGAAAGCTACAATTTCATGAATCGAAAACATATCCCTTTACATACATAATATCCTACTATTAAATGATAATTAATTCATTTAGAAATATTTCCTCTATTCACAAATATATTCATTCAAGTACATGAAATTTCTTTTATGTTTAGATCTGATACCTTGGCTAAGAATTTGAAGCATTTATCAAGATCAAAATTTTGTGTTTATTTTGTTTAAACCTTTTGTTAGTCTTTTAAACACTTATAGTTCTATTTTTATTGTTCAATGAACCATTTGTTTGGGATTGACTGGTTTCATCTAATTATCATTGATTTAAAAAGCATTGGGTTAAATTTAACGTTGTTTCTTGGATAAGAAGCCTTATGTTCTTCTTCTTTTATGTTTACTTGAGAAACATAGGATATTAGGAATCATATATGGCTTTGTTTATTCTTTTGGTATTTCACATATTTTGTGTAGTTATTATTTTTCGTAATCATATAGAGTTGACATGAATATCTAATGTGTACTCATAGAATATAAATAGAACAAATATTATAGTATTGTAAAGTTTTGATGGAATCACTTCATTACATATAGTAAGAAGTAAATACATTGTATAAATTGTCCTTATGAATAAAAATAATGGTTTACACTATTGGGGCCATAAGACAGCCAAAACTATTTTATCATAATTAAATATTTTCATTAACGAAGTGAGGTTAAATCTATTGAATTGAAATCGATATACATGCATTTTCTTGAGTGTCATGCATTTTTGGAAAAGCACTAGCTATATAAGGGTTTTATTTAAACTCAAACAACATCAAATTTCCTTGTAGCCAACATCAAGTGAAAATGGAAACTGACATTGAAACCCTAGAAAGTGTAAGCGTTTGATAAGTACTTGAAGGCTAAAGTATAGGCGGAAAACTTGCATGAATTTTGACCCCAAAACAATGTCACAAGATAACCCAAGTTGGTCATAGACTAACCTACACACACAAGAAAGGAATTCCTTTGTTTGAATTGGAATCACTTTAAATTAATTAGGCAAAGAACATTATAAAGGGTTTTGAGATAAGTGGAGTCTAACCTTAGTAATATGGATGACATCCTTCAATCTGATGCTGTGTTGTAAACGGAATAACATTAGTATTGTACATATATTCTTGTACAAAGAAAAATTATATCGAGATGAGAATCAAGTTATGGTTTAATCATAGAGTGAAAATTCTAGAAAGATTGTACAATATTTGAAGGAACTCCATGTATGAAGGGTAGTTCATTTTGAAATCATTGGGAAAAGCAGAAATTAACCTGAAATCCTTTGAGGCAACCATAACCAACTTATGATACATCACAACCACAAAGTAAGAAGTAAAAAATTACAATAATATACCCAATATGCAAGAATGGCTATACTATAACAAACATAAGTGAATGTAGAGGAACCAAAGGCCTTGTGGTAGCTTACTGAAGGATTTCATCGATACCACATTTTACAAGGACTCTTTTTCTAAGAGCGTGAGATGGACATAAGTTTTTGACATACATTGCACATAGAATCACATAATCCCAAAACATCAATGTTTTGTTTTTGAAAAACCTCATTGAGAGAACTATATTCAATAGAGTAATGTTCATTCTTTCAACTACTTAGTTTTGTTGAGAATTGTATGGAACTATGCTCTTATGTTGAATCTCGTGCTTGCAGATATATTTTTCATATTCATTAGATTACATTATATTCCATTAATGGTATGAAGAGAGCCAATGTGTGATTATGCTTCATATCCAATCCATACATGAAAATCCTTAAATGTTTTGAAAGCTTGAGATTTACATTTTAGTAAGTACACCCAACACATTCCAGTGTAATCATCAACATAATATTTCGTACATTTATTTTCATTATCATAATTAAAATGCATAGGACCACACAAACCAAAATATATATGTCCAAATTTTCTACATGAATGAAGGGGCCTTGCTAGCGATTGTGAACAAGGAGCAAGTGGAAAATGATTATGCATAGCTATAGACCCATATAAATAAGAAAGTGGAAAATTCCACATATATTTAGTAAGGTACTCAATTGACATATTTAATGCTTAAAGTGGTTATGTATAACAAAAGAAACGTGTTGAGTTCTCATCCTTTGGGAGATATATCACCCTTGACGAGGAAGGGGCATGACTAAGTAAAGCGAAAAATGAGATAGTATTGATGGATAGTCTATGAGCTCTTGGTAGAATAAACAATGTTCCAATGTAAATAAGCCTGATAATTTTCCACGTAGTAGAGAAATTTATTGTGGGTAATATTCGAGGCTTTTTCAAAATAAAAAATAAAAATTAGTTATCAATTTTGACATTTTTTTAAATTTATTTGCTCAAAGTTTATACTTCAAAATTATTTTAACTTAAAAATAATTAGAACTCTCAATATTTTTACGAAAATATCAGTAAACATTTAACATTATCGATATTATGGAGTACTAATGTTAGACAAGGTTTATAAGCTTTAAAATAAATTTTCATCCTTGAATGTTTTACTACTAGATAGAACCCTTTGAGAAGAAATAAAAAACATGGCACAGTTGTGCAAAATATATAAAAGAATTAAGTGATTAATAGAGAAGATAACATGAGACATTGTTGAATAAAACTAACATATGGGGAATAACTAACAAGGAATAAAGTTGTGGGTCATTTAATGTTTGCATATTGTGAGGCTTTGTGACATAGTACTCGTGAAAATCCTCAATGCTAAGCGCATGTACATTTCATGATACTTTTTTATTTGAAATGATAAAAGACAGTTTAGGGTGCATAAATGTAATTATATTATAATTTAGTCAAAGAAACATTGTACTCTTCTTTTATTTCGTTAAATACTTTTATGCATGTCCAAGTTTATTTCACCTTCATGGCTTCTTTTGATGAGAAGGAGAGCTGAGGAATTTGTCATTGTACATATATGATAAAAATATTATTAATTCGTACAACTTTAATGAAGAGGATTATTAATCTATATGATTTTATTTATTAGTTAAAAATGTTATTTTATTAGTGAAAAATGTTGTTAAGCCGTATGAATTTTAATATTTTTTTTCTTATTTAACAACTTATCCTCAAATTTTATTTTAACAATTTTATTATTTAGCAAACAAAATTATGTATAATGACTTTCACTCCATCTTCTTAATTGTCAATTCAAACTGATAATGTGAATCACTGAGATAAAGATTGGCATTTCAGATTTGAGCATTAACTTTGTACATATTCTCTTGACTGTGAAGAAAGCAATTTAAACATTGAGCTTTTAAAGTTCACCATTACTTTTTTAACTTTGAAATTTTTTGTTCTTTTACTGCAAAAACAATTAAATAGCCATAGTTTCTAATTTTGAAACTATCCATTTTTTACTTCAAAAGAAAATAAATATTATTATGAAATTTAACTTTTAATTTTTCACTTTCCCATCAACTATTTGCTTTTTCTAATTTTGAAACTAATTTTCATATCATATGGCTTTGCATCACTAACCAAACCAAACCTACCTTTTCATGAGGTCCTAGTTCTGAGATTATCACATCCTCTTTTTCTTGTTGTTCCGTGTTCCTCCCCATACTGAAAAGAGATAGATAATTCTTGTTCCTCCCCATATTGAAAAGAGAGATAATTCTTATTGAGTTTGAGATCAACCATGCCAAACACGGGTTTTTAAATTTAACTTTTAATTTTTTCCTTCGTTTTCTTTAAAATTTAAAGGTAAATTATTTTGGTTTGAATTTTTTTTAATTTAATGGGTGGTTTTTTTGACTTAATGAAATTTATATTCTGTTTTTAATTTTAAATTTAACCTTTAATTTTTTACTTTGCTTTCTTTAAATTTTAAAAGTAAATTATTTTGGTTTGTATTTTTTTAATTTAAAGAGTGGTTTTTTTACTGAATGTAATTTATACTCTGTTTTTAAATTTAAGTTATTTTTTGCTTTTTCGGGCTGTACTTTCTAAATTTAGGTAACTTTTTGCTTTTATGGGCTGTCTTCTTGAATTCGAGCCATTCCCTTCATAGCCGTTTTCTCACAATCCCAAATTTATACTCTATTTTTAAACTTAGATTATTTTTAGCTTTTTCAGGTTGTATTTTCTAAATTTAGGTAATTTTTTACTTTTATGAGCTGTCTTAATTCGAGTCGTTCCCTTCATATCCGTTTTCTCACCATCGCAATCTCACATAGCCAATATGTGATGATTTCGAAACTATGCTCATGCCCAATTGTTCCAAGATAGTGTTTTCATTGGTAACGCCAATTTTGTTGGCTCTGTATCTTTGTTGGGAGAGCGTGATACTGAATATATGAAGATCGTGTGTTCGATCTGTATCTTTGATGGGAAGCGTCAGACTGAATATGTTTGAAGGTCGTGTGTTCGATCTGTATCTCTGTTGAGAGAAATTCAGACTGAATATATTAAAATCATGTGTTCGGTCCACGGTCAACGCCCCTCTCACTTCGTAACTCTACTTTCAATCAGGTTTGAGGTAAGTAGCCATTTCTGTTAATTCAAATTATCTTAACATTCCATGCTTCTTCCTCTTTGATATTTGTTTATAATTTTTTTATGCAACTATGGATATCATTTATTTTGTGTGCATATTTGAAGCCTTGCTTTAAAGTATGGTTTATAAAAACATTTTACAACTATGGATACCGTTTATCGACAATTTTATTTGCACAAGCGTTTATCGACAATTTTATTTGCACAATGTAATGTATTGTTTATAAAATTTTTCTACAGCTATGGATATCATTTATGGATATGTTGTTTATAAAAAATTTCTACATCTATGGATATTGTTTTTGGATAATTTTGTTAATTTTGTTTCCACATTTGAAAGGTTGAAAACTGGTTTATAATTATTTTTTTTGCAATTATGGAAAGTACTAATTCATACTTTTCACATATTGATATTTTTAGTGTTTCATTATACATTTATTCACACATTGAAAAGTCTGAACACTTAGTCATCAAGATTCGTCCTTAATTACTATCTAGGCCCAATCATCTGCACTGAACTTTGGTCTTATTGTTACGGAGATATCAATCATTGATACGCGTAGCCCCAAAATTATGATGCAAAAAACATAGAAATTCTTGCAAACATTCACCTCTTTCCTTGTTTGTTAAACCATGGATTGGAAATGTTCCTTGGGTGGGTGATAAACTTTGATGTCTCATTTTTTTTTTATCTATATTCTAATATGAAAATAGATTCAACATCAATTCTTTTTTTTGTTTTTTGTTGTTGGAATTGGAATTTGGCATTGAGATTATATATTTTTGAAATTTAGAACACAAAAATAAATTCAACACTCTAAATTGTATTTTTAAATATAAAAATTATTTTTAATACTTTTAAATATAGACATGTAGAAATATGAATATGTGGAAAATAGTCAAACTTAATTTTTCCTTTTTCCAAATAAAACACGAAAATGTTGTTCTCTTAAACTACACTGCACTTCAATTACTCGGTGTTCACTTTTGTTTTTCACCACCCTTACAACTTTGATATTGAAAATCATAGGTGGCCGCACATAATTTTAATCACTTTTATCATAACTTTGTTAGTGAAATTGCGAAAATAGTATTTGACTTAAACTAGAAAACCTAATTAAATTTTACTAATTAAATTGTTGTGCTCATAATTACTTATTTATATTACAAATTTTTACACATGTTGTTTGTTATATTATCATGTATATATTGAGATCTAAATTTTCTCAATAAGTATTATAAATTAAAAGAATGAAAAGGTATGCAATTTTATTTTGTTTAATCTTTCTGAGGAGGAGGAGGCGGTGGCGGAGGCAGAGGCAGAGGAGGAGGAGGCGGAGGCGAAGGTGAATTCAAAGGTGGAGGTGAAGGAGGAGGAGAGGAGGAGGAGGCACAAGAACAGGCGAAGGATGCAAAGGATAGGAGAAGGAGGCAAAGGAGCAGGATGAGGTGGAGGTGAAGGCAAAGGCAAAGGTGGGGGAGGAGGAGGTGCGGGAGGAGGAGGAGATGGAAGAAAAGGAGGAGGAGCACGAGGAGGTGGCAGCAGCGGCGGTGAGGAGGAGGAGCAAGTAAAGGTGGAGGCAGCCGTGAGGGAGGAGGCAGTGGAGGGGATGGGGTAGCGGGGAGGAGGGTGGTGACAATGGAAGAGGAGGTGGTGGAGGCAAAGGAGGAAGATGAGGAGGAGTAGAAGGAGGAGGAGGCAAAGGCGAAGGTGGCAGCGTTGGCGGTGGCAGTGGTGGTTGTGGCAGATGAAGAGGAAGAGCATATGGTGGAGATGGTGGTGGTGGAGGTGGAGAAGGAGGAGGAGGGGGTGAAGGCGTTTGAGGAGGAGGTGGAGGTGGTGGTGGAGGTGGAGTAGGAAGAGGAGGTGGAGGAGGTGGTGGCGGTAGAGGAAGAGGATGAGGAGGAGAAGGAAGAGGAGGAGGTGGTGTTGTTGGTGGAGGTTGAGGTGGTGGATGAGAAGGCAGAGGTGGTGGTGGTGCAGGAGGAGGTGGAGGTGGAGGATAAGCAGCAAGAGGAGGCAGAGGTTGAGGTCATGGAGCAAGAGGAGAAGGAGGAGGAGGTAGACGTGGAGATGGAGGAGGAGGAGGAGTAAAACGTGGAGGATGAGGAGGAGGTGGTGGAGGTGGAGAAGGAGGAGGAGGAGGAGGTGGAGGTGGATGTGGGGGTGGAGGTGTAGGTGGTGGAGGTGGAGGTGGTGGTGGAGTAGGAGATGGTGGAGGTATAGGTAGATGTGGAGTAGGAGGTGGTTGGGGTATAGGTGGATGTCAAGGAGGAGCAGGAGGAGGAGGAGGATGAGAACGGTGTGGAGGAGGAGGATGAGGAGGAAGCAGAGGTGGAAGTGGTGGTGGAGGAAGAGTGGAAGTGGAGGTTGAGATGGAGGAGGAGGAGGAGGAGGATGAGGAGGTGGTGGGGGAGGTGGAGGTTGAGGTGGAGGAGGAGAAGGAGGAGGAGGAGGAAATGAGGGTGGAGGAGGTGGAGGTGGAGTTGTAGGTGGTCGTGAGTAAGGAGGTGGAGGACAAGGATGAGGAGGAGAACGAGGAGGAGGAGGAGCAGGAGGAGGAGGCGGATACAGAGGTGGTGTAGGAGGCAAAGGCAGAGGAGGTGGAGGAGGAGGTGGAAAAAGAGGAGGTAGAGGCAAAGGTGGTGGAGGTGGTGGAGGCAGAGGTGGTAGAGGCAGAGGTGGTGGAGGTGGGGAAAGAGGAGGTGGTGGAGGAGGAGGAGGTGGTGGTGGTGGTGGAGGAAGAGGAGGAGGAGGATGTGGTGGTTGAGGAGGTGGTGGTGGAGGTGGAGTTGGAGGAGATGGTGGAAGACGAGGAGGAGGAGGAGAAGGCAGTGGGGGAGGTGGAGGTGGAGGAGAGGAGGAGGAGGAGGAGGAGGGGTGGATGTGGAGGAGGAGGAGGAGGAGGTGGAGGTGGACGATTAGATGGTGGAGGTGGAGGAGGAGGTGGTAGAGGTGGACGATTAGATGGTAGAGGTGGAGGTGGAGATATGCAAGTTAATTTAAGATTCATGTCTTAAATTCAAATATTAAATTGTCACTCTCTTCTCCACTGTTGGAAATGAAAGATATAGTCTCATGAATCTAGAACATATCTCTTCACATATATAATATCCTACTATTAAATGATAAGTAATTCATTCAAGAATATTTCGTTTATTCACAAATATAGTGATTCAAGTACATCAAATTTCTTTTACATTTAGATCTGATATATTGGACAAGAATTTGAAGCATTTATGAAAATCAAAATTTTTTGTTTATTTTGATTAAAACTTTTGTTAGTCCCTTAAACACTTATAGCTCTAGTTTTGTTGTTCAATGAACCATTTGTTTGAGAATGACTGGTTTCATCTAATTATCATTGATTTCAAAAGTGTTGGTTAAAGTTAACATTTTTCCTTGAATAAGAAGCCTTATGTTCTTGTTTTCTTCTCTTTACATGAGAAACATAGGATATTAGGAATCATATATGGATTTTTTTATTCTTAGTGTATTCCAATTTTTTTGTGTCATTCTTATTACTTTTCTATATATCTAATGGTTTAAGGAAAAAAAATATCCAGTTCACTTTTTGGCATGACCTGAGCTTCTTCGCTTTTTAGAGAATCCACAATTTATCTTGTATTTTGTTTTAAAATATTTATTAGGAAAGGGAAATATGTTATACTTTGCTATTTGTATGGAATAATGACCTATGATCTAGCTTCCTATGTGTTCATTGTAGGGGATCTATTTTCATGGGAACAACATTCCTTTAATGAAATTATAATTTTGAGGGAAAGGCTAAAGGAGAAACACATATAATTAGTGGAGGAGGAGAGACTACTTAGTGTATTATCATTTTTGAAGTTGAACTCCTTTGATGATACTTATTTTATAACATGTTATGCTAAGTAATGAACATTTTTCTTTATGGGCTATATTTTGAACTCAAAAATTATGGCTTGATAATGAGTTTGTGTTAATTATTTTTTTTACCATATAAGATATTAAATTTCATTACATTTTGTGAGGTTAGATGCTAGAAGAATGAACTAGAATGTTAAGAAATATGGGACCCAAACACCATAAATACTTGAGAGGTTCTAGGTGTGGTAGTAATATGTAATTTTCTATAATATTTCCTGAGAAAAGAGGAATCTTTGCAGACTCAAGGAATGATCTCAGTGAGAGAAGGCATTGTGTGGTTTCCAACCATTAAGGAAATTTAACTATTAGGGTGAACATGAAGCTTTGGATCATAATATGTTAGGTGGTTTATAATGATAATATTCTTGTTGTGAGGGGAGCTCATGGTATGGCAGACAAATTAAGATACCATGCTCATGGCATACATGAAACTATGTCCTAGAAAAATATTTTAGTCTAGATGGACATCAATAACCTTGAGATTGATCATGACTTAGTTGTTGACTAACTCGATAGGAAATTTTTGATACAATCCTTTGGGTTGTGAGGGGAAACCATCATATTCTATAAGTGTGATCATGAATGGTAAGAGTATGGATGATATGAGATTTTTCCACACTTAAGAAAGAATCACTCATGTGGATTTTACTTCATCAATTATACATAATTGGATGATGACATTATTTATGGACAGTAGGACTTGGAATGCAATGGATGGGGGGAGAAAAAAATAGTATACTTTATCAGCATCAAGGAAAATCATAATATCATCTTATGGATCCACATTTCACAAAGTGGAGACGATACATTTTTGTTGTGAAGGGCACATCTGGAGGATCTCCAACAGTAACATGGCAGAAAGTGACTGCACAAATCCATCTACAATGTTATGGTTATTGTAAGGATATGAAAGGGGAATGGGTAGGATTTCAATGTAACTGTCCCTCAGTCATCTTAAAAGGTACTAAAACTCTCAATTGATGAATTTGTAGGGTGTCGTTTCTTGATCACAATGGCTCTGTAATAGGGGCAAGTTGTGTCTAAGGTGTAGGCTTGTATTGATGTGACTAAGCGGAGAGGTTGATGTCAATAGAATCCATCATCAGTATTTCAAAAGTTTCAATCCTAGGTATGAGAGTGTATAGATAGGAAAATTGGGTGTATATAAAATCATACTGCATGGTCTCTTGCTCATTTTTAAGGAATGTTGATTAAACAACTTGGTAATGTGAGGAATGAGTGATTTCAAGAACCATTCCATGAAAAATTAATTATTGAGTTCCAGAGCATTGCACAAGATCCACCATGTATGTCACTCCTAAATATGATGAATGATGTGAGTATCATGGAAGACAAGAAATTGAAAGTAATAAAGGAAAGAATTTTCAATGGTGGGGAACATCTAAAAGTGACATTGGGCTAGTCAATGTACCATTTTACTACAACACCAGTTAGTCTGCATTGAAATAGATGGAAGTGGATCAAATCCTATGTGATAGAGTTTGATGAAAACCACATATGGAATGACTGGATATTATTATTAGATCCTCTCTTGGGTTCCCCTCAAACTTTGCGATATTCGAGGAAATTTTGTTTGGCATTGGGGACCACATTAGATCAATAGAGAATAGGATCACTAATGAGTTTTCTTAAATTAGATAGATTGAATCGAGACATGAAGGGGAGAATCAATTGAGTTATGTTTATTCTAGTAGGTTCTCCTATATTAATTCCATGGCTAGGAGCCATGTTAGTACTGACATTAGCACCAATATTTCCTTCACTATTAGCACTCATAGTGGGATCGACAATGTCATTGAGGATAACACTTGACATGGTAGTGATTTGTGGTTGGTTGCATTCATAGGAAGAGGAACTACGATAGGACCCAAAAGAGTTAAAACCCAAAGGTGGGTTATCGTGAGGGATCCTAACTTGTCAAGTAGGTGTAAGGGGTCATCCAAGAGGAAACTGATGATGAAGAATTCTCAATCTCCATGAAGAAATACAATGTTGGGACAAGGATGTATCTAAAAGGATAAAGTGATTAAAAAGTTAATCAAAGTAATAATCAATAGGAGAAACTAGGTGAAGTGGTGAAATGTGGTCTAGTAAATAGGAGCATACGCTAATCTAATTCAAGCAGTCTCATTTAATCAAATAAATGAACTCTATCCTAGATGATATACTATGCCTCAAAAAACTCCTATATTATCTTTCAAGATGGTGTTCCAAAAAACCAAGGTACCAGATCATCAAGACTAGAAAAAAGGATAAGTGAAGGTATGAAGAGGTGTGGTTTCTTTGCACAACCACCACATGTAGGTTGGTTTTCCTAGAACAAAAACCACTATTAATATATCTGTTGAGTTGGGGTGAGAGAATATCAAGTTTTGGGGTGGAAAATTTGGGCTCATATTTCAGACCAAGGGCTGGGAGCCTCAAGGGGAACCACCAGTATTATTAGTATAAGGTTTACCCTGTTCATGGTGTTCTTATGGGCACTAGTTCTTACCACTAGATGTTGAAGGATTTCAAGTTCCTGATGGACAACCACTATCTTTCAATGTATATTGATTGATGGGTGTTGTTTGGATGCCTATCCCACCGATCCTAACTGAACTAATACATTATTTTGATGCCCAAGTGGGCTTAATCAATGTGAGTAATATTAGGGTTGATTTTAGAGGCTAAGATTGGGGTCATGAACAATACTTTGGACTTAGTGGTGTGTTGGTATATGCCAGTTTATGTTTGATGCAAGTTGAAATGAATTTACTTTTCACTAAAATCATAGATACTCAATTACAAAGGACAATAAATAGAATTTTGTAGCATAACATAGATTACTCGCTCACCATAAACAATTTACTACCCATCCTTCAAGGGTTCCATGGAAAGAAAAAGAAGAAAACATGGGAGAAAATGAAGCTCTAATTGGTGGATAAAAAATCTAGGATAAGAATGGATATTTATCTAATTTCCTACAACCAAACTTATAAAAAGGCTATAGGAGGGAAACTGAGATTCAGGGAAGTAAAATAACCTCAAGCAGATCTACCACAAAGGGGGTTAAGAAGAGAAAAACAAGTGGAGATTAATACTAGTGAAAATAGTGAATTTGTTAATGTTATTATCTAATGGGGAAGAAAATTAACAGATCTATAAAACAATGGTTATAGGGGGTTTTCCCCACGTATTGCAGTAAACTACCAATTCGACCTTATAAACCCAACTCGGTGGACAAGCAATAGAAACCATCAAAGGGGTTTCATTCTTCCTCTTAGTGAATAAAAAGTGAAGATGTAAAGGCTTATTAGTTGGATACAGATAGGAGAGATCCCAAACACTTACAACTAAGAAACAACCTAAAAGAATAGGAATAACTATAATATTTTTAAAATTATTACCAATGGAGACAATTGATTTAGAAGTGAATTAACTAGTGAAAATTTTGGTCTATTTAATGAATTGAAAAATGTGAAAATAGGTCAATATATATATTAGTCATTGCAGAAAAGGGTCCAAAACTACATTGACTTCCTAAGGCCTTTTTCTTTTGGGGTCTTCTCTAAATTGGTTGTTTATTACCATTTCAAGACTTGTGACCTAAAAAATACTCTGTGAAGGCAAAGCAAACCAATTTTCTCTCAAAAACTACAAAAAATGGAAAATTACTCAAAAAGGAAAGGGGGATAAAGCTTACAAAATGCCAATGAAGGCCTAAAGTGTTGATATCCCTAGTGGAGTTACCATTTGTTGGATGTCTTCATACAAAAGAGTTAAGAAAAAAAATTTATCCATGGGTGGCTAGTACTCTAACAAATGAAAAATTAGGATTCACTTATAAATCCTAGGGGTAGCACATATTACTGTAGTTGTTCATCTGCATAATGAACCATAATAAAAAACAGTAAAAAAGAGAGATAAGCATATATCACTACAAAACATATGAAAATTCCATTTATCCAAATAAGAACTTTATTATATACTCACTTGGTGAGAAGATATGCTTTGAGAGTGGTTCAAAAGGACCTTTGCCTTGGGAGGGTTCATGTGTAGTACTTGTCGCAACTTTTGTGGTTCACTCCCTCAAAAAGGCAGAATGATCCCAAAAATAAAAATAAAAAGAAAAAGTAGATATGTTTTGGTGGAGAAAGATAGAGAGTTATAGGATCATAGGTTGGACAATGAAAATGGATCATGTAAAATGAGGAGGAAAACCTCTCTATTTATAATAAAATGCTACCTAGTTTTGATGAGTTAAAATATAATAAAATATTTGTTAGACGAAATCATGATCTAACCAATTTGGTATTTTATTATTCTTTGTGAGAGCAAAAGGTCAAAAACGAAGGTAAATAATATTTATTTAGGCAACTAACTAAAAAATAATGATTTATTGAGTTAATTAATAAAAATGGGTAAAATGGTTAAAAAATAATAAATAATAGGTTTATTAAATTACTTCTAGGTGAAATGGTAAAATAGGTTAGAAATAATTTAATAATAAATTATCTATTTGAGGATGTTTAAAAGATTAAGGAATCATCAATAAATAAATGACTTATTGAATAATTCATATGGACACAGAAAATATGACTGAAACTATTTTAGATTATTTTCATATAAATGGGTAAAATTGTGAGAATAACATGAAATTAATGAATTTAGGGATTATACTCATGTAAGGAAGAAATAAATCAAAATAACTTAGGAAAAGAGGTTTCTTAGGATATTCCTTAGGTAAATGCGGGTTTTAATGTGTAAAACCCATACTAGCATGGTGTATTTCGATCTGGCTAACAATTTTAGCTAGGTGGTCTTTTTTTATGTGAAAATAGTGGTTAGTAAAAATACACATCATGAGTGAGAATATGCCTTAGGCCCACAACCGTGAATCACAATTTCGTTCTTGTTTTGCATTCTTTACAATCCAAGTGGAATACAAGTGGATGAATACATTTTGTGCACTGGAAATGGGCTTCAAACTTTTAGGATTATAGAGGAAAAGAATTAGCTTAATCCATGGAGAAGTAGAGTTGGTAAGGAGAGTAGTAGAGTTGGTATTTAGGCCCTGGACATTATTTCTTGGGTTATTTTACCATGAACATAATTAAATCCATACAAAGAACCCTGTCTAAAGGGTCAATGGAACTAGAGTTGTATATGGATGCCTTTGATAGCCTGTGCACCACATGGAAGGGTTGGAGGGCCTTAAACATGGTCAAGCTAGAATACAAGCAGTTTAGGATACCACCAAATCTTCATTCACTCAATAGCCTTGAATGAGTACTCAAGAAATCATCAAACCCTAAATCATAAAACTAACGAGATACTATGTTCCAAATGAACTACACAAGAGTGTGCACATGCTTAATAATATGCATGTGTTCTTGAAATAAATAACCTGCCATTGAGTTAGCAAGCTAAGTGTGGTGGTTTGGGGAATTTTAAGGATATAAAATCATAAATGGATTTGTTTTATGTTGATTTTTGGTAGCATCGGATATGCTCTAGCATTGAAATTTAGGGGAAAGGCTAAGGCACATGAGATCTCCAAAACACAGAAATTGTTTTGAGAAATTCCACCCGTCTGAGGAGTTATTTAAATAATTAATATTTTTAATGGGTTCCTAAGTCTAAACTTAGGAAAATAAAAATATTAATGGGTATTAATAAAGATAAGGGTGAGAAGCTTCTATGAGATCTTGTTCATTTATTCGTCAACAAGAAACATATAAAAGAAGACTTGAGGATCATTTCGAAAAACACCCGCAAGTACTCACTATATCAAGGAAAATCGATTCTCAGGTAGAGGAGATTGATTTTAGAGGGAGAGTTGCAAGGTGGAGGAAGAGGAGGGCATTAGCAGTAAGCAGTGACAGAGGAGGAGGTGACATAAAGACAATAAGATATAGCTCAGAGAGAGAGACAGTCCAGAGGAGAGACGCAGAGCCTATACAGGCTGATCTAGAGGGACGTAGAGCCACTTAGAGCCATGTTGGGCCATGCAGAGTGACGTAGGGGTGATGTAAAAGTGGTTGTAGGGTCTCCAAAGTGTCATAGGTCTCATATGTTTTCCTTCAATTTCTCTATAAAATCATTCATTGTAAAAGAAATTGTTGCTGAAGATTAATAACGCCCTCATCTGCTACACCAATTTTCCCACTTTGGGTTTTTCTAGGGACAATTGTCCAAAAATAACAGTGTTGATGTGATTGGTTCTTGTGCATGTATTTTTTTCTCTAGGTAATTGTGTGATAAATGCAGTATAATTTATTTTAATATATACTGAAGGGATTTCATAAATAACTTATTGTGAATAATAAGTAGGTGAAATAAATCAGTTGTTGCAGTACTAGAATTTTAGTTTAGAAATTTTCACATGGTATGAGAGCAGAGATCCAGAAATAGGAGAGGAAAATAAATTATCGCTCAAGAGCATGATGCAGAGGCATCCACCCAAGTGAACTCACGTAGATTTCGAGAATAATTCACAAGGGGCATAAATTACGATTATTCTATGTTAGCTTCCAAATTGGAAGAAGAAGTCACTTACCTAGCAAGCTCTGCCTCCTCAGATGTTTGGTATATAGATAGTGGAGCTTCTTGGCATACGACAGGAATTTGAGAATGTTTTTAAGATTATCAGGAAGAAAGAATGAATTTTCTGATCACCATGGGAAGTAAGGCAAAGTGTACTCCATTAGGAAGAGGTATTATAGTTTTTCTAACCGAAGAAGGAGAGCGGCTTCGAGGAACTAATGTGTTGCATGTTCCAGGATTGGGGATGAACTTACTTTCCATATCTCAAATTCAGAACAAGGGCTATGAATCTTTCTTCATTAAGTAGAAATTATATGTCAAACACCCAAGTTGGAAAAAGAAGGCCCAAATTGGAATCAGAAGTCACAGGCTATATAGGTTGCAGCTAGAATCACCAATGACACTGATAGGCAGTAATGGAGAAAACGATTTGAATGAAATATGGCATAGGAGGATGGAACACTTACACCATGGTGACCTGAGAATTTTCAGGAAAATACTATCAAGAGTTCCAGAACTAAGTACTAAATGAGATGATGTATGTAGAGGGTGCACTTTGGGCAAGTATGCCAAAGCAACGTTTTCCAGAAGTAGTGACGCAGATCCTAATTTCTACTATTTGATTGTAGAGAATGAACCTCTAATCCTAGTGTTATATGTCGATGATCTCTTCCTGACAAAATAATCTAGGCTCATCAAAGACTATAAGAAGAACCTAGCCATAGAATTTTCCATGAAGGATTTCGGATAGATGCATTATTTCTTGGGGTTGGAAGTTTGGAAGCAGAAGGGTGAGATCTTCCTTGGATGAGGGAGATATGCTATAGAAATCTTGAAGAGATTCAGTATGCAAGACTATAGGCTTGTGGCTACTCCAATGATCACCAAATAGAAGAATATTGATGCATCAAAAGATAAAGATGTTGATCCCACCTTGTACAAATAGTTTATAAGGTCTGTGATGTATCCGGTCAATACCAGGCCAGCCATTTGTTACGTTGTCAACACCGTCACTCAGCTCATGGTGGAACCTAAGAGGATGCATTGGACAACAACCAAACATGTTCTGAGGTATATACAAGGAACAATTGAGCATGGACTAATATACACCAGAGGAAATGACATCAGGTTGAGTGGGTTCACTAACGCAGATTGGGCTGGAAGTTTAGTAGATCAGAAATGTACAACTGGGTATTGGTTCAACATTAGATTAGGAATGACCTCCTGGTGAAGCAGGAAATAGAAATCCGTGGCTCTGAGCTTAGCTGAAGAAGAATATATGGCGGCTAGCACAGTTTCGTGCGAAGCCATATGGATCAGGAAATTGCTTGTGAATCTATTCAGGAGAAGGATGGAAGTGACTAGGATCATATGCGATAATCAGAGTTGCATCAAAATATCTGAGAATCTAGTATTTCATGATCGGTCGAAGCACATTGATATCAGGTGTCACTTTGTCAGAGATTGTGTCCAACAAGCAGCAGTACAATTGAGATACACTCCTACAGGAGATGTTGGGTAGCGGATCCCCCCTTAGCAGGTTTTTGGGGCTTAAAGCCCGAATTTTGGTCAAGTGCAATGTAAAGACCTGCTGAAGCCCCGAAAATTGGGTCGACAACAAGGGCGATATCCGCCTGGTCCGGACCTTGGTTGGCAGCTCCTTATCCGTTTGGTATAGCGGATCCGACTGGGGATAATTGGACCAGTTTCCCAATCTATGGGTGTGTGTGTGTAGAATTGGATGTTTCTGATCTAACAGTAACTATCTAAGCTATTCTAATTCAAACTTTAATCTAATTCTATGCTATGGCGATCTAATAAAAATAGCACATCTAATCTATGCTAACCCAGGATGTAATTCTTCTATTATGCGATCTAAAGAGATTTCAAATAACAACTGGTAATAAAGATCATTCAGCGATTATAAGAAAGGAAATCAATTAAGATGAACTATTTCACATAAGAATTTAGGAAAAACAGTTGCGAACAACATATCACATAATAAGTTATTCATACATTAAACATAAATAAATAGCTCCACCGTACAAAAGTGCCAAATGGTAACTCAAGCATTCATGCAATAACATAATCAACTAAAAACTGTATATAACTTTAACATATAAGCAAAAATGGTCAAGAGATAAAAGTACCATTTATGACTGGTCCTACTCATAAGCTTCAAGCAATAATGATTTATTTCTCCTTGCTCTAACATCTACTAAGAGTACAAAAGTGCAACATCAGTAGCAAATATCAAATGCAAACATCAACAAATCTTGATCCATTTATTCACCAAAACCTCCTCTGAGGGTGCAAAAGTGCATGTTCTGAGGACAAGTTTTTGATAAATATCTGGACCCTTCTCTAAATGCATGAGAAGGGTTTAAATACTACTAACTAAATAACTTAATTACACATATTCAGGATACGGTTTAAATGACCGCCCTTTTTCTAAGCAAATTATTTCTAAAAATTAAATCTAATATCTAACTATTTCTGTATTTGCTCCTTAATGTTGCGAGCATTTAATATTTGCCTGGGTAGAGTCGACTGACTGTCTTCCACTTTTGGTTGAGCTAAACAAACAAAAATGGCAAGTGCTGGCACCTTTTTTTCCAGCAAAATAGTAGATATGCTTTTTAGAATCATTTCTGGCTATGTGGATTTACTGTGTATGCTCAGTAATAACTCAAATTCCACTTGGTTAACCTTTAAATTGCCTCTGCCTTTGATTTCTTGCGTTTCCGGGCTTATGAGTGACTAAGCAGTTAAGGACTTTGATTTTTGAGAAATTTTCTTAGTGATGCGCGATTAGCGCTAAGCACTAATCGCGCATCGAAAATTGCCTCCGTTCTTTGATCCAGGCCTTTCTGGTGTGTTTTTCGCCTTTAGCACCTTTCCTTCACCGGGTATAAGCTTTAAAATTTTGTAAACATACTGCTTTTGTGAACTTCTACCCTTCAGTGTTAAATCGCCTGTTGATATCAGCATTGTTCAACCATTCACTGAACCATGGTTCTAACTGATAGGTCTGTAAATGAATAGCTCAGTAGTGCTCTGAAATTTGCGGCTCTGTTGCATGCGGTATCCGTTCATGAGGGCATTTTTCCTCTGCTTCCAAGCATTGGAGCTTTGCCTTTTTCCTTAATCGCTCCCTGCACATTGCTTCATATTGTTTCTGTCTTTCCTTCCTGCAGTTCACACATAAGGAGAGCGTAATGATAATAAAAAGTGACAAGAAAGATCTGAGTTCTACGGATGTACAAAAACAGGTCACCTGACGTGAACTAGCTCTTCGAAAAACACAAAACTGTCTTTCATTAACACTTGGTGTACATTCATTAATTTTTATTAATGCGCGTATTCAATTTTTCTTGAATGTTGAGCCGGGGAAAATCTGCGATGGAAAATCTTTGCGATTCGCATCGCAGCGTCGCATCATCGCATTATCACATTTTATCAATATGTGTTGTCGCAGGGTTAGCCAATCACGTTTATCGCATTATCGCAGATTGCTATTTCGCGCGATCGCAAGATCGCCGATCGCATTATCGCATTATCGCAGGATTGCAGATTGTTACAATTCGTTAAAATAGTTATGTGCTGTTTTTGCGATGTTGCGATATGCGATGTCGCATATTGGTCGTTGGCGATTTCTTAAAGTTTTTTTCTATGAGCGTTTCTTAATGCATGCGATGCGATGGATTTCGCGTCGCATTCTCGCAATTTATCATTCTAGTCACAAGGAATTGTCCTATCTTTTTCGCGCGATGCGAAATTTTCTTAAGGAGTATAATACATGAGTTTTAATTAAATTTTTTGAATTTTTTACTAAGGGTCCCCACTTATCTAGTGTTATTGCTAATAATAAATAAGGAGGGGGGTTGTTGGTGGCCACAACAATTGGCGATTCGCTTGGAATAACCACTTATCTCTGTTTTCTTATTGAATTTTCCAAACTTCCAAAACAGAAAAATTTTCAGAAAATTAAACTTTGTTATGGACAGATAGAGTACATTATGCTTTAAACTGTCAATGATATTTTGCTTCAACCTCTTTTCATTCTAATTATTTGCTTCCTTACGCTAGTCCTTGTATATACATCAGTCATTACTTGGTCTTGTAAAGATAAAATAAAGTCTCCTCTGTAAAACAGTTTTTAAATATGCTCATTTGTCGTAGGTAGAGCCTCTGCTACTAGCAGGCGTTTATAGCCTCGACAGGGTTACCTGTTACCCAGCAATGATCCTGTGTCCTACTTAAGGTGACCTACAACTTTCAAAGAAAAATCCATATTTACACTTTATTGTTTTGATTTTCTTTTTATTCTTAAAGAACAATGTCTTGGTTTGGTAGCCAAATTATAACATAGTCACTTACTTGATTCATAACTTTGCTGAACAAGCTAGCTCGTGATGAGACCCCTTGTCTTTTGATTGCAACAATCTTGAGTCATTGCCCTGTTGTGGTAGACAGTATTGGCAAAGTCAGCAAGTTATGATATATGTGATCATGATAAGTCGACTCGTGGTGAGACCTCTTATTCTTCAAGATATAGTGTATCCTTGGATTATCCCTCTGGAAGTTGCGATTCTCCTTTAGCAGGGAGGAAGTCATTGTTTCCTTAAGATGGCCCTGGACGAAAATAATAGAGTTTTTTTTGGAAACAACTGTTCTACAGAGAATCTTCATTTTGTTATTGATACCTTTCATTGTGCTGATATAAAACAATTTCTTCACTAAAGGTTGCTTTCATCAAATTCCTTGAAGTTGAAACTCTTATCATATCTAGGCTAAAGTTTTTAACTGTATCTGTCGATAATAAAGACCAATTTTCCAAAAGATTTGCTATTTATACAAGCGAAAAGCTCAAAATCTGAAAGAGAATTGGTGTCTTTTCGTAAATTCCTGACGTAACCACTCACAACTGGTTTTATTATGAAAAGAAAAACTATTCTACAAAAAAGGTAGAAGAATAATATTCTATGGAAAATATTTCTTGAGAATTTTTCCATTAACAGGCAAAGGATCCCTTCTACCTTCTAAATCCTGTAACACAAATGTTGATGGACCTATGACTTCAACAATCTGAAAAGGAACAAGCCACATCCTTTGAAATTTTGTGTGTTTGACCTTTTCTTCATGAGCCTTATCCCACTTTAAAACTAAATCTCCCATCTGAAAATCTTTTCTGGTCATTATGTTTGAATCAAAAGAGGCTTCTACAAGCACTTGATGATGAGCATGCGTTTTCTTAGCTTGTTCTCGTTGTTCTTCTAATTTAATTATTTCCATTTGTCTCAGCTGTAAGGAGGAAGTTGGTACCTCATCAATGTATTGTACTAAAGACAAATAGGGAAGGGCTAAGTGAGTTGGAAGAACCACTTCTTTCCCATAAACTAAATTAAAGGGAGAAGTGCCGATTGAAGCTTTTTGTGTTATCCTATCTACCCATAAAGCATATACCAAAGCTTTGTGCCAATTCTTTTGATTCTGGTCAACTATTCTTTTAATAATCCTAATTAGGTTTTTATTTGTTGACTCAGCTAACCCATTACCTTGTGGATAGTAATTGGCCGAATATTTAAGTTTGAATCCTCTTTTAAGTGCAAAATCAGTCATTGCATTTCCAGAAAAGTATGATGCATTGTCAAACATTAAAGCAGATGGCAATCCAAACCTAGTGATTATAAATTGATCTATGAACTCAATAATATTTTCAGAATTAGCTGTCTTGAGCGGAACTGCTTCTACCCATTTTGTGAAATAATCTGTTGCCGTGAGGATGTACCTATGCTTCTTAGAAGAGTGAGGAACGATCTCACCTATTATGTCCAAGCCCCACTGACTGAAAGGTTACTCGATGTTTACCGGCTGTAGTGGCAGGGACGACTTCTTTTGTTTCCCAACAGTAGTTTGGCAGACTTGACATCTTCTCACGTAACTGTGTGAGTCTTTGAACAGCGTGGGCCAGTAATATCCTACGCGTAAGATTTTAGGTGCAGTAGCATCTCCACCATAGTGTCCGCCTGCTGGCCCATCATGGAGTTCCTGTAAAACGTTTTCAGCTTCAGTTTTTTCAAGACACCTAAGAAGAACATAATCATAATTTTTTCTGAAAAGAATATCTTTTATGAGCTGATATTGTTTAGCTTTCAATCTTAGAGCTCTTTTCTTAGTATGATCAAGGTGTGAAGGAGCATACCCGTTCCTAACATAATAAATGATATCAGCATATAATGATTCTGCTTCGTTTAGGCTTACCTCACCCATTCGTACCTCTTCAGATGGAGTTTCAGAAATTTTCGATGCTCCGGCCAACATTTTGCAGAAGCCTTGACCTCTTACAATGTTTCTTGGTTTTATCTCAAGGTCGTATTCCTGTAAGGCAGTAACCCAATTGGCCCTTTTTTCAACCACATCCTTGCACTAAAAGATTCCTTACCGCTGGAAACGGTACTATGATCTTAGTATGGGTTTTAAGTAAGAAAGGTCTGAAGTATTTGACCGCTTTGAAAACAGCATAAGACTATTTCTCCACATCAGAATAATTGAGTTCAACACCCTGTAAATTTGAGCTAAAAAATGCAATTGGAGCTTCCGCTTTTTCTTGATTTGCTTGAGTTAGTATCGCGGCATATGACTTATCTGAGGAAAATGTGTATAAAATAAAATATTCTGAAAAATTCGGGGTTGCTAAAGATGGAGCATTAATAATAGCTTGCTTGATCAGGTTGAATGCTTCATATTCATCTTGACCCCATTTAAAATTTGAATTCTTTTTAATCATGGCCTGCAAAGGAGACATGATTCGCGGAAAATCTAGAACGAATCTCTTTACAAATTGATTTGACCAAGGAAAGATTGCATGGCTTTTTTGTTATGGGGTAGGGATATTTCAGAAATTTCTTTGATTCTGTCGCGATCAATGTGAATACCAGACTTTGACACTATGAATCCTAGAAGTTTCCCTTCACTTAATGCGAAAAAAGATTTCTTTGGGTTAAGTGAAATTCCATACCTTAGATACCGTTGAAAGATTTGTTTCAGGGCTTTGAGATGGTCGCTTCGCTTCTTGGAGTACACTGTTATATCATCCAAATAAATTACTATAAATTTATTGATTAAACCTTTGAATGCGATGTCCATGTCTCTCTGAAATGTAGCACCAACATTAATCAAACCAAATGGCATCTTCCGATATGCATATGGCTTTGTTAAGATTCCGAATTTCAATGCAAATCCTAATGTCTCCGTTTTTCTTTCTAATTGGTACCATATTGGAGACCCATTTGGAATGTCTCATGGGGAAGATTATCCTGGCTTTCAGTAACTTGTTGAGCTCGATTTTTATCTGATTTTCTAAACTGGGGTGGACCTTTGTTAGTTTTATTTGGACAGGTTTTTTGTTATCAATCATAGGAATAGTATGCTGGATGATAGAAGTGTCGTATGTTTTCAGCTCATCACAATTCCAGGCAAAAACATTTTTATATTGTCTCAAAAGACAAATATACGCTAGTTTCTCTTCAGGGGCTAGGTCGAGGCCTAGATTAATGTTTTTTGGTTTAGCATCGGTCCCTAGGTTTACTAATTCGTAGTTCAAAGTTGAACTGTAGAGTTTTGAATTGGTAGACCTCTTAAACCGATCTTTCAAATCGTATAAGTCTTCTAACCTAACCACCGACTTTGGTATAGCATTATTAGTGCTATTTTGTTCCAATTGTTGATCGTGTTGGTCTTCGTCGATTATTTGATTGGAGTAGGATCCTTCGGATGTGAGGAAATTTCTGATATCTGGATCATCATTGAATACTCTCCAATTTGTGATGTTGTCAGGAATGGATGGTCTAAACATTAATTCTATTGAAAATCTATCTGGACTAAAATCTTCAGAGGGAATAAGCTTAGAGGCTACGTTAGCTAAAAGGTCTGCACTTGCGTTTTGGAGTCTGGGGATTGAAGAAATATTAAACGCTATGAAATGCTCAGTCAGATCTTGTACTAAAGATTGATAGTGTTTTAAGTGACCTGATAAGCAATGTATAGTGTTACGTACCTGCTTAACCACAATCTCAGAGTCTCCAAAAACTTGAAGATACTTGACATCTAACCCGATTGCCTTGTACAGGCCTTGAACCAAAGCCTCGTATTTTGTTTTATTGTTTGTGCAATCAAATTCGAGTCTACATGTGAGCATGATGTTTTCTCCTTCTGGACTAATCAGAATGCATCCTGCTCCTGCTCCTTCGTTAGGTCTAGAGCCATCAAAAAATAATTTCCAAAACAAAGATGTATTTACAATTTTATCTAAAAAATTAATACATTTCGAACAATCAGTTCGGGAAAAATTCTCAACTTGGGACAAAACAGAATTTTCTAAATAAGGTGATGCATGAGCATTGAAATTTCCGAGGAAGGAATCTACCGAGTAATTTCCAATGATACTGCTGTTATACGCTACCAGTTCATTTTCTCCCTCTAACTTCGTTACTATGTACTTCTAGTGTACCTCTCGTTCAACTTTTATTTGATTCGGTTTACCGTTGTAGGGCAACCACATGTGTGACCAATCAGTTGCGAAGTATCCATGGAGTTTCTCTGACCAATCCCTGCTAAGAATTAAGCCATAGAATTTTGGGATGTCAGCAACTAGAATATCAATAACCTGACATACCTTCGGGTTGGATGACAATATTATGGTTACTTGATTTAGTTCGCCGATCACTTCGACTTGAGATCGATCGAGCTGAACTATGCGCACTGCAGATTTCTGTTGTTGAACATTTAATTTGGCACATATAGATTTGGGTAAAATATTCGATGAAGCACCAGAATCTACTAAACAATTGTGCACATTTTTATTGAAGATTTCATAAGTAAGGAGAAACGGGGGAGTGTGAGATCTTGATCTTGCTCCAATCAAGGCGATGTCATTTGGATCAATCTTACTGATCGCATTCGTTGGAGGTCTTCCCATGTTGTGGGAAGCTTGAGAAAATACAGCAGCAGGCAAAGGTGCAATTGGCACGGTGTGTAATTCTTTCATCATTATCTTCTCTTCATGTTTCAATTTGCTCAGTTCATACAGGGTGATATTAGCCCTAGTCTTTTTCATGTCATCAATAATATTGTACTCCATTTCATCTGACGCTATCAGTGTTTTTGATGGAGTCGTCTCATCTGCTTGGATTGGGCTAGTTTGAGTCGCTTTAGATGTCCTTTTCTTTGTTGCGACTTTATCTTTTGTTGCAGAGCTTGCGCTCTTTTGCTTAGGGGTAGTTTGGGGAGGATCAAGCTGATTTTACTTCGTGTGCTAACTGGAAATACTTATTGATCTTCCTCTTGTGGGAGGATGAAGCCCCACATTCCTTGTAATTCCACAACTTCTTCGTCATCGGTATGCCCTCCGGTGGCAATTTCCTCTTCCTCTTCCTCAGATTCAGCATTTGATATGGCATTGGGTGGCTTTACATTCGTTGAAGGACCTCTTTTAAAAGCTCTGTAGGGCCTATTCGAAGAAGTATCCGCTACTTGCTTTTTTATGTCAACCATCTCATTGGATATGGTCTTTAGAACTTTCTGCAATCCTTCTAAATCAAAAGGATCTTTTGGTTGTTTCTTCTTGGAGTCTTCCTTGAAGGTGACTTTTTTAGACTTACGTTCCTCTATCGCGGATCTCTTTTGTAGGGCTATTATTCATTTTTCTACTGCTATCGCCTCTTTCATGTTTTCAGCTAAGGTTGTTTTATTTGCCCTATCCATGAAGATGGCTATGTTCGATGGCAGAGCGGTAATATACCATTCGCATCGTACTTCTTCACTGGGCTAAGAAGTAGTAGGGATTTTGTTGAGCCGTAAATTAAAATCCTTAATAGGTTCTCTAGCTTTGGCTTTAAGATTGGATAGGTCATTGATTAATGTTGTCATTGATCTGTCATCATCACCAACTTGGTTAGGAATTGATCCTGGAAGATATCCCAACTTGTAATGGATCGGGAGGGTAATGAAAAGTACCATGACCTGGCTGTCTCTTGTAGTGTATAGGGAAAAAGCCGAACAACAACATCTTCATTAGTAACTCCGTTGAGATTAATGGAAAGCATGAAGTTATTTATGTGTTCTTCTGCTAGCATACTTGCCTTGGGATTGAATTTGGGTAGCCATTTCTTAGGATGGGCCGGTATTGTTGGGTGTGGAACCTGATTATCTTCTATATTCAAAGGTATCGCCACATTGGACCCCAGTTTGAAATGGGGGCGGCAACGCCGCACATAAAATATTCGTTGTAGGGGGCTCCAGGGGGGGTCGATTGCGACCTTTGGGAGCCCCCCCTGGCAAGGGTTTCGGGGGCAATGCCCCCGAAGCTAAAAACAGCTGTAAAATTGCCTTGTAAAAGTATAGTAATTTCCAGTCAATCTGGGACGTTCATTAGGTGGATGATCTGATGGTAGAACTTATGTTTAGTTTAGGGTTTTTTTCCCTAGAAGGAAACCCCTCTCTTGTATGAGGGTATTGTATTTGAGGCTGTGCGATAGATGTGTATTCAGTGAGCGAGCAACAGAGAGGTGAGACTATGAGAGAAAATAGAGGATATTACAACGGATTTGCTATAGGTTGTGTCTCTTCATTTTGCTGGATAATAGAAAGGAAGGACTGGCTGTTCGGGGTGGACGTAGCCCAAACTGGGTGAACCACGTATATCTGTGTCTCTCTTGTTTTGTGCATTTTCTTTGTTTATATTTATGCAATATTTTATGTGTTCCATTGCTCCGTAGTATATAATTTTCTAACAACTGGTATCAGAGCTGAAGGTCTATTTGGCTGATAAACTCGCAGGAAAGAAGGGTTCCTGGTTCGAGTGGGAGAAATGGCGGAAGATGGTAAGTTTAGGGTCGAGAAATTTAACGGCCAAAACTTCTCGCCGTGGAATATGCAGATGGAAGATTATCTGTATTAGAAATATCTATACCTATCATTGTGCGGAAAATCAAAGATGCCGACGGGTATGACAAACGAAGAATGGAACCTTCTTGATAGAAAGGCACTCATAACAATACGGTTGTACCTTGCTGCGTTAGTTGCCTTCAACATTTCGAAGGAAACCACGACAGAGGGTTTGATTCAGGCGTTGTCGAAACTATATGAAAAACACAAGGAATTTCTTATGAAACGGTTATTTAATATGAATATGTCGGAAGGTGGATCTGTTGCAGACCATTTAAATGATTTTAATACAGTTACAAGTCAGTTAAGTTCTGTAGGGGTAAATTTTGATGATGAAGTTAGAGCTCTGTTATTCTTGTGCTCATTACCAGAAAGTTGGAATGGTTTGGTAATGGCCATTAGTAACTCCGTTTCTGGATCTAGTACTTTAAAGTTTGATGATGTTGTCGGTGCTATCCTTAGCGAGGAAATGTGACGGAAAAGCTCCGTTGAGACATCGGGAAATGCTTTGAGTGCATAGTCTAGAGGAAGAAAAATGGAAAGAGGAAAGAGCTCAGGATATCGCAATAAATCAAGGAAAGGCAGATCCAAGTCCAGATCGGGGATAGTGTGCTGGAAATGTGGAAAGAAAGGACACCTAAAGAAAGACTGTAGATCTCAGAAGGGAAAAGAAGGAGATGCATAGCAAGAAAACAATCATGAAGCAAATGTGACAGGTGAGGTGTTACCAGATGCTCTGATTCTTTCTTTCGAAAATATTACTGATTCCTGGGTGGTAGATTCAGGGTCTTCATTCCATGCCACACCTGATAAGAAATACTTTCATGACTATGTTCAAGGAGATTTTGGACAAGTTCATCTGGGTGATGATAAACCCTGTAAAATCGTTGGAATGGGTAAGGTTCTTGTAAAACACCAGAATGGAAACCAATGGCTATTAAAGGAGGTAAGGCATGTTCCAGATCTAAAGAAAAATCTGATTTCAACAGGGCAGTTAGGCGGTGAAGGTTGTGTGACAAATTTCACAGATAAAGCTTGGAAGGTCACCAAAGGAGCCTTGGTAATAGCAAAAGGCGAAAAGGTTGGTACATTGTATTTATGCAATGGTATTTCTAACTCTGTTAATGCTTTAACTTCCAAAGGAGTAGATGCAGCATTATGGCATCATAGGCTTGGACACATGAGTGAAAAGGGGATGAAGATTCTTCACTCAAGGAATTTGTTGCCGGGTTTTAAGAATGTTGATTTGGACTTCTGTGAGAATTGCATTTATGGAAAACAGAAGAGAGTCAGATTTCTCAGAGTTGGGAAAGAAAAGAAGAATGAAAAATTAGAGCTTGTGCATACAGATGTATGGGGACCTGATGAGGTATCATCTCTCGTTGGCTCTCGTTATTATGTTACTTTTATTGATGATGCAACTAGAAAAGCTTGGATTTATTGTATTAAGAATAAATCTGATGTATTTGATACTTTCAAGAAATGGAAAGCTTTGGTTGAGATTGAGACAGGAAAGAAATTGAAGTGTCTTAGATCAGACAATGGAGGTGAATATTGAAGCAAAGAGTTTGATAGGTACTGTTCAGAGCATGGAATTCACAGAGAGAAGACAATTCCAAGAACACCACAAGAAAATGGTGTGTCAGAAAGGATGAACAGAATAATCATGGAGCGTGCAAGGTGCATGAGATTGCATGCAGGATTGCCTTTACAGTTTTGGGCAGATGCTGTAGATACTGATGTTTATCTAATAAATAGAGGGCCTTCAAGTTCCTTGGATGGTGGTGTTCCAGAGGAAGCATGGACAGGTAAAAAGGTAAACTACTATGTTTTAAAGCCTTTTGGTTGTGAGGCCTTTATCCATATTGATAAAGAAAATAGAACAAAGCTTGAGGCAAAGTCAAAGAAATGTACCTTTATTGGATATGGTGTTAATGATTTTGGTTATCGCTTATATGATTACGAAAATCACAAAATCATTAGGAGCAGAGATGTAATATTCAATGAAAAGGTCTTGTATAAAAATCAGTTGCAGGAAAAGAAACAGGAAAAGGAAAACAAGGAATATGCAGTTCTTGATGAAATCACTGAAAAAGTAAAGGTGCCTGAAAATAATAATAGTCAACAACCACAACAACAGCAACCACCACAACAACAACAGGCACCCCAAACACCTGAAAGTGGTGTTAGAAGATCTACCAGGATAAGTAGACCCCCTGAACGATACTCTCCTTCATTATATTATTTATTGTTGGCTGATTCCGGTGAACCCGAATGTTATGAAGAAGCAATGCAGGTTGAAAGCAGGAAGAAGTGGGAGGTAGCCATGGAAGAAGAGATGGACTCCTTAATGCATAACCAGACTTGGGATTTAGTCAGGTTGCCTGTAGGAAAAACTACATTGAAGAATAAATGGGTTTACAGGCTGAAGGAAGAAGATGGAGGAAAACAGAGGTATAAAGCTAAACTTGTGGTGAAGGGGTTTGCACAGAAGAGAGGTATTGATTTTGATGAAATATTTTCTCCTGTTGTTAAAATGACTTCAATCAGAACTATTTTAAGTCTTGTAGCAGCTGAAGATTTGCATCTTGAGCAGTTAGATGTAAAGATAGCCTTTCTCCATGGGGATTTGGAGGAAGAGATATATATGCAACACCCACAAGGATATGAGGTGAAAGGGAAGGAGAAACTTGTGTGCAGGTTGAAGAAGATCTTGTATGGCTTAAAACAGGCTCCAAGGCAGTGGTATCTAAAATTTGACAAGTTTATGTCTGAACAAGGTTATACTAGATGTCACTCTGATCATTGTGTTTATTTGAAAAAGCAAAATGATGGCAGCTATATTATATTGTTATTGTATGTAGATGACATGCTTGTTGCAGGACCTAACATGCAGGAAATAAATGTGCTCAAAAGAAAATTGGCAAATTCATTTGCAATGAAGGATTTGGGAGCTGCAAAACAAATCCTTGGTATGAGAATAACTAGACACAGGAAAAATCGTAAATTAACATTGTCTCAGAATGAGTACATACAAAAGGTGTTGAAAAGATTTAACATGCACAATGCAAAACCAGTTAGTACACCTTTTGCTAACCATTTCAAACTTACCAAGGAAATGTGCCCAAAGACCCAAGAAGACATGGATTATATGTCTAAAGTTCCATATGCATCAGCAGTTGGAAGCTTAATGTATGCAATGGTCTACACAAAGCCTGATATTGCACATGCAGTGGGAGTTGTAAGCAAGTACATGAACAATCCAAGAAAGGAACATTGGATGGCAGTGAAATGGATTCTCAGATATTTGAAAGGTACCACAAATCAAGCATTATGCTTTGGTGGTTCAAACATCTCCCTACAAGGATATGTTGATGCAAATATGGTAGGTGACAGAGATAACAGGAGGAGCACTACAGGATATGTATTTACTGTTGGAGGAACAACTGTCAGTTGGGTTTCAAAAATCCAAAGTGTTGTTGCACTTTCAACAACAAAAGCAGAGTATGTTGCTGCTACAGAGGCTAGCAAAGAAATGATTTGGTTACAAAGGTTTATGGGTGAATTGGGTAAGGAGCATGATATGGGCACGTTATAAAGTGATAGCCAAAGTGCCATTCATCTTGTAAAGAACTCAGCATTTCATTCCAGGACTAAACACATACATCTCAAGTACCATTTCATACGATCAGTGTTGGAAGATGGAGAGTTGAAGCTGGAAAAGATACACACTAGCCAAAATCCTGCAGATATGCTAACAAAAGTTGTAACCAGGGAGAAACTGAGAATATGCTCAGTTTCAATTGGTCTTCAAGGATGACGATGAAGATGAGAAACAGGCAGGTCCAAAGAGGAGTCATTGTCCAAAAAATGAAGCAGCGATGGAGTTGCTACAATCAGTCTCCAAGTGGGAGATTGTTGGGTGTGGAGCCTGATTATCTTCTATATTCAAAGGTATCGCCACATTGGACCCCAGTTCGAAATGGGGGCGGCAACGCCGCTCATAAAATATTCGCTACAGGGGGGTTCCAAGGGGGGGCGGCTGCGACCTTTGGGAGCCCCTCCTGGCAGGGGTTTCAGGGGCAGCGCCCCCGAAGCTAAAAACAGTTGTAAAATTGCCTTGTAAAAGTATAGTAATTTCTAGTCAATCTGGGCCATTCATTAGGCGGATGATCTGACGGTAGAACTTATGTTTAGTTTAGGGTTTTTTGCCCTAGAAGGCAACCACTCTCTTTGTATGAGGGTATTGTATTTGAGGGTGTGCGATAGATATGTATTCGGTGAGCGAGAAACAGAGAAGTGAGACTGTGAGAGAAAACAGAGGATATTACAGTGGATTTGCTGTAGGTTGTGTCTCTTCATTTTGCTGGATAATAGAAAGGAAGGACTGGCTGTTTGGGGTGGACGTAGACCAAACTAGGTGAACCACGTATATTTGTGTCTCTCTTGTTTTGTGTGTTTTCTGTGTTTATATTTCTGCAATATTTTATGTGTTCCATTGCTTCTTAATATATAATTTTGTAACAGGTATTTGACTCAAGGGTGCAGGCATTAAGACTGCCCCAGGGTTGTTCCATGGAGACTGGGCCATCGTTGAACTGCTAAAAGAGTAAAGTGCAGAAGATGATGCCTGTGGCTGGGAGGATGAGGATACTATGATCGTAGATGATTGAAGAGGGGTTTTGGGAGTTCCAGTGGACGGATGAACGATGATCTGGAGTGGAGGTGTGGATGGTTGACTTCGCGGTGAAGTATTTGAGATGGACGATGCAGACGAAAAAGTCTCACTGTCAGACTCTTGCGGTGATTTCCTTGCTCTTTTGCTGGTGGGAAGAGGTAATTCGGTTGGCTTAACACCAAACTTTTCACTCTTTAGCCTGGTCAGGGGATGAGCAGGGTTGTACTGCGAAGTCACGCTGCCTTGAGATTTATCAGGCCTCTGAGGGGAGATGGAAAATCGCTGAAGTTTGTGAATCAGGGATTCAACTTCAGATGGTTCAATTGTAGATTGGTCTGAAATATCAGGATGAGTAGCAGGGGTTGATACTCGAGTGACTTCTGACTTTGGATTTAAATGTAATGGGGAAGTCGGGGGAGATGATGAGGGAGATTTACTCTCAGAATGGTATTCAGATTTGGATTTACTTGCCATTCATAGTTCAGGCCCTCCTTCTAGTGCCAAATATGTTGAAGCCCCGAAAATCGGGTCGACAACAAGGGGGACACCCGCTCGGTACGGACCTTGGTTGGCAGCTCCTTATCCATTTGGTATAGCGGGTCCGACTGGGGATAATGGGACTAGTTTCCCAATCTATGGGTGTGTATGTGTAGAATTGGATGTTGTTGATCTAACAGTAACTATCTAAGCAATTCTAATTCAAACTTTAATCTAATTCCATGCTATGGTAATCTAATAAAAATAGCACATCTAATCTATGCTAACCCGGGATGTAATTCTTCTATTATGCGATCTAAAGAGATTTCAAATAACAACTGGTAATAAAGATCATTCAGCGATTATAAGAAAGGAAATCAATTAAGATGAACTATTTCGCATAAGAAGTTAGGCAAAATAGTTGTGAACAACATATCACATAATAAGTTATTCATATATTAAACATAAATAAATAGCTCCACCATACAAAATTGCCAAATGGTAACTCAAGCATTCATGCAATAACATATAAACAACTAAAAACTATATATCACTTTAACATATAAGCAGAAATGGTCAAGAGATAAAAGTACCATTTATGACTGGTCCTACTCATAAGCTTCAAGCAATAATGATTTATTTCTCCTTGCTCTAACATCTACTAAAAGTACAGAAGTGCAACATCAATAGCAGATATCAAATGCAAACATCAACAAATCTTGATCCATTCATTCACCAAAACCTCCTCTAAGGGTGCAAAAGTGCATGTTCTGAGGACAAGTTTTTGATAAATTTTTGGACCCATCTCTAAATGCATGAGAAGGGTTTAAATACTACTAACTAAATAACTTAATTACACATATTCAGGATACGGTTTAAATGACCACCCTTTTTCTAAGCAAAATTATTTCTAAAAATTAAATCTAATATCTAACTATTTCAGTATTTGATCCTTAATGTTGTGAGCATTCAATATTTGCCTGGGTAGAGTCGGCTGACTATCTTCCACTTTTGGTTGAGCTAAACAAACAGAAATGGCAAGTGCTGGCACCATTTTTTCTAGCAAAATAGCATATATGCTTTTTAGAATCACTTCTGGCTATGTGGATTTACTGTGTATGCTCAGTAATAACTCAAATTCCACTTGGTTAACCCTTAAATTGCCTCTGCCTTTGATTTCCTGCGTTTTCGGGCTTACGAGTGACTAAGCAGTTAATGACTTTTCTTTTTGAGCAATTTTCTCAGCGATGCGCGATTAGCGCTAAGCGGTAATCGCACATCAAAAACTGCTTCCGTTCTTTGATCCGAGCCTTTCTGGTGCGTTTTTCGCCTTTAGCGCCTTTCCTTCACCGGGTATAAGCTTTAAAATTTTGCAAACATACTGTTTTTCTGAACTTCTACCCTTGAGTGTTAAATCACCTGTTGATATCAGCATTGTTCAACCATTCGCTGAACCATGGTTCTGACTGATAGGTCTGTAAATGAATAGCTCAGTAGTGCTCTGAAATTTGTGGCTCTGTTGCATGCGGTATCCGTTCATGAGGGCATTTTTCCTCTGCTTCCGAGCATTGGAGCTTTACCTTTTTCCTTAATCTCTCCCTGCACATTGCTTCATATTGTTTCTGTCTTTCCTTCCTGCAATTCACACATAAGGAGAGCGTAATGATAATAAAAATTGACAAGAAAGCTGTGAGCTCTACGAATGTACAAAAACATGTCACCTGACATGAACTAACTCTTCGAAAAACACAAAACTGTGTTTCATTAACACTTGGCGTACATTCATTAATTTTTATTAACGCGTGTATTCAATTTATCTCTGCGATTCGCATCGCAACATCTCATCATCGTGTTATCGCATTTTATCAATATGTTTTGTCGCAGGGTTAGCTGATCACGTTTATCGCATTATCGCAGATTGTTGTTTCGCGCGATCGCAAGATCGCCAATCGCATTATCGAAGGATTGCAGATTGTTACAATTCGTTAAAATAGTTATGTGTTGTTTTTGCGATGTTGCGATATGCGATGTCGCATATCGGTCATCGACGATTTCTTAAAGTTTTTGTTTATGAGCATTTCTTAATGCATGCGATGCGATGGATTTCCTGTCGCATTCTCACAATTTATCATTCTACTCACAAGGAATTGTCCTATCTTTTTCGTGCGATGCGATATTTTCTTAAGGAGTATAATACATGAGTTTTAATTAATTTTTTTGAATTTTTTACTAAGGGTCCCCACTTATCTAGTGTTATTGCTAATACTAAATAAGGAGGGGGGTTTTTGGTGGCCACAATAAGGCCTCGCGAAATGCGGGCATGGAGTGTGAGAGTCTAGGGTGGTCCACCATAAAGTAATGTAATTTAATGTATGGTATATTGGCCTACCCATGGTCTGCGGACCATAGGAATGTATAAATAAAGCGAGGTTCTAAGTGTAAAGTGATTCTTAAGTCTTAGTTTTGAGATGTGTTTTGGGGATGAAATATTTTCTTTGAGTCTGTAATCCAAGTCTTGGGTTGTGGTAGTAGGAAGAGGCTCTGCAACTATGTGCGCAGAGGCCTAGTAGAGTCTGCAGCTATGTGCGTGGACCCTTGCAGCTGAGTGCATAGGGTGGAGTTGGGATTGTATTGGAACAGAGAATTAGTAAAGATAAGTTTGATTTGGAATATTTTTCTTATGTTCATGGATCTACGTGTTTATGCTTCTATTATATTTATGCATCTCTTTACAGTTTTATGATTGTGTGCACTTGTTATGAATGTTGAATGGTTAATGAGAATATTGGGTACACACAATTAAGTCAAGATCTATAATAATAGCACAGTAAGGATAAAGGATCTAGATAGCACCTCTTTGCGCTCTCTATAGAGCTACACGGAAGCAGTCGCACAAGTTGCGAAGGACAGACGGCTGCGCGGCGCAGCACAAGTGATCGGGTTTGGTTCGCAAACTTCCTAGACTTCATCAAGACATCCTTAGGGTGCGGAAACCTGGTTCCAGCACCCTCCCATACTACCTCGAGTGAGACCTCAGTCCGCGCACCGCGGACTGTTGCTGAAGGCTAAATCACTTTTGAACCTAGGTCAAGCCCCAACAAGCCAACAAATGGTTCCATTGCCGAGACTGGGATCTGCCTAAGGGATGTCTGATGTTGTGCCATTGGAACCCAATAAAGAAGGAAATTGAAGAGTGGTTGGATAAGAAGCTTCACGAGTTCGTGACACAGGAAAACAGAACTCCGCAGATATCCGAGAAAAGGTGGCTGGATCGCTATGTATATACGGAAATCCACGAGATCTTCTTTGCATCCTTTCCTTCTGAACTATATGAGTGGATCGCAAGGTTAGCCGATAGCTAGGGAAGGTATAAACTCGATCAACCGATAGTGTGGACTCCGAAATTAGTATTCAGACTAGAGACATCAGAAGATAAGATCGCGTGAGCTATGGAGCATTGGCTTGATTGGATAATAAGGGGGTTTATCACTGAATTTGCGATAAACACGACCGTGAGCTACAACGAAGTATAAAGGTGTTTTCTCAAGGGACCACGAGATGAGTACTTTAAATCTTTGAATATCTGGATTAAGATGTTTTTATGTGAAAAACGGGTGATGCAAATACATTAATGTTTGGAACGAAGCAGAGCAGAAAGATATACAAAGGTAGCAGGGAACTATGAAACAGTCCCTTAATTTCACCTTTACGAGAGAGCGAGGAAGAGCTCGCTCGGGTCTCTCCGAGAAGTGTGGTCAGCTTGATAAGACAGCGCATTCTACAGTTACCACCTCCACTTATGCCACCACCTGCTTCACCTCCTTCACCTCCATCTTCACCCACCCCACCTCCACCAAACCCGCAGTTTAGCATGGTGAGCGCGATCAAGCTACCTGTATTTAGAGGAGTAGGGAATGAGGGTCCGGACCAGTTCTGGTTCGTGGTAAGAGCACTGTGGGAAGCACAAGGGGTCACGGATGACAACATTAAGAAGGCTACATTGGTGAGTATGCTGTAGGATTGCGCGTTGACATGGTATATCAATCACTCTAATGATCACCCAAATGCGATAATAACAGAGATCCAGACTATGTTGAACAGAGAATTCAGCTGACCGCAATCAGAGACACAGTCAATCATTGGATTTAAAGAGATCGAGATGCTTCCAAGTGAGAACCCCTAGGATCTAGATCAGCGGCTGAAGAGTATTATCCGTGAGGCTAATATGACGCTAACAGATGCGAAGCACCGTGCATGGTTTGTAGCATCTTTGACACCACACTTAAGGACAACGTTGTCACAATAGAAGCTTTCAACCCAGGCCGAAGCATTGGAAATGGCGATGAGGTTGCATGAAACATCGATACAAGACCCGGGGTTGGGAGTTCAACAGATCCATGCGCAACTACAAAATCTGTGCCTAGAAATGCAGAGCTTGAAGCAGGATAGGGCACCGCAGCTAGAGGCACGCGAGGAAGTGTGGTGCGTAAAGTGAAAAGGCTAGGGTCATGAAAAGGACCATTGTCCAGTATTTGCGAACTACTTGGCAGGAGGGGGACCAATGGCGCTGAGACCAAAGACATAGGGATGGCCAAGTACATCACCCACGTTATGGTGCGTGATCTTTTAGATAGGAGGAAATCACACAACGAATAATTGTCATTTGTTACAGAAGTATACACAGAGTCCCTAGCAATTGTTTTGTAATTTTTGTAGATCAATCAGCCACGACGAGTGTGATTGTGATAGCTACGAGTTAATGATGGATCAGACACTAGCCTTTAGAATACAAAAGGAAGCGCGAGGCCTCGACCTAGCCACGGGGATGGCGCGTGTTGGATTTCAAGGTTGAGGTCAAGGACAAGGAGGAATGGGGCCAAGAAGGGGTCGCGGATAGTTAATTTGCTACAATTGCAGAGGACCAGGGCACTACGCTCGCGATTGTACCAACCCAACGAGAGTATCCTCTTCATATTGTGCTCAATTTGATCATGAAGCGGTAGATTTTCCTATGTTGATCACACAAATGCACGAGAAAGGGGTACTCCAGCCTACTCTGACTCAGAATATCCAAATGATGAGGTCTAAACCACGTGAAGAAGACCCAAATGTGAATATGGTGCTCAGAAGTGGTGCGACCACAGGGGAGGATAAGGGGAAGTAGCTAGAGGAATATACATGGGTTCACAAGGCTCCTACAAAGGAACCCGTGTTTGACCTAGAACGTGCAAAGGAGACATTCATGGAAGTTAAGATGAGCTTCGCGGAAGCCTCTACTCCAGGTAGTAAGGATCAACCAGAGCCAGGGATGGATCCTTCTATGCATACTACCTTTTTGGAGACGTGCATGAAACTACTGCACGAAAATAAGGTAGTTAAGGGACTACAGGAGTTGATCACCAGGCGCACGGGATCAAGGGCACTGCGCGTAGTATGGAAACTGGGAAAGCATACATTGCACACTAGGCGGGAAATGACATTGACGACACAAATTGGTAAGTATGAAATGGATCAGGTAATCCTAGACTTGTGTTCGAACGCAAATGTGTTACCAAAACAAACATGGGAACACATGGGCATGCCCGCGTTAGAGTGGTCCCCTATTTAATTACGAATGGCGAACCAACAGAAGATTTTGACCATGGGGAGGTTGCAAGGGGTAACAGTTGATATCGAAGGCGGAAGCATGCAGACGGACTTTGAAGGAATAGATATTTTTGATGATAGTAATCCTTATCCTGCATTGCTAGGAATAGGCTGGGCCACCGAGGGAGCGCGTTACACTGAACCAGTGTGCGATGATGAGCTACATTGCATTTACCAGGTAACAAAACAAGAGCAGGATCGAGTGAACCCGACTGCAGATGGGAGAATCTCATGGGAGCGCAACAGTTCCTGTACTTCAGATTCATATGAAGAAGTAGAACGCTGGCAGAACCGGTTGCACGAGGTGACAACTCTAAATTGCAACATGATGATTACATCACTGCATCGTGTGATGACAGAGGCAGGGAACTTCCAACATATGATGTGGTGACAGTGGTGGATGAATTCCTGGACAAATTTGAAAGTGCAGTACTGGAACAGTAGCGGTTTGGTAAGATGGAATGGGCGCTACGCGCAACACCTGCACGATGGTGGAGCACACTGTTAGCACTCAGAATGTACCACAAGGCTTAGAAGAGGAAAATCTGAGGTAACCATAGACCAAGCTTTCGATCTGGCATCTAGCCCTGCCAGACCAGAGAGGGCTCTCTCTTTACCAACAAGATGTGGTTGCAATGAATGAAATTTTAGGTTAGCTATGGAGTATGGGAATTTGTTTGAAAATTTTTGGGTTGAAACAACAAGAGGAAGGACGATTGAGCTGTGGAGTCGATGCCAGTTTCTACCGGCAAACTTGGGCAAAGTAAGTGCCATGTTTAGCTAGATAAAGATTGCAAATGTGAGAAGAATAGGGGATAAATCATGATGCCTTGTAGGCATCAAAAAAGGGATGGATCTACAACAACAACTTTAGACGAAAGAGAATCATGAGGTTGCTCAACAGAGCATCTAGCAAAGGATGAATTCTGCTAAGACAACCATTACATCTAATAGCAAAATCATCATGAAAGGAGCATCATAGGGGATGGATTCCTAACACATCTCTTAGATAATGTTGTAACAAGGCAGAAAAACATAATGCGTAAATGAATTTATGAGAAAAACATATTGGACATTTAAGCATCGTGATGAATCCCAAGTCCAAAGGGTAGAAAACTGATTTATTAAAATGATATTCAGGAAAACTTTACACAATGCCAAGCAGCCTCTTTTGCTGCAAAAATTGAACCCTTACATCTTCAAAACTAATCCTAATTATAATATTACAAAATCATTTTTAAATTTCCTCAACATAGGAAATATACAATAAAAAATAAAAAATAATCCTAAAATCCTATATTAAAACAATATTATAAACTAAACAATCTAACCAATTAATTTGCAACTAATACCCCAAACTATCTCGAGAGAGAACCATGAGAAATAGTTTTTTGAAAACCCAAATTAGGTGAAGTTTTCCAAGTGGATTAATATTACTATATCTGCTCCTTCAGGTGTGGAACCATATTCCACAAAATCTTCCTTTTGACTACCACCTTGCACCTGCCTGCACGAATTTTGGAGTTGTTTGATCGATCTACTGTTCTTGTTCCTCCTTGGATATTCTCTGACTGCCATTTGTAATGCTCTTACTTTTATTTGTCGCCTTCTAGTCTTATCTTGCTTCAATGATGAATATAGTTGTTCTGCTCTCATCAACTATCACTAGAAACCCAATATTGACCTCCCTCTCTTCAACAGCCTCAATGGCCTCAACCTTGCAGGCACTTTCATAACCTACAAAAGTGTCATTAACAATGCAGACACTCTCATTAACAGTTACAGGGGCAACAACCTTAGAGACACTCTCACGAACTGCTACAATATCATGAACCTTGTCATCAATCTGAGTATTTAAAACAGAGACACCACCCTTGCAGACATTCAAATCAAGTCTCATAGGAGTGCCAACTGTAGAAACACTCTCATCAATTGCCATGGGTTCTTCAACCATTCCCAGGCTTTCATCTTTTAAACCAGGTTCATCATCATGGCAGAAATTATCATTGACAGCCATAGTCGCATCAACACTATGAAATCCTTCAACAACTGGGAAAGTAGTATAAACTAGTTTAGTATTAGTCATTTCAAAATAAGGGGAAGACACATCAACATTGGGTCCATTGTCGATAGTGTTACAAGGTGAGTTAGAAACAGTGCCATATTTTTGAACCTCGGTGCCATCACAAACTTCAATCTCATGTTTGACATGCCCCAAAGCAGGCTTATGAGAAGAAAACGCTTCCTTATATCCACAGTGATTTTCTTTAGAAGTTTCATTCGATACTTTTATAGAATCCTTTACAAGAGATATCCCCTCCTCTACTTTACAGAATGCATCAATTTCTGGAATTAAGGTAAGGTGTCTGTCAGCTGGTGCTCTAATATGCTTCTCTGAAACTTGTCTCGCATTGCTAATTTCTCATCTACCAATTTCACTTTCAATATAGATGTCTCTAGCGGAGTCAGAAATTCCCTATGATAGAGCAATGGATAGATTTCAAACCATTTTCACTGCAAGATCCATCTGATTTAGAAACACTCATTGCCAACGAATCACGATTAGCCAACACCCATGAACTGAGTGATGTTTAAAAGCAGTATCAATATGAAAACCAAGAGAAATATTAGAATCAACATGTTTATCAAATAGTGAGAGTTGTTCCAAAATCTTTGGCTGATGAGGATTCATGTCATCACCCTTTCTGACTATATCTTGCTCTAAACTTCTAATATCACCCTTCCATTCTGCAACTACAACCTGAACATGAATATCCTCTAAATATCCAATATTATTGTTATTTAGAGATCTTCCTGGTATTTTTGGAGAAGATTCTATTCCAATAGCTCCAATTAGATCCTCTGATGGATTTTCCCAGTTTTCCATCACAGTATTCAGGTCCCAATGAGATCTGTCACCATTCAAATATCCAGAACCCAACCTCAAAAAAATTCCACTTTTTTTTCGTCTATTTTCAGACAGCTTTAGAGGGCAAGACCATATTGTATTTCCATCATTGGCTAAACAAGAAATCTCAGGTCCTCTACTAATATTATTGGTTACTACTTCCAAATCCATCGGCTGACCCACTTCATTATTGATGGCAAGACCCACATATCTTTCACAAATAGAGATGTATTTTTCACCCTCATCAACTGTGTGCCTCTTATCCTCCAATTCAGATGCTTGATAAATTTTGGGAGTCACATGTGTTTGATCCTCATGATCTTTCATGAATTTGCAATTCTGTAGCAAGCTCTTCTCCACTTGGAATTTCCATGCCATCTTTCACACTTAATGATGCTACCTTTACACTTTCTGATGGCTGAAATTGTGCTCTGGCCCCTATGTCTTTTGCGTTATTAACATTGTTCCCAAGATCACTTATACAAGTAGCTACAGCTAACATTGAAATTCCAGAAAAATCTGCACTGTTAACAACTTCGGCACGAATAGAATTTCCTTTGATGCACATTTTAGTAGATTGAGTTTCACTTTCAATTGTGCCTCCAAAATTTTGTTGAGGACATTGCCCTATAATATCAATGCCAATATGTTGCTCTCCATGGCCATTCAAGTTGACATGGGGTCTTTCTGGAGAAGAAACTTCACAAAATTTTTTAGGCATTGCAATTTCTGGAGATGGTGATCTTGGTGGAGAGGGAGAGCAGACCAAATTAAATTTCTGTTTCTTTATCAGGACACTTGTAACAACATCATTAAACTAACGAGTTAGCAATTTCTGTCCCACCTTTTTAGATTCAAAGATTTACATATCCTCCTTCTCAGGTGTCGATACAACTTGCCCACCACTGTCTTCTTTCACACTATTCGAAGGAGATCGCTTCTTACCCATTGATTCATTGCTAAGAAACCGCTTACAAGGTCGCTTCAATGCTCTACCATCTGAATTCGTAGTTGTCACCGTCTTCCTGAAGCTCAAATTTGGGGCAGGGAGTTTTGAAAACTCATCTCCTTCTTCACCTGTTCCGGTCTATGTATCAATAAGCAGCCTTCCATTGCTTAGCGTTCCATTACCACCACAAACCTTACAAGAAGTGCCTGCCTATCTACTACAAAACCTAGAAGTTGCTCGAGAAGCATCAACACAACTAGGATGTGCAACAACTGAGCCTTCGTTGTAGGTGCAAGGATGAATCATTGCCTCATGATCTTCATTTTCCTCACACCCACAGATACAACAAACTTGCTCCTCTGCAACCATCTCCCTGTGTTTTGAGTCATTGCATATGTCTTTAAGTGACATTTCGCTATATAATCCCTTGAGGTAGTTCATTATTCAGCCTTAACAAGGCCCTATGAAAGCCTTTCACTCCAGATCATGTTGCTCAAATAAAAACTGTGTTGCTGAAGCATTTAGGTAGCTGATGAATTGAAAAGCTTGGAAGAGATGTAAGTAAGGATGACAACAAACACTGAATGAACATCTATAAATTTTCAAGTAATTCCTCTCTAGGACCATGAGACCAACAGCGGTAAACTTTTCACCAGCAATATCCCTGTCAACAAATGTACAGTGCCCTCTGCACAGGATATCCCTTTCAATCAAAGAAGAACGTACTCGCCATATGTTGAGATGACAATTAGCAACACGGTAATAGACCTCAAATGCTATTTTCTCTTCTTCTCTATCACAATCTAGCCACAAGACCAACCACTGACATCTCCTAGCTTCCTCTGGATCATTCAATACCTGAACTACTACATCAGAGGGCTTTGAGTCAACCATTCATTCAGTCATATCTTTTGATCCGGGAGCCAGTTTTGGGAGCGTGATATACCACTGGAAAGATGTTCCCGAGCTACTCCTGATAAACATGCTTATGACATGTTTTTCTCTGAAGATCACGTGAAAAACATCTAAAAAAATAGACATAATAAGCATTTTGATCACTGAAGGAAGGCTAAAGGACTAACTCTAACAGTGGTGCCATCTAGGATGGTAGCTCCTTGGAGGTGCTGAGAATCGTAGATCTCTGGGAACATGCAGATTAGTGCCTCATCCATTGGGAAATACAGTCAAACAGCTACAAACTCAAAACAACTCATACCAATCCAAAAAGCATACACATACTACAACCTGTACATAAACCAATACCGAAAACTGAAATGCTGCCTTGGGCAACTTATTTATACACAAACCTACCCTACTGTGTGGCAAAATCAATAGATCAAGTGATGTTGTAATGCCAGATCAACCAATCAAGTAACTCTGACAAGGATGCTACTTGAATGTGCTTCAACCAGGACACAAATGTAAATGCTAACAACCATACATGCACATAATGAGTCTGGTTGTGTAAAAGACAATCTGATCTATAATTTAAATTGAAAACATTTTCCATGTACGCTGTAATAGGATTGAAAATACCAGACTCTATTTGCCACCCTAACTCCTCAATACATGCTTCCAGCTGCAAACTATCAATGCACATATCCATGGAAAGCCTTACCTTCTCTTCTGCTGAAAAAGGTCCCCAAAGAACGGGACTGGACAGTCCAGATCCTAGGACCGTATTTGGGTCTCCAATTCAGTTAGCTCTCCTTCAATTTTGATGGAAAAATCTTGCAAAAAATTGAGCTTAACTTCATGGCTACATCAACAAGACTAAATAAGAAGAAAGAGATGAAGCAAAGTTCTCATCTACCACATCATCCGTGCACATATCTTCCCATTCTGTAAAACCTTGAATAGAGGCCACCTATATTTTGAATTCTTCCTCTTTCTCCATCCATGTTTCAAGAAAGATATGCCAAAAATTTGTAAAAGACTTAATAGATCTGATAGGAAACCCTTCAATCCATCTTCTACATTTTCCTTGAAATGAATCATATAACAATCTGATGAAGACATCCTCCTTTTTAACTCTAAGAATTTCCACAAATATTTTAAAATTTTCTATATGTTCTAGAGTCAAAGTCATATCTTCCCCATTGAATTTAGGGAAATTACTCAAAATGTATGCATCCTTTGGTAATTGATTAGGAAAACTAGGAATATTAGAAAAATCGATACATGAATACCTTGAACAAATAGAAGCAACATCTGAGTCCTTCATTTAGCTAGTGGAGCCACCATCAATACTTTGAAAGTCAGGATTTCGAATAGTAGAGTCGTCAGGTAGATGATTTTAGCCTTCATATGTGTCTAACTGTTGTCCACCATCAATAACCAGATCTGCAACTTGCATGATCTTTCCTAGAGAAGATTTGTCACCTCATCCACAGCAATGGCACCAAAATGTTATCACTTAGAATGTACCTCAAGGCTGAGAAAAGGAAAATCTGAGGTAACCACAGACCAAGCTTTCGATCTGGGATTTAGTCGTTCAAGACCAGAGAGGGATCTCTCTTTGCCAATAATATGTGGCTACAATGAATGAAATTTTAGGCTAGTTATGGATTATGGGAATTTGTTTTAAAAGTTTTGGGTCAAAACAACAAGAGAAAGGATGATTGGGCTAGGGAGTCGATGCCAGTTTCTGTTGGAAAACTTAGGGAAAAGTAAGTGCCATGTTCAGCCAAATAAATATTACAAATGTGAGAAGAATAGGGGAGAAAGCCCGCTGCCCTGCAGGCATCAAACAAGGGATGGATCTGCAGCAGCAACTTTAGACGAAAGAGAATCACGAGGTTGCTCAACAGAGCATCTAGCAAAGGATGAATTCTGCTAAGACAACCATTACATCTAATAGCAAACTCATCATGAAAGGAGCACCATAGGTGATGGATTCCTAACACATCTCTTAGATAATGTTGTAAGAAGGTAGAAAAACATAATGTGTAAATGAATTTATGAGAAAATCATACTGGACATTTAAGCACCGTGATGAATCCCAGGTCCAAAGGGCAGAAAATTGCTTTATTAAAATGACATTCAGGAAAACTTTACACAGTACCAAGCAACCTCTTCTGTTGCAAAAATCAAACCCTTACATCTTCAAAACTAATCCCATTTATAATATTACAAAATAATTTTTAAATTTCCTCAACATAGGAAATATACAATAAAAAATAAAAATTAATCCTAAAATCCTATATTAAAACAATATTATAAACTAAACAATCTAACCAATTAATTTGCAACTAATAAGCCAAACTATCTTGACAGAGAACCATGAGAAATATTTTTTTGAAAACCCAAATTAGGTGAAGTTTTCCAAGTGGATTAATATTACTATATCTGGTCCTTCAGGTGTGTAACCATATTCCACAAAATCTTCCTTTTGACTGCCACCTTGCACCTCCCTGCACGAATTTTGAATTTGTTTGATCAATCTATTGTTCTTGTTCCTCCTTGGATATTCTCTTACTACCATTTGTAATGCTCTTACTTTTATTTGTCGCCTTCTAGCCTTATCTTGCTTCATTGACGAATATAGTTGTTCCACTCTCATCAACTGTCATTGGAAACCCAATATTGACCTCCCTCTCTTCAACAGCCTCAATGGCCTCAACCTTGCAGGCACTTTCATAACCTGCAAAAGTGTTTTTAACAATGCAAACACTCTCATTAATAGTTACAGGGGAAACAACCTTAGAGACACTCTCACGAATTGCTACAATATCATGAACCTTTTCATCAATCTGAGTATTTAAAACAGAGACACCACCATTGCTGACATTCAAATCAAGTCTCACAGGAGCGCCAACTGTAGAAGCACTCTCATCAATTGCCATGGGTTCTTCAACCATTCCCAGGCTTTCATCTTTAAACCAAGTTCATCATCATGGCAAAAATTATCATTGACAGCCATAGTCGCATCAACACTACGAAATCCTTTAACAACTGAGAAAGTAGTATAAACCAGTTTAATATTAGTCATTTCAAAAGAAGGGGAAGACACGTCAACATTGGGTCCACTGTCAATAGTGTTACAAGGTGAGTCAGAAACAGTACCATCTTTTTGAACCTCGATGCCATCGCAAACTTCAATCTCATGTTTGACGTGCCACAAAGCAGGATTATGAGAAGAAAACGCTTCCTTATATCCACAGCGATTTTCTGTAGAAGTTTCATTCGATACTTTTATAGAATCCTTTACAAGAGCTATCCCCTACGTTACTTTACAGAAAGCATCAATTTCTGGAATTAAGGTAAGGTGTTTGTCAGCTGGTGCTTGAAGATGCATCTTTGAAACATGTCTCACATTGCTAATTTCTCGTCTACCAATTTCACTTTCAGTATAGATGTCTTTAGCGGAGTCGGAAATTCCTTGTGATAGAGCAATGGATAGATTTCAAACCATTTTCACTACCAAAGCCATCTGATTTAGCAACACTCATTGCCAATGAATCACGGTTAGCCAACACTTCATCATGAACTGACTGATGTTTAAAAGCAGTATCAATATGAAAACCAAGAGAAATATTAGAATCAACATGCTTATCAAATAGTGAGAGTTGTTCCAAAATCTTTGGCTGATGAACATTCATGCCATCACCCTTTCTGACTATATCTTGCTCTAAACTTCTAATATCACCCTTCCATTCTACAACTGCAACCTGAACATGAATATTCTCTGAATATCCAATATTATTGTTATTTAGAGATCTTCCTGGTATTTTTGGAGAATATTCTGTTCCAGTAGCTCCAATTAGATCCTCTGGTGGATTTTCCCATTTGTCCATCACAGTATTCAAGTTCCAATGAGATCTGTCACCATTCAAATATCCAGAATCCAATCTCAAAAAATTTCCACTTTTGTTTCCTCTATTTTCAGACAGCTTTAGAGGGCAAGACCCTATTGCATTTCCATCATTGGCTAAACAAGAAATCTCAGGTCCTCTACTAATATTATTGCTTACTAGTTCTAGATCCATCGGCTAACCCACTTCATCATTGACAGCAAGACCCACATCTCTTTCACAAAGAGAGATGTATTTTTCACCCTCATCACCTGTGTGCCTCTTATCCTCCAATTCAGATGCTTGATAAATTTTGGGAGTCACGTGTGTTTGATCCTCGTGATTTTTTTCATGAATTTTCAATTCTGTAGCAAGCTCTTCTCCACCTGGAATTTCCATGCCATCTTTCACACTTAATGATGCTACCTTTGCACTTTCTGATGGTTGGAATTGTGCTCTAGCCCCTATGTCTTCTGCGTTATTAAAATTGTTCCCAAGATTACTTATACAAGCAGCTGTTGCTAACATTGAAATTCCAAAAAAATCTGCACTGCCAACAACTTCAGCATGAATAGAATTTCCTTTGATGCACATTTCAATAGATTGAGTTTCATTTTCAATTGTGCCTCCAAAATCTTGTTGAGGACATTCCCCTGTAATATCAATGCCAATATGTTGCTCTCCATGGCCATTCAAGTTGACATGGGGTCTTTCTGGAGAAGAAACTTCACAAAATGTTTTAGGCTTTGCAATTTCTGGAGATGGTGATCTTGGTGGAGAGGGAGAGCAGACCAAATTAAATTTCTGTTTCTTTATCGGGACACTTGTAACAACATCATTAAACCGTCGAGTCAGTGATTTCTTTCCCACCTTTTCAGATTCAGAGATTGACATATCCTCCTTCTCAGGTGTCGATATAACTTGCCCACCACTGTCTTCTTTCACACTATTCGAAGGAGATCACTTCTTACCCATTGATTCATTGCTAAGAAACCACTTATGAGGTCACTTCAATTCTCTACCATCTAAATTCGTAGTTTTCACTGTCTTCCTAAAGCTCAAATTTGGTGCAGATAGGTTTGAAAACTCATCTCCTGCTTCACCTTTTCCGGTCTGTGTATCAATAAGAAGCCTTCCATTGCTTAACGTTCCAATACCACCACAAACCTTACAAGAAGTGCATGCCTGTCTGCTACAAAACCTAGAAGTTTCTTGATAAGCATCAACACAACTAGGATGTGCAACAACTGAGCCTCCATTGCAGGTGCAAGGATGAACCATTGCCTCGTGATCTTCATTGTCCTCACACCCACAGATACAACAAACTTGCTCCTCTACAACCATCTCCCTGTGTTTTGAGTCATTGGATATGTCTTTAAGTGACATTTCACTATATAATCCCTTGAGGTAGTTCATTATTCAGCCTTAACAAGGCCCTATGAAAGCCTTTCACTCCAGATCATGTTGCTCAAATAAAAACTCTGTTGCTGAACTATTTTAGGTAGGCAGCTGATGAATTTAAAATCTTGGAAGAGATGTAAGTAAGGATGACAACAAACACTGAATAAAAATCTATAAATTTTCAAGTAATTCCTCTCTAGGACCATGAGACCAATAATGGTAAAATTTTCACCAGCAATATCCCTGTCAACAATGTACAGTGCCCTCTACACAGGATATCCCTTTCAATCAAAGTAGAACGTACTCACCATATGTTGAGATGAGGATTAGCAACACGGTAATAGACCTCAAATGCTATGTTCTCTTTTTCTCTATCACAATCTAGCCACAAGACCAGCCACTGACATCTCCTAGCTTCCTCTGGATCATTCAATACCTGAACTGCTGCACAGGAGGCCTTTGAGTCAACCATTCATTTGGTCATATCTTTTGATCCGGGAGCTAGTTTTTGAAGTGTGATATACCACTAGAAAGATGTTCCCGAGCTCCTCCTGATAAACATGCTTATGCCATGTTTTGTGCTAAATATCATGTGCAAAGCATCTAAGAAAATAGACATAATAAGAGGCCCATTTTGATCACTGAAGGAAGGCCAAAGGACTGACTCTAACACACACATCATAAGACCATTGGAAACTGGTGCGAATGTAAAGGATGGATGTGCTTATGGTTTGGAAACCCCTAGCATCAAACAAAAGCTGGGCATCCAGGACGAATCAGCTTGCGCTCCCACCTATGTCGATGGGTGCAGAAGTGTGTTGTGCAAGCACATCCCAGACTAAGGATCGAAAATCAGAACCAGGCGTGGCAGTAGGAAAAGCATCGTGCACCACAAATATTCCACGTCGGAGCATTCAAAAATCTATGCAGAATCATGAACAGATTTCACCAAGAAAAACAAACTGATTGGGACCTGCGCGTACCAGCGGTTCGATGGGCCTATGAGGCCATGAGAAAAAACTTGAGTGTGGAAATGAACCCAACACTGACAAGAAGAGACGAAATGATAAGAGTAGAGAAGAACCCCCTAAAATAGCTCTCGTGGTTGGGAAACTACATGAGGATCCAGGTAAAGGAATTATGCAATTGCAAGAAGTCATTCGGCAAGGGAACTTGAAACTTCACGAACTTGAAGAAGATCAGGTACGATTGAAGCAGAAAAGAATGTTAATAGACATGGAAATAAGAAAACTAGAAACCGAAATCGTGCAAACATGTCACGCTAATAAAAGGACACTACAAGATAAGGGCAGTGATACCACCGCATTAGAAGATTGTCGTCGAGAATTTTTGGCTCTGCTACCATAGTTGCGACCGCACCTTCTCAGACAATGTAACCAGGGGAGTGCAACATTTAAGGAAGAACGCGAGGCGCTGACTGGTGTGCAGATAATTAAGGAGGGCCTGCGGACTAGGTGGGAAGGTGACTTGAAGCCTCACACTGATGGTGTGACCACCTGACTATCTGTAGGAAGCACAGTCTCAGCGCTCCAAGCAGTTGAAAGAGAACGCGAGACTTTAAAAGAGTCCATATGGGAGCTGCATGACATAGAGGCTGCACACGAGATCGGTATGTCACAGGTGTCACAGCTGCGCATAGGGTGTTGCACTGCTACGTTGGTAGGCAGGGAGGTGACCGTTGGTGTCACTGCTCATGACAAGAGATCAAGTTTAAGGAAAAAGGAGCGGGCGGTAGGCAATTAAGACATGAATTAAGAATGAGATTTCGGATGATCTGCCTCCAAGACGACATTAATGATGCATAAGTGGAGGGAAGGGTCAAATTCAAATTCAAAGGATGCTATAAAAACCCCAGGGCCAACTCCAAGGCAACCATTGGTTGTTTGAGAATTGAGCAAGCACAGAGCATTGAGTGCCGCATACTCTTACCATCCTCAAGTGTAGAGAAAATGACAGCTGCTAGAAAAAGAGTGTGATTCGCCAAAGTTACTGTGGAGCAAGGTATGGCCCATGAGGAGCCTGGAGAGGTGGTAACTGTGGCCGAAGTTCCAAAATCACCATGCATGCCGCAGCCACAGAAAGATAAGCAACCGATGGGGCCAGTCCGTGTATCCCAAAGAAACCCACGGTTTGGAAAATTGTCAATGGCAGAGAAGGGAAAAGCCATCACCTTGGAAACAGAGGAGGAGGAGGAAGACTTGCAGGCCCTGATTGCCCAAATTGAGGCGCAAGATGATGAAGCAAAGGAATTCTCCCAAAAGCATTCCGCGATGAAATTACCTCCTTACATTCCCCCGTGGAAGGGAAAAGCCAAAGTACCAAAGGACCTGGAGGCCACGAAGAGTGCACTCCAGACCCCACTCCTCCCCGATGACATAAGGTTTGAAGGTCCACCGTTGGGATGGGTACCGACTATGAAGTTCGAAGATTGGGACCTCGCAGACAGTGAGAAGTTCCCAGAGTTGGCCACGGAGAAGTTAATAAAATAGAAATGGTTGCGTGGTGTGGAGAAAGTTGGGTTACTCTATCTGCGATGGATACTCCACTTCCACCACGCGCCCATCACCATTTTTGTCATTTGGAAGCTGTTGTGCCTGGTGCACGATGGTTATCTCTGGTTGGAGGAGCTGATTCCCATCACGGCCGATCTGATTCACCGAATTTCTCAACTGCCAGTCAAAGGAAACGACCCCACATCCATAGCAAGAAAAAGCAGCGACTTGAGCCTCACAGAAGCTATGAAGGCCAAGTATAAGCTAGAAAAGAGAAAGCGAGGGTACATAATAGCAAGTATTAAAGACCAAGGGGTGCGTGTAGCCACCCAGCTGCTGGCCACCAAGCTAATGAGGAAATGTCACGCCGGTAAAGTACCAGTGTCTGTGATCGCATTGGCAGAGGAATGTGCAGAGGGGGTCTAGTTCAACTAGGCACAGTTCCTATGTGACGAATTCTTGACAAACTGCAAGGAGGCCCAGGAGTAGGGTAAGACATTCCACTATGCGTTGTTTCTCTTATCCATTCTGTTGGTTGCAGGGAAGCTGCCGACGAACAACTAGTTTCCCACTATTGAGGGTGACCTACCCGAAGCCGTGATGTACACCTCGCTCTGGGCTACAAGAGATGTGAACATGATTCACAAGATAAAGGTGTTCTGGGTGTTCGTGGAGGCAAGCATCCAAACATGAATCAACTACAGGCCGCACTTGTCCCCTACAGTCCATAACAGTTTACAAAGCGTGGCATAATTCAAGGTCGATATGCATAACATGTATATCCGAGTGTGCAAGGATCTAGTATGAAAATGGGAGAAGCTTTCGTTCATTACAATGGAGGATGCGATCTTCGCAGTAATGGAGTCATGGCCTCCAATGTTGCACACACAAAACTTCACAGAAACTGAGAAGGTCATAGCTCGATAATGCAAGAAGGACACCAAGTTGTGCCTCGTGCAGCTGGCTGAGAGGAAGTACCAGGAACAAGAAGCAGCACAAATGGTAGAAACCACAACCGCGTTAAACAAAGAGGCTGAGGAAGGCTAGGAGATGTCCTTAGGGCAGCAGACCGGGGAAGTAGACAGGGAATATGAACACGCGGACCCTAGTACAACATCAACATAGCTCAAGCGACCATGTGACCCAGAGAAACACGTCCCCAGGAAGAAAGGGAAAACCATAAAGACGTCTGACAACCAGATCATGCTCACAGAAAGTGATCTATTGGACATCAGCAAAACGATTCGGGAAGTTGTGGAGGGTGCACTCCAGGGATTGTTGATGGAGCAGAGCACTATGTTGGGGGCGCTCAGCATGAAACTACAAGGTTTACAGGTACAACACCCCCAAATAGGTACAATGGCCCAGTATGTCGCAGCAGGAACTACTGAGGATGAACAGACGTTGCACGCCCATATGAGTAACAACTTGATATTTCACGAAGGCGTGCTATCAATAGCAAACAAGCATGACTAGGCTGTGATGATCAGCATGAGTGGTGTCGGCTTAAACCTTGCTACCCTGCCACGTGAGATACTGTACCAGCTGCCAGATGGGGTCATCGCTGAACTCCGCACCCGGGAAGGCCGAGCAATCCAGGTCCTGCATGAGTAGAAAATCATCATGGATCAACTCAGCATCCAGAGGGATGAGTTGGTTGCATAGGCTAGCGGAATGGAGTAGGCCGTAGCAGAGGCATGGAGAAGCATTCTAGAGTTGGCCATGCTGGCAGAACTACCAGTAGCAGAGCGAGTCCATAGATTGGCTGCCAGAGTTTGCAAGGCCTAGGAGGAAAAAGCAAAGGTCCAGTTGGAGCTGAACCTGCAAATTATTGAGCTGCGATTGAAGGCACAGCCCTCCACACCCCCAGAAGTTAGAGAGCAGTGCGCCCACACTATCCAAAGGGGTTGGAACGAATTGTCCAGGCAACATAGGGGTGCACCAGGATGTTGGAGCAAGCACTCAACATACTTACACATCTATAGGAAGACCTAAACCTATAGCACCTAGAGACAGAGGCGCGCACATTGCAGTAGAAGTATGATAGTGTCTGGGGCACCGTACAGATGGTTGCCCTTACTCAACAACTTGCCAGACTACAGCAAGCAAGGGAACTGAAGGACAGATTAGACGTCGCATGCCAAAACGAAGCCCTATTTAAAGCACACATCTAGCCATGGATCGATGAAGTGTTCACAATCATAGCTACCATTGAATGAAAGTTGGCATAGATGCAGGAACTGTACATGGTTGGAAAGGAATGTGACCCGGCACACGAAAGTTCAGAAATATACGTGCAACAAGTACAATAGGTGGCAGAATAGTGTGCTGCAGACACCCAAGCTACACAAGACCTGCTGCATGGACTTCGCACAAAGATCGCTGCACCAACAGAGTGACTCGAGATGAGTCACGATGATTTTGTTGGGGACCTGTTGGACAACAGATCCCCCCATAGTAGGTTTTTGGGGCTTAAAGCCCGAATTTTGGTGAAGTGCAATGTAAAGACCCTGCGAAATGTGGGCGTGGAGCCTGAGAGTCTAAGGTTGTCCGCCCTAAAATAATGTAATTTAATGTATGGTATGTCGACCTACACATGGTCTGTAGACCATGGGAGTGTATAAATAGAGCGAGGCTCTAAGTGTAAAGTGATTCTTACGTCTTAGTTTTGAGATGTGTTTTAGGGATGAGATATTCGCTCTGAGTCAGTAGGTCTGAGTCTTAGGTTGTATTAGTAGGAAGAGGCTCTGCAGTTATGTCCGTAGAGGCCTGGTAGAGTTCGTAGCTATGTGTATAGACCCCTGTAGGTCAGTGTGCAGGGCGGAGTTGGGATTGTATTGGAACAGAGAATTAATAAAGATAAGTTTGATTTGGAATATTGTGCTTCTATTTGTGGATCTGTGTGTTTATGCTTCTATTACATTTATGCATCTCTTTATAGTTTTATGATTGCGCGCACTTGTTATGAATGTTGAACGGTTAATGAGAAAATTGGGTACACACAATTAACTCAAGGTAGATAATAATAGCACAGTAAGGATAAAGGATCTAGATAGCACATATTCACGCTCTTTACAGAGCTCCACAAAAGCATTCACACAAGTTGGGAAGGACTGACGGTTGTACGGTGCACTGCAAGCAAGCGGGTTTGGTTCGTGAACTTCATAGACTTCATCAAGACATTGCTAGGGTGCGGAAGCCTGGTTCCAGCACCCTCCCATAATACCTCGGGTGAGACCTCAGTCCACGCACGTGGAATGTTGTCGAAAGGGCTGGTAGTTTCGGGTTTTGTTTGGCTAAATCACTTCTGAACCTGGGTCAGGCCCCAACAAGCCAACAGGAGAACAGGTGGCTGACATCCTCACCAAGGCTCTAGGAAGAAATTTTTTATTTTTATTTTAGGGAGAAGATGGGGATGATAAAGAATCCATTTTAGTAGTAGAAATGGATAAGTGTCAGGAGTTGCAGTGCAGCAGTTAGCAGTAGCAGTGCGATGGGCACCATGATGCAACATGTTGAGAGGGAGCTACAGTACAGATTTAGCAGTGGTAGTGTCAGTGTCAGTGTCAGGGGCAACAAGTACATGAAGCAATAGTGTAGGAGGTGTGAGGTAGCAAGCCAAGCATCAACACAGGTACCGAGGTGGAAGATCAGTGTGGTGTTTCTATAGTGAAACATACTAGAGCAAATTCCTCACTAAGAGGGAGTGTTGATTTTTGGTAGCATCGGATGTGCTCTAACCTTGAAATTTGGGGGAGAGGCTAAAGAACGTGATATATCCAAGACCTAGTAATCGTTTTGAGAAATTCCACCCGGATGAGGATTTATTAAAATAATTAATATTTTTAATGGGTTCCTAAGTCTAAACATAGGAAAATAAAAATATTAATGTGTATTAATAAAGATAAGGGTGACAAGCTTCTAAGAGAGGAGGATAAGTCTGTTTTAATCTTAGTCGTTGATTAGGGAATTAATATTGGTCATTGATTCGTCAACATGAAAAGTATAAGAGAAGGTTTTAGGATCATTTGGAAAAACATCAATAGATACTCAGTATCTCAAGGAGAATCAATTCTCAAGTAGAGGAGATCGATTTCAGAGGGAGAATTGCATGGTGGAGGAAGAGGAGGGCATCAACAACATGCAATGATGGAGGAGGAGGTGACGCAGGGATATTGGGAGACAACACACAGAGAGATGTGGTCCAGAGGAGAGATGGAGAGTCTACGTAGGTTGACGCAGAGCCACTCAGAGCCACGCTGGGCCACACAAAGTGATGCAAGGGTGACGCAAAAGTGGGATCAGGGTCTCAAAAGTGTCAGAAGGTCTCAAAGGGAAAGTCTCGGGTGTTTTCCTTCAATTTCTCTATAAAATCATTCCTTGTAAAAATAATTGCTGCTGAAGATTAACAAAGCCATCATCTGTCGCACCAGTTTTCCCACATTGGGTTTTTTTGGGGACAATTGTCCAAAAATAGCTATGTTGATGTGATTGGCTCTTGTGCATTTTTTTTTGCTCTGGGTAATTGTGTGATAACTACAGTAAATTTTATTTTAATATATACTGAAGGGATCTCATAAATAACTTATTGTGAGTAATAAGTAGGTGAAATAATTCAGTTGCTGCAGTACTAGAATTCCAATTTAGAAATTTTCACATTTTTATAAGAATAGGAGGGAATAAGTGGGTGTGCATGTTATGACATGCCCCATTTCCACTTTGTTTATGACCAAACTGATGCATACACCATATCAAATATTCCAAATAATGAAAGAAAATTTCTAGAAAATTTCTATTCATGTTTTACATCCAACAATGTGAAACAATAGACTGTGTCAAACATATAGTCTAATTCATTCGTTCAGTTTAATAAGTCTGTTCCTAGATGTAACCATTTAATTTCCATAGTAAATATAAGTGGAGCTTCACTAAATTTTTTCTATACACCTCTATATTGTATATTTTTTTACATTTTGAGTTTCGAACACAATAATTATGCAAATTTGAGAACTTGAAAAACCCTATATTTCATCATTTGAACAACAATCATCAAACGAAATTAAAAAACAAGGGACATTAAAACATGTATTGCAATCTTAAAGTTGTTGAGGGTGTAAAATATGTAACACCTTGGGAGAAAAAAATATTCTTGCTGGGAATTTTTTTGCAAAAGAATACTTATAAAATAATTATGAAAATTATACAATATGTGATATTTGGGGTTCCAGATATGAAGTGATAAAGTGAAAATTTGCATGTGAGATGAAAAAAAAACCATATCTACAATGGGGAAGGGAAGCTCTTGTTTGCAAGATTCTTGAAACATGTGAATGTGCATCAGGAAATGACATATCCAAGTTGAGGAGAAATGGATCTAAAGTTTAAGAAAAATAGACTAGTAAGTGAGAAGATGAAAAAAGTCTTCAAGCCTTCTACATAGACTATCTTCAATATAGAATTCATAATCTAATGGATGAGAATTTTTAATACTTTGATGATGCTAAAATATGACATGTAAGATATCTTGTCAAAATTGTAAAAAAAAAAATGATCAAATCCTTTGCAATGTATAGAGGAATCCCCTTAAAATAGACAAGGTGAAGTCCAACATTTAAGAAGGATGGTTGGTTAGTAGTTAGGTACTATACCTATTGGGAAATAATGACTTTCCTGTGTAAACTTACAACTATGGATAGTTTTATTACAACTATTTCTTAACAATACAAGGATGTGAGCCAAGACTAAAATTGGGCGTTGGGACAGATAGAACATGGATAAAATCTCTTATGTTCACAAAAATACCTTTCATTCCATCAAAACTTAATACAAACACATTCCCCACAACTTTCGTTTGTTATTTCTTTTGTTTTCAAATATCTATTTTCAATGCACTAAAACAAATCTATTTTTGTTTTCATTCATTTTTTTATAGCTTACTATTTGTGATAACACAAACACCATAGTATTGATGGTGAAATATGGAGCATATGTTTTTACCATTGTATATTTTACAATTAAAGGCAAGTTGTAAAACTTATAGTGGTGGACTTAAATTATACCCTAAGATTGGTTAAATTTATTTTTGACAATCAATAATGAATAAATCATTTTGATGGACATAATTATTGTGTAACATTAATAGCAACAATACTTGAAAAAAATAATGATTAGGAGGATATTTATCACAACCTTGATTATTTGTATGATTGTTGTGTAATACAATTTTAGCACCATTTCCTTAGTGTTGGAAATACTGAGAGGAGGGTCAATCAATATTTCTTCATTTTTCACAATTTTTAAATTTATCTCTTACACATTCAAAGCATTAAACACTCATTATCATCACGTCAATGATAATACACAGATAAATCATCTTAAACAAGTGCTTTATAGTATGTATGGTTTACATACAACTTTTATCAGCCAAGCTGGAAGGAAGTACAAGACTCTCGAATGGTTTTTGAAGAGTTTACAGATATAATTTGAAGGGGTCTTCAGTCCCCTAGTACAAATAAACTCTCCTGCTCTACGCTTCAACTTATGCTTCATGTTGAACTTGTTGCAACTTTTATCTATTGCCACACCTCCTACCATTGCTACTGTTGCCACTCTCACTACCTATGTTGATGCTATAACTATCCCTGCCTTTGATTTTTCTATCATTGCCCCTATTACTACTATCAATGTTCCCACTCCTATTGTCTCTCCTTTTGCACCTCCTGCTTCACAACCTTTTCTCTACTACACTTTTTCTTGTCACAACATCACTATGATCATTGCATCAAGGTATATTGTCACAAAAGGTCATTGTTATACTGAGTCATTGTCACTATTAAATAAGAGAATTATTGTCACTGTCATTATGTATTAGGTACTACTTCTCATAAAAGATCAATGTCTCATATGGGAAGATCTCTGTCACCATGTTATATAGAATATTATTGTCTCATAGAGGAAGATCATTGCCATCATGTCAAAACACATCACTACCACTCGAATTATGAACATCACATCACATCGGCACTTTATTTTCATGAAGATATTATCACGTATTTAGAGCACTGTCATTTGTATTTGCCTTATATATATCACATATTAGTGTGTCAATATCATACAACAAGGGTTACTGCTAACAAAGATGAGAACACTTACTACGAGACCTTGTTGTTGTACCTCTAATATGCAAGATTTTCACTCCTCGAGAGGGACACCTAACTTATTCATTTCATTGATATACAAATATGTCAATGATCAATTTATTGGTGCGTAAATGCTGCTTCAAAATCTTTTACAAATTAGACAAGTCCAGACAATACTCCCTTTATTCGAAAATCTATATTTACCTAGATAGGGTTCAAAATTTGGTCATACAAAGATCTATCTTGCTACATGTTTGAGGTCCTCAAATCATGGCTCAAGTTTCCTCAATGAATTGTCCTAGATCTGTGATGCCAAGATGTATGCCCATGGCACAGAAATGTCTGTGCTTCAGAAGAAGGAAGTGAGACAATGTGATCCTTATGGTTTGTTGTAATGATAGATCATCTACAATCTTGAACAATGAAAAAACCCTGTGTGCTACACAATAATGAAACTCAAATTCCCTAAAGGTGTATACCGAGTGTCTTTCAATTAGGTCAACTTGGTCACTTTTACAAGGGTTGTAGACACATAGGTGTATACATTATATACCAAGACAAATGAATATATGGAGATAGATTTACTTTAAGGTAGATGACTGGTGCTGTCAAGAAGCTCTCATGGTTATTCTTATGAGAATATTGTTCTAGGGTAGACTTGTTCTTACTTCTATATTGAAGTGTAGGGCAAAAAATCATTAATAGTCCTTGAAAACTATGAAATTTTCTTTAGGAGTCACGGGTGAAATCTCTCAATGACACTACCAACAGAAGTTACATTATTTCTGTCTTAGTTGTACCACAGAAGATGAATGGAAAATTTTTATTGCGTAAACCAACTTTTCATTCTTTATATCTACTCCAAGATTAAGGAATCCTTCTTCAAACAATGTCGAAGGAGTCACAATGTTCTAGCAACTATTCAATTCCTCGGAGATTTACCAAAATCGAAACTTGTTATGGTGATATTATGGAACAACATGTTTATCCAAGGAAATGAGACCGAGCCCATTGATATGATCCATCTTCAGAGATGTGGCAATGCCCATTGAATCAACAATGAATTAGATCCACAAATAACTAAAGAGATATATAATACATGCCATATGTGACTCAGAAAATTAAGGAGAAGCTAGAAACAACTATGAGCTATTAGACAACCATAGAGTATCCTTCATATGTGGGTCATCATAAGAATTCAATCCATGGTAAATGCCACCTCAAGGTATGGTTTATGATACCACTGTAATTTATAGTAAAGGCAATGAAGCGAAGACCAAATTTGATCATACGTTTCTTATCGATTTACCTTTCAGGAGGACCGAGAGGTACAATAAGGTATATGACTACATGTGGCTGAGCTAGGTCAAGATTGTTCCCTTGAGGTCATTAAGCCAGATGCATCAACCCAAACGAGCAAGATAAACCCAGAGTGATGTTGTCAATTTGCAATCGAACCCTGTAAAACATAACTAGATCTCAACGATTTAACTGAACCACAACCCAAGAATTCCTTGATCATATGCGCGCTTCAGGATGCAAGTAATATATATATATATATATATATATATATATATATATATATATATATATATATATATATATATATATCAACAAATTTGAAATAATTTGGTGTATAACTCAGATCCAACAAAAAAGATAAACCCAATGTCAATCACAAAGAAATAATAGAACTCTTACAAAGCTTTGACCTACATCATTAAATTTATCGGGGTCACAAAGATATTTTCACAATTCACCATATGACGGGCTACAAGGATAATATGGCTATTCCATAACTAGCCACAAAGAAGGATTTGACAGAATACACCTGTAAATGAGACCCTTTGGAAATAAATTTTAAAAAATTTACATATCCCATAAATGCATACAAAGAGCGACAAACTTCCTTAGATTTTGTATTAGATGCAAGATGTTATTTGAGGGCTAAGGGTGTTGTATTCCTATGCTATCTTGGAGGAGATTTTAGAGAGATTCGACTTGCTTTTTGGGAGGGAAATGCTATTTTGAATTTTGGAGCCAAAACATTTCTCACATTAAGACCATAATAAATTTGAATTTGATCACAAAAATTGTAACCTTCCATAATGAACATCTGAAATTAATAATTGGACTTACTCCATAAAATTATTTTTTCCTTTCATTTAATATGCTTTAGCCAACCAATAAATCCCTGGCCCATCATCAACTAGATATGTTCTTCAATCCTTCTATGCCACATCATTTTCACATTCATTGAATTGAATGTTTCCACATCAGCATCCCTTAGGGATTTTGACCATGTAATGTGGCTTGAAACTTTGACCAAGCATTTCTCTCCAATCGTGAGGCCACTTGAGATGATCCACATATCAATGGAATCAACAAAATGAGGAGAATCTACTAGAAAGGGCCTCCAAGGCAAACTTGAGGATCTATTGCATTAAAAATAAAACTCCAACAAGTGTGGGGTATATCGAACATCCAACAACACCAAACCTTAGAGCTAAGGTTTTATCACTACATAATCAAGCTAGACATCATCATACCAACGGCCTCCAAATCCTAACATCAATGAAAATATCAGCACTCATTATACATCTTCCACCTTCCTGCACCTGTTGCACGTACACCAACTTTGATATTAATGGCAACATACTAAAAAATCTCTCAATTTGTCCTTGATGTCAACACACCAATAATCTCTTGGCGTTATACATAAACTTCCATATACTTCATCTTTCTTTTCTTCGATCCTTTCTGAGATTCTCTCCCCCTTTGACATCAATGGAAAAGAGTAGCTGACCAATCCTTGACGATATCTCCATGTGATGTGGCTCCCCCTGTTAATATGCTTAATTGTTGCATCATCTCTATAAGCTCCCCCTGAAAGTGTTCCTTCCAACTACATTATTTGTTCTAAGCTCCCATTAATAATATACTTTCTTATGACATCATCTGATCTTGTGTTGTAGTTCCCCTGTCTCCACATTTTGATCTTCCAATTGTACAAGAATTCATTGTGAAACATGTTCTATCTACCAAACCCTGGTTATCTTGTCTTCCTGCCTAACAAATGACCTTCCTACCTAGTTCTTCGAGGTCCACATCAATCCACTTCTAAAATATCAAGCAAAATGGCCAAAATTGTGGTATAAATAGAACTCTACATCTCATCTCAATAGTGGAGCAAAGGTGTTGTAACTTCTACTTTTATAATCATATGGGACTTTGTCTTATCCTCAAAAAAAATTTCTTCTAGGTCTTTGATAAAACCCTCAATCAATACTCCTACTACATCTCAGGCAATCTTCAGCTCTCTGTCCATAGTTAGAACATGCATAACAATAACCACATAATGTGTCTGTATACATGGGTGTGTAGGGTGAAGAAATGCTAAAGGTGCCTTGCACTTGAGAATATATTTGGTACTGAATTTTTTATTGGAATTTGGTGTTTTGAAAGCATTTTCTTGATTTCTTGAGGAATTTGTCTTCCATCTTCAAGTGTTTTTATTTATTTATGTGGAAATTTTACTTGGGTCTTCTCTCTATTTTTGGCATGAGGCCTCTTTTCATGAGACTTATTTTCTTCCTTGACATGTGATTGTTCTTCATCTTTGATATGAAGTTTGTCTTTAAGTGGATGCTCTTCGTCATTGGGATGAGGATTCTCTTCTTCGATATGTGGATTTTCTTCAATTTTGGAGCATGAGGATGTTAGAAATTAAATAGCATAGCAATGGAACACATAAAATCTTTTGAAAACACAAACACATAAAATCATAAATCCATAAAAGCTCTTATTCAATTTGCACCCTAATTTCTCCTTCCCTTTCACCTCGTACCCTTCTAGTTGTTGCGGATAGATATCTTCCTCTAAATCCCCATGGAGAAAGGTTATATTTGCATTTAATTGATTAAGATATTTTTGATTAAGACTGCTAAATCAACTACTTGTTACTATTAAAAACTTAATTGAAAATCATTCTAAAAACAGTAGAAATATATTTCATCAAAGTATATACCTTTCCTTTTCACCACAATTCTATGCAAACCCCTTCACCACAATTCTACATCTTACCTATGTTTTCAATCTATCTTCTTCCTTCCCACTAATAAACCCATTTATTTTGCAATGTTGTTTTACCTGCAAGCAAACTAAACAATTCATAAGTTAGGTTATGTACCAGGAAGTCTATCTCTTCTTTTATGGATTGCTCCCGCTTCTTCTTGGTTTCTACCTGCATTTCTTCTTCATATCCTTCTGGTTCACCAGAATCAGTCAAAAATACATAATATAATGAAGGGAAATATCATTCAGGGGGTCTACTTAACCTGGTAGATCCACTAACAACACTAGTGGAGTTTGAGGTGTCTGTTGTTTTTGTTTTTGTTGTTCTTTCTATTGTTGATTATTATGATATCTGTGCACCTTTGAATTTACTTTTCCTGTGATATTATCAAGCATTGTGTACTATGTGTTTTCTTTTTCTTGTTTCTTTCTGTGCAGCTAATCTTTGTACAAAACCATTTCATTGAATACTGCATCTCTACTCCTGATAATTTTATGGTTCTCATAATCATATCAGTGATAACCAAAATCATTAACACTGTATCTAATGAAGGTACAATTCTCTGATTTTTCCTCAATATTTGCTCTATTTTCTTTATTAATGTGGACAAATTATTCACAACTGAAAGTCTTTAGAAATGAGTAGTTTACTTTTTTACCTATCCATTCTTCCTATGGAATACCACGATCCAAGGAACTCGAAGGTCCTCTATTTATTATAAAAATAATAGTATCTGTTGGTCAGGTAAATCCCCTCTGCGGACAGAGGCGATCCCACTAGCCTATAACAGAACTAGTCACAATCAAACCACGCTGCTACGCAAGTTCCTAGTTATGCATCAAAGGTGAATCAAGAAGACTAACCTGGAGTCCAATGCTATGATTGAAGCAGAGTTGATATCCCCGCTCCCTTGCTCCAACAGATCACAAACGAACACCTGCACATGTAAAGGAAGCGACAGATACCAACATAAAAACTACCAAGGCACAACTATATTTCAGTCAGAAAGGAAATAAATCAACACATCACCATGATAGATAATGAGATTGGAACTATAATAGCAGACGCTCATCAATTAATAAACAGGAAAAGTTACAACCATTGTTCTGACGTCGACCCTTCTCCTGGCTGGGCGAGTAACTATATGTGTCTTGCAATGCATCTCCTCTCCGACAGCATAACCTCTCTAGCACTCACTAGCATCACTCCAAGAACTCAAGAACTCAACATCTAACACTCCATGACCGATAACCATCACTACTATCACTCAATCACTAAATCACTAGCACTAGCTTGTCCAATGCATAATGACAAGCTTATATAGATGAAGAAGGGAGGAGGATACGATGAACCGGGACACCTTTTGCGGATTAGCATTATCCTCAAAAGCCATAAAGATGGATAAAGCTCAACAAAAGACTGATTTTTTATCCTCGGAAAAGCTCCATGAAATGAAGGAAACAACAGTCGGACGTGCATTAAGGCAAAAAGCACGACTAAATTTGGTTGGCGCGACTGTTGCTCTAAGACAGAGCGCCAATGGTCGCACCCTCTTTTGAGGATCTCCACCATTGGCGCGGGTAGGATACTGTGGACCTGCGCCAATGGAAAAAGATCACTTTTCAGGGATAATCTGCAGAAGCTGTCTTCAGGGAACATGGAGTACATACTCAGGGGAACATAATGCAAGTGTTTTTAGACTTTGTCACTTCTTATAACTCTCGGGATGGGTCCTCCAAGGTACGACAAGAGGAGTAACAGGGATGGTGACAAATTACTGTGTAACAGATGCCCCCTAAAGCATGAAGTCCGAGAGGCGGAGAGGGGTGAAATGCTTTACAAGAACACACATAAGAACACATAAGAGCACATATAGTTACTGCCGCCGAGGAGCTGTATTAAGAGACATGACTGATACTTCAATTACATGATGTACATGGTATGGTCGCAGCCATCCATAAGAGAGTACATAAATAATCTGGATCCATAGTATGGACGTAGCCATCTGGTTAGGATCAATGAATTGACTCAGGTATGGTCGCAGCCATCCAGTGAATGAGTCAAGTATCAAGAATCACGCCTACATTACAATAGACACAATCCAGGGTCTTGCGCTCCATCTCGACCCGAACAAGAGTACAAGTCCAAGCATGTGAATATATGAGCTGAAGTCGAACATGCATGAACATCGTCTGATTACCAGTCAATAATGGAAACTGTTAACAGACGCGAGAGGTAACACCAATAATGACAATGGCCCTCAAGGTACTATAGGTACAATCTACGGCGTGTGAATCAATGGTCTGAAGTCGAACACCCGTAGAATCATTCGATCGGAGGCCAATGATGAAAACCTCACGTCGAAAATGAAGAACCTGCCATTGAGGCATGCAGGCTCCAAGGCACCGGAAAGGAGTCTCTAGATCAATTCCCTGGATAATGAGTTGAAGTCGATAGGGAGTGACCTTGATCGAAGGTGGGCCATAATGTTTCCCACATCATCGACACGAGACAGAGAGATGAAGTTGTGAATCAAGATTGTGCGAACTATCAGAGGGAGGTTGCTTTGCAGAGGTCAACTTCTCTTGAACATATCAGCGGCACATTAACGGAATTGGTAGTATTTGACATCAATGTATCAAAGGTCATGATGACGAGGCAATGAGTGAATGAGAGATCAAATAGGGTACCCAAGTCCATGGAAGCAAGTGAAAGATATGAGATGAAATATCCCCACCCCGGACACGAAAGCAAAAAGTGCCATGTTCAAGAGTGACATACTGCCGTTACGGTAATAATTATGGTTCAAAAATTTTCTTTCCCCCCCCCCGCCATTTCTGGCGAGTACCCCAGTTATTTTTAACAAGCTTGATGGGGATAGCATATGCTTGTGTTGTGACAAAATCCGATGTCATTAAGTTTTAACGAGTCTGACAAAGGAAGAACTCGGCGTCTTTTCATGCTTAGAGAGTTTGAAAAGACAGCAGAAAAGGAAACTCCAGTGATGTCCTTTTTCGTAAAGTTGTGTCTCTCGGGCCCGAAAAAGTATAAAATAATACCCGAAAGAACCGCCCGATCATTACGATCGAGGAGTACTTTTCATGATTAGTGACCTCGACCTGAAAAAGTAAAAAAGCGGTCAAAACCACGTCGTTTCGTAACCACTAACGAGTTTGAAACGACAAAAACCCAGTATTCTTTTTATGTTTTAACGGTCGACAAAAAGAACTTAAAACGACCGCCCCTTGTCACCATTTAACGAGTCAAGAGGAGCGACTCGGCAATCTTTTCCTCTTTAAATGGTCAGAAAAGAGCTGAAAGCGGACCTTCATTTTTATTTTCTTTAACGAGTCAAAAAGGGAAAAATACTCGGCAATCTTTTCATATTTTACGAGTCAGAAAAGAGCGCAAAGGTGACTCGTCCTGAAGGAATGAGTGGTATAAGGGATAGCAACTGGTTCCGGTAAAGGTGGAACTCACTTGAAACACGTAAAGGTTTAGAGGCTGGCTAATAAAACCACTCATCGCTGTGGTTACTCAGGAAAGGAGAAACAACCTAGTGAAAGCATATGATCGGCAAAAAAGATGGTGGCGATGGAATGAAACAACCAAGGCTCATCTAGCAGGATTTAGCGGATAAAAGGCAATCACGGGATGTAAATGGGTTCATTTTTACACAAGCTTGAACCATGGAGAACTTTGCTTGTTAAAATTTTTTTTGTTGCATGCCCCCAGCATGATGCCCCCAGCATGATCATACAAATCGAGGTACATGCCCCCCAAGCTTCATGGCATTCACGGAGTGGATGGAATGAAGGTTTACTTGGAAAGACTCGATTTTGAAGGAGGATGCATGCCCCCCGGGTTTCAGTCACGCGCCCGGGTGAGCTGCCGTCATCAGAATGACGGGGTGGGTGCTGGGGCATTTCCTGTGGAAATAAGACCATTTAGGAATGGCAGATGTCTATATGTGAAGTGTGAACCGGGGAATGAAAGTTGGTCTACGACTTTGATCGTTCTTCCTTCATTGGGAAAACACATCACTCTGAAGAGTGAGGACACAATAGCACGTATGCGATAAATATAGTCTCGTCCAAGGAGTAAATTGTAATCTAACGGACCTTGGACTACCATGAGACCCATTTGGATAGTCTTCCCTTCTAACGTGATAGGTACATTGGGAAGAATTCCTAAAGGTCGAGTGATTTCTCGATGGAAACCTATAAGGTTTCTCATCTCAGGCAGAAGCAGTGGGGAACCAAGTGCTTCCCAAGCTGTTGAAGAAAGGATACTCAGAGGAGATCCCTCATCAATAATTGTACCAGCCATAACCATGTGGTAGACTTGGACTATAATTCGAAATGGTATGGAGGCTGGTAACCGAGGATTAACTAGTTGATCCCAATTGAAGGAAACAACTAGGTTGCTTGGAGGTGGGACTGGATAGACAGCCGGATATGATTCTAATGGAATTTCTTCCTGGTGTGAAGGAATGAGAGGGATGCTCACTTGATCATTAACGTCTATGTCAATGAATAGAATTTGGACGGTGGGTTCTTCATTCTTGGCAATGATAACATCATCTGAGGAGGTAACTTCTGAAGGCGAAACCGGGTCACTTGTAATCCCGACCGTTTGACTGTTGTCTGGTTTGGATTCAGATGTAGGATCATCTAGGGCTAGAAATTCTGAAAGCAAAACCGGGTCACTTGTCAGCCGGACCTTTTGACTTTTGTCTGGTTTGGATTCAGGTGTAAGAGCATCTAAGGATGGAACTTCTGTAGGCAAAACCGGGTCACTTGTAAGCTGGACCTTTCGAAAGACCGGGTCACTTGTAAGCTGGAACTGTGGACATTCGTTTGGTTTGGACTCAGGTGGTTCATCTTTGATGATCAAGTGGTGCGTAGATGAGGAATATAAATCACTCGTTCCGACCAGGGACTGGTCTGGAGCAAGTGGAGCACAGGTAGGTTCAAGAAGAGAAAGCTGGACCAAAGAGGAATCATGTTTGATCACTTGGTTAGTGGAGAGATGCTCTGCAGTTGTGAAAAGACGCTGATAGCCAGCGGGTAGTTGGGGTAAGGGAGTCGACAGACTTGCCAAAAGACGGGAGGCTTCATCCATAAGTGGACAAAGGCGAAGGAGATGATTACCTTCACAAAGTCGACAAGGGAAACGAACCTTCCCTTTTCTGTTACCAACTAGTAAGGTATCGTCGATTTGCGACAGTAAGGGGCGAGTCAGGTCACGGGACCATATATCTAGGATCCTGGGAATGCCAGGACAATCAGAAAGAAAATGGTCCCCTTTGCATAATCGACAAGGAGACCGAAGCTTCTGCGGAGGAGCAGAAGGTGGTTCCACTTCTGATAGCTTCGTGGTAGATACGACCTTTCCCTTAGGAGACTTCTTCTTTTTGGTCTTCTTCTTCTTCTTCTTAGCCACCTGGTTAGTGAAATCCAAGGTTTCACCAGGCGAAGTAGAAGATGAGGATGCAGCAATAGGCGAAGAAGGGAAGGGGTCCACCTTAGAATCAACATGGTGTTGTTCGGGTGGAGGAGGTGGTGGTGGGACAGGAGTCATCACACTTGAGACCACCGAGTTTGAAAACAACCATACAGGTAAACCAATGGTCAACCCAGGCAAAGACAATGTTGCGATATACTGAGCACCAACATTTCCAACAGAAGGAAATGGGCGAGGGTTCCCATCAGGAGGAACACCTTGGCCGGTGGGCACTGGAAAGGCTGCCATTGAATGAGAAATAACCCTACTCAAGCTAACGCAAACAAAATATAATTGGGTAATGTTATCGTGGCCAATAAATTTTAAGACACTGAACTTAACCTTTTCATTTTTTAAGAGTCGAGAAAAGGATAAAAGATGACTCTAGTCTCCTTCGAATATTTAATGAGCACGAAGTGACAAGATGCTCACAGGCACCTTTTCGTTTAGAGAGTCCGAAAAGGATCAAAAGTGACTGCTCTGGAATTGTAGGTAGAGGATGTGCCAAACTTTTCGCAAAACCACAGAATACTTTTTAGGGTACGGGTGCTCGATCTTCGTGAATGCTGTGTTCACTGCATTGCGAATCGTAGGGCGGCTGACACGGCTTCCTATGGATAAAGGCTTTATTCCTATAGGGGTCTCCCAATATATACTCGACGGTACGTGGGAGCACAGTCCGTATTGGCACCTATCGTTTCACCGTGGAGGAATCACCCAACCACTCGACGATAAACTACCAGGTTTAAAGATGCCGGAACACGCCTCTAACCTAGACCTCTAGAGTGTTTGCGTTATGTTCCAATGCGTTGTTATGTTCATTGAGTTCATTTTAAAGTTTATCTTTGATTATGTTTCAGTTTTTTGGTCCTACCGTATGTGATATCTCAAAAACTTCTTACATGCAAACTATATGCCAAAATTAAATCAGTTGATTCGATGAATTCTATCTACAGGAGGGTTGAGATCTTTTTCACAAACGAAATGATCACTTCAACAAACAACAAAGATCCTAATGTAGCTAATAACAAGAAACGAAATTTTGTTTTTTTCTTTTTAATAGCAACAAATAACAATAAATGCTAACTACTATGATGCAAGAGATTTTTTGTTTTTCTTTCCTTTAAGATGGCATGATGCATGTAAACAAATTCTAAGAGATATGCACAATCCAAGTTCAGTCAATGAAATAGAACCAATTCTGAAACACTAAAATGAACCATGCAACCAAGGAAAAACACAAAGACTAGTGAACTTCAAAGAGGCTAGAAGTGAAGTATTCAGAGTATAGAAGATCAAGCTTTAACAAAGCACTGGATAGGTGCAGAACACAACCAACAAGCTGACTGGATAATCAAGAGATTGAAACTTCCCACAGAAGGCTAGACATGCAAAGTCACTAGATATCCTAGGGCTGAGACGAAAATCAATAGAAATGAGCAAACAGCTGAGGGATACAGGCTAAGACCAGTCAAGTAGAGGTTCAACACAGTTCCAGAGGCTGAAAGAGATATATAAAGAGACTGAAAGAGCTTTCCACCCACACATAGGCAAAATTTACAGAGCTGGCTCGACTGTCAGCCTGCAACTTGCGCTACCACAGGATTGGCGCGAGTTGCTTTTGAGAAACATGCGCCAACTGGCGCGACTGTCAAAGAAATAACCGCGCCAATTAAGCTTGCCAACTAGAAAAATAAATGATACGACCTCAGGTCGGGTTGAAAGTGCTCAGATGGGTCAAACAGTAAAGAATAAACTCAAAACTGACTCAGGAAGCTCATTGACTCAAGCAAGCAGAAGAAAATTAACATGCAAGACAAAAATCAAATAGTTACTCCCCAGCGGAGTCGCCAATTTGTTGGTCAGGTAAATCCCCTCTGTGGATAGAGGCGATCCCACTAGCCTATAACAGAACTAGCCACAATCAAACCACGCTGCTACGCAAGTTCCTAGTTATGCATCAAAGTTGAATCAAGAAGACTAACCTGGAGTCCAACGCTATGATTGAAGCAAAGTTGATAGCCCTGCTCCCTTGCTCCAACAGATCACAAACGAACACCTGCACATGCAAAGGAAGAGACAGATACCAACATAAAAACTACCAAGGCACAACTATATTTCAGTAAGAAAGGAAATAAATCAACACATCACCATGATAGATAATGAGATTGGAACTATAATAGCAGTCGCTCATCAATTAATAAACAGGAAAAGTTACAACCATTGTTTTGACGTCGACCCTTCTCCTGGCTAGGCGAGTAACTATATGTGTCTTGCAATGCATCTCCTCTCCGGCAGCATAACCTCTCTAGCACTCACTAGCATCACTCCGAGAACTCAAGAACTCAACATCTAACACTCCATGACCGATAACCATCACTAATATCACTCAATCACTAAATCACTAGCACTAGCTTGTCCAATGCATAATGAAAAGCTTATATAGATGAAGAAGGGAGGAGGATACGATGAACCGGGACACCTTTTGCGGATTAGCATTATCCTCAAAAGCCATAAAGATGGATAAAGCTTGACAAAAGACTGATTTTTTATCCTCAGAAAAGCTCCATGTAATGAAGGAAACAACAGTCAGACGTGCATTAAGGCAAAAAGCAAGACTAAATTTGGTTGGCGCGACTGTTGCTCTAAGACAGAGCGCCAATGGTCGCGCCCTCTTTTGAGGATCTCCACCATTGGCGCGGGTAGGATACTGTGGACCTGCGCCAATGGAAAAAGATCACTTTTTAGGGATAATCTGCAGAAGCTGTCTTCAGGGAACATGGAGTACATACTCAGGGGAACATAATGCAAGTGTTTTTAGACTTTGTCACTTCTTATAACTCCCAGGGTGGGTCCTCCAAGGTACGACAAGAGGAGTAACAGGGATGGTGACAAATTACTGTGTAACAGTATCTACAACATCTACCAAAAATTGTCAAGCAAATCCTACATGCAATCTCATGCACCTTGAACGCTCCATGATTGTTGTGTTCATCCTTTCTAACAAACCATTTCCTTGTGGTGTTCCTAGAATTGTCTTCTCTCTACTAATTCCATGCTATGAATAATAATTATCAAACTCCTTGCTAGGTATTCACCTCCATTATCTGATCTGAGACAGTTCAATTTCTTTCATGTCTCATTCTCAACCAAATCTTTCCATTTCTTAAAAGCATCAAATACATCATATTTATTTTGAATACAATATACCAAAGTTTCCTAGTTGCATCGTTAATAAAATTAACATAATTTCAAGAGCCATCGAGATATGATACTTGAGTAGGTTTGCATACATCTTTATGCACAAGATCTAATTTTTTGCTCTTCTTTTCTTTCCTAACTCTAATGAATATGACTCTCCTATGTTTTCCATAGATTGAATTCTCACTTAAATCCAAATCAACACACTTCAAACCAGGCAACAAATTCCTTGACTGAAGAACTTGCATCCCATTCTCACTCATGTGCCTGAGCTTATGATGCTAGAGTGTCGTATCTTCTATTGTGGAGGTTAAAGGATTAACATAATTAGAAATACCATTGCATAGATACAATGTACCAACATTTTCTCCTTTTTCTATTACGAGAGCTCCTTTAGTGACCTTGTAGTTTTTGTCTATAAATGTAATTACACAACCTTCACCTCCCAATTATCCTATTCAAATACAATTTTTCTTTATATTTGGAAAATTCCTTACCTACTTTAGTATCCATTTGGTTTCCATTTTGTCTATTTATAAAAACCTTACCCATTCCATATTTTTTATGGGGTTTATCATCACCCAAACTATTATGAAACCATCTCACAAAAAGAGAGAAAAGAAAGACAAATGCCTTTGAATTCAGCCTCTTCGAGGGCGGTAACCTCCTTTACATTACACAAATGAACAATTATTCGATGATACAAATGACAAGACCTCCTTTCTATATATAGGAGTCTAAGGGGTCATAATATAATCATGTCCGACATAACAATAATAACATAAGGGCACAATAATAACAATAGTGGGCTTCTATGGGGCAAAATAATAACAATATGGGGACTACATGGGAACAACAATATAATAATGGGGTTGCACTAATAACAATAAGGGGTTACACTATTAGTATAGGGACCTAACATGCCCCTCTCCTTCAAAAAGTGTTGTCCTAAACGCTTGAGTAGTTTTGGATGATTCTATATAAAATTCTTGTTCTCCCATGGGGAATATTCAGTGGGTAAGTTCTTCCACTTGATGAGATGCTCTGAAATTGATCAATTTCATATCTATCAGGTTCTTGTTTCTATGACTGCTCCAAGTTCCAATATGATTTTTCCTTCCTCGTCAAGTTTTGGCAATATTGTTTGAACTAGGATCTTCTCATTATGTAAGGTCGCCATTTCTTAAGTGCATGTAGTCTTGCCAACATTTTCTTATCCTAAATAGCTTTGTGTAAATACTTTCCTTTGATTGGATGACATTCGAAAGAAATGGGTCTTTCTTCTTGCATTAGAACATCACCAATTCCATTTCCTGCTACATCATATTCCACAATAAAGTTTTTTTTGAAGTCTGGCGTAGCTAAGACTAATGCTTGGCACATTGCCTCTTTAAGATGTTCAAAGGCCTTCGTTGCTTCTGGAGTCCATGAAAATGCATCTTTCTTCAATAATGTTGTTTTCGGAATGTCTTCAGTCTTCATTCTTATTTGATGATATCCTAAATGAAGATCCAACTTGGTGAAGTCAATTAATCCATGCAATTCATCCAATAATTCATCAATGACATGAATGGGAAATTTATCTTTAATAGTGAGTTTGTTGAGTTCTCTATAATTTGGGCACATTCCCCATTGCCCATCCTTCTTGTGCTTTAATAATACTGGAGCAGAGAAAGAACTTTGACTAGGTTGAATTACACCAGCCTCTAGCATTTTTGCAACCATATGTTCAATTTCACTCTTTTGGGAATAGGGATATCTATAAGGCTTGATGTTTGGAGGAACACTTCCTGGAATAAAATGAATAGAATGATCATGATCATGAATAGGTGGGAGGCCTTTGCGAGTCTCAAATACCTTAAAATGATTGTCCAAGACATTCTGGACATCTAGAGAAATAGATAATTTCGATGTGGGAACCTCTAGCGAACATAATTGTGCAATTACACCTTGTTTTTATTTCTTTATAAGCTTTGTTAGTCCATTAGAGCTGATATCTTTCCCATTTTCGCTGTGATACCCCTTAATTCAACTTCCTTTCCTTTTGAAGAAAATTTCATGAAAAGTTCTTGAAAAGTAAAAGCTATTGTACCCAAGGATTGTAGCCATTGGACTCGTAGTACAACATCAACACCAACCATTGGAATGGAAAACATTGGGTTATTCAATACATATTCTCCCATGGATAGCTTGATATTATGGCACTTTCTAGAGAAATTTATGGTTCCTCCACTTGTAACCATCACTTGACGCTCTGGTGTTGGATATAGGAAGCAATTTAATTCCTTAGCTATCTTACAATGTGTTGAAAATGGCAACAAGAAATGCTAAAAATAGAAATTCTAAAAATAGCATTGCTATAAATAGCAGTTCAGGTACCAGTGTTGGACATAGCAACAAGGAATGACAAATGGAAGTGCTAAAAATAGCATTGCTATAAATATCATTTCGGGATAGATTCCAATTTTAGTTAGTCCCTGAACTAAAATTGAGAAGTAAAATTCGAATTTGATCTTAGCAGCTGTTTGTAAAATAATTAATTAATTCATCTTGAGTTAATTAGTTGGAGAAAATCAAACATGAAGTCTATGTGAAGACATGCAACAGTTTCTCCATTAATTCAGGAATTTATCCATCAGTTAAAGAGATAAGAATGAGTTGTAATATTGAGTTGTAATTAGTTGGCTCAGTTAACTGAGTCAAGCGTAGTTAGATTAATTCAAACAGTTTGTTGAATTAATTGTGAGTTCAATTAGTTAATGCTTGCATACATGTAACTGCTGCTCTCCACATAATTGAATATTCTCTCATAAGTAACCCATGCATTTCCATTCAGTTAGAGACCCAGTTGAGATCAGAGGAAGGGATAGTGTACTATCAGTTGGAGGATTTTTCCTATATAAGAAACTCATCCATGTAGAAGGAATTATATCCTTCAGGTTTGTGCAGTTATTTCTGAGCCAAGTGAGCAATGTGAGGTGGGAATTCACACAAGTGGAAGAACTGGACCCCAGGAAAAAATGTGTAAGGAAATAGGAGGCTTGGAGGGCAGAGGAGAAGGTTGTGAGAGCCTTTGACTGTCTATGAGCAGTATTGTTTGATTGTAAAGAGAGCAGGATAGCTTGAGAGCTGATTCTTTTTGTAACTTGAACAAGATTTCCATTTGTATGATAATATAGAGATTGGGGTTTTAGGCTGAGGCTTTACCTAGGTTATTTCTTCTGTGTTATGTGTGATTGATTTCTCATTCTCATTTATATGTGTTCCCTTGATCTTTCTCTATTCGATTAAGCTTCTGCAAAGTGTTGTAGAAGTAGATCTTGTATTTTTCTTTAGTCTATTGCATAATCTGTAGGTCTACAGTGGGAATTTCTACATGGTATCAAAGTGATGTTTTGTAGAAAAATTTCTACATGGTATTGGAGCAAAGGTGATCAAAGCTGTGAATAGTATACAAAGAAGAGAAATTGAAATAAAAAATGGGCCACGAATTTGTAGAGCAGATCTGAAATTTTTTGTGCAAAATTTTTAGAAACAAATAGCAGATTTCGATTCCTTGCGAAAAAATACACAAATTAAAAAAAAATCGGCTGAATTGGAGTTCGGATGAGGGAGATATCGCTGATTTAAAATCAGCTCTTTTTCCTGAAAATTTCGTGACGGCGGGAAAGATGAAACAGATTGGTGTGCTAGCCAAGAACCTATATGCAGTTGAGGTACAAGATGCATGAAATGCCTTGAGGAGCAAGGAAAATGTTAGATACTTGGTGGTTGAGAGGGAGAGTAAATTACCTCTCAACATGCAGTGCCAGAAGAAGTCTCAGACAATTGTGGAGGAGCCACAATTGGTGAAGCAGCTTGAGGAAGTTGTGGAATAACCACAACTCGAGAAGCCGAGAGGAGACCGAGTGGAGGCATCCACTCATGTAGAGACCTCTAGTAGGGGGAAATTTCGAGCCAAGTGGGCATAGGGATCACATGCATCCATACCTCGAGGTTGGAGGTGGGGCGATGTGGAGTTACAGTCCTAAGAAGGCTAGAATAGGGGTAGGATGATTGAGGTGCCCAACCTGTTTGATTAGACCTTGGTATGGGAGCCCCGACGAGGAGTAGTAGGATTGGCAGATTGGGTAGAGACAGATGCGGACGGAGCGGCAAAGAGAGCTACAGTGTAGGAGTCCCAAGACTATGAAGAGCTAGCAAGCTGCAACAATGTGAGAGGCACAGGAGTGTTGCACCAGTGCAGGATGGAACAAAGAGGTGTGCAACGGTGTGATATGCATGGAGTGTTGTAGCAACTCAAAGGTCAGAGAGGGAGCACTTGTCAGCAGCAGAGGAGCTTCAACATCAAAGGATGTTTCTAGCCCAATAGGGAGGTCAGTTGGGAGATTTTTTGTTTCTAGAGTTGTTGGAGCCACAACACTTGGGAGAAGTGTTGCATGCAAAACATTCCAAAGGTTCAGGATCAGGTTCGAGTTGAATGGCTTTCTTGTTGAGAGGGAGTGTTGAAAATGGCAACAAGAAATGCTAAAAATAACATTGCTATAAATAGCAGTTCAGGTACGAATGTTGGACATAACAACAAGGAATGAAAAACGGAAGTGCTAAAAATAAAATTGCTATAAATAGCATTTCGGGATAGATTCAGATTTTATTTAGTCCCTGAACTAAAATTGAGAAGTAAAATTCGAATTTGATCTTTGCAATTGTTTCTAAAATAATTAATTAATTCATCTTGAGTTAATCAGTTGGAGAAAATCAAACATGAAGTCTATGTGAAGACATGCAAAAATTTCTCCATTGATTGAGGAATTTATCCATCAGTTAAAGAGAGAAGGATGAGTTGTAATATTGAGTTGTAATTAGCTGGCTCAGTTAACTGAGTCAAGTCGAGTTAGATTAATTCAAACAGTTTGTTGAATTAATTGTGAGTTCAATTAGCTAATGCTTGTATGCATGTACTTGTTGCTCTCCAGATAACTGTATATGCTCTCATAAATAACTCATGCATGTCAGTTTAGTTAGAGACCCAGTTGAGATCAGAGGAAGGGACAATGTACTATCAGTTGGAGGATTTTTCGTATATAGGAAACTCATCCATGCAGAAGGAATTATCTCCTTCAAGTTTCTTCAGTTATTTCTGACCCAAGTGAGCAGTGTGAGGTGTGAATTCACAGAAGTGGAAGCACTGGATCCCAGGAAAAAATGCACAAGGAAATAGGAGGCTTGGAGGGAAAAGGAGAAGGATGTGAGAGCCTTTGACTGTCTACGAGCAGTATTGTTTGATTGCAGAGAGAGCAAGATAACTTGAGAGCTAATTCTTTTTGTAACTTGAACAAGATTTCCACTTGTATGATAATACAGAGATTGGGGTTTTAGGCGGAGTCTTTCCTTGGGTTATTTCTTCTGTGTTATGTGTGATTGATTTCTTATTCTCAGTTATATGTGTTCTCTTGATCTTTCTCAATTCGATTAAGCTTCCGCGAAGTGTTGTATAAGTAGATCTTGTATTTTGCTTTAATCTATTGCATAATCTGTTGATCTACAGTGGGAATTTCTACACAATGAATAAAAATATGGGTACTACCTAAATCAATCAACTCTATTACCTATTTCTTCTTGATATGTCCTTCTATCTTGATAGTTTTAGGAGTGGTAATTCCGGCCAATGCATTACAAGATATGGTCGGATTCATTTCTTCTTTCGTGATGTGATCTTTCACTTCTTGAACCTTTTTCTTCTTAATATGTCCTTCTATCTTGAGAGTTTGAGGAGTGGTAATTCTTTCCAATGCTTTACAAGATATGATTAGATTCATTTCTTCTTTCTGTGGGGTTGGTTCCTGGTGTATATCATCTTATTTTAATGTTTCTTGATCCTTTTCTTCCTCCTCTTCACAATCTATGTAAAATAATTTCTTCTCAGCACACTTATGACCTTTATTGTATTTGCTATCACAAATGTAACAAATCCCTTTTTCTCTTTTCTCTTCCAATTTTTGTGGTGTGAACCTTGGAAGGCTAGGAGAAAAAACACTTCCATATTTATAGTTGTGAGTGGTTAGGTTCCTTGTTTCCATAATTCCACTTTCAATTTTTCTTGCCAACCTGAATTCCTTCTCCAATGAATCAGGTTCCCAAAGACAAACCTAATGTTGAATGTTGTCCTTTAAACTCCCTATGAAGACATCAATCCTTTGCTTCTGTGGAATATCATTTACCCTTATATTCAATTTTTAAAATTCCTCAATGTGCTCTACCATTGAACCCTTTTTCTTGAGATTTATCAATTGGCTAAAGAAGGTGTTCCTCTTTGTATCCTCATAATGTGTTATCATTTCCTCTATGAAAATTAACGACGTGATAAGTGGTTTACGAGAACAATGCCCTTCATACCATAAAAATAGATTCGGTTCTAAATATAAAGATACAATACATAACTTTTGTAATAGTTGCACCTCATGTAGAGCAAAATATTGCTCCATCTGTAGTATCCAATTTATTGGATCCTTGTCATCGAACTTCCTCATATCTCCTTCTCTTGATTTTAGGACCTCGATCTTGAAACGACTGTAACTTTGTAACTTTGGATCTCCCAGTTCTGAAATTACGACCTATGGTAGCCCTCTACATCCTCTTTCCAATGCCACTAGTCTGATTGAAATTCGATTCCCCACGAAAGATTTATGCACAATCTCCCAAGATGATCTGATTATATAGCTTTTCAGAAGAGTGAACTTGTACGAAGTGCCACGTGTCACTATTTCGACCTTCGAACCTGAAACTGATATACAAAAATCTACAGGCCATCCTATTTTTTTAACTTCATACAAAACTTCAATCGGATGCTTAGAAGGAAAGTTATGATGATTTTCCCAAGGTCACCTGTTTGGGATATAATTTAGGATATTGCAAAAACCCTAACTGTCTTGGACTGTATATCTGAAAATATCGCGAAACAGGATCTGAAAATCATGCCCGAGCTTCACCAATATTTCAACTCAAACTTTTTTTAATTTTAGAATCTAAACCTTCGTAGAAAACAAATTATAGTGAAACTTCCACAGTGACATGTTTGAGATGGAATTATGGAGCTTGCAAAAGCCTTAACTTCCTCAAATCATATCTCAAAAAATATAGCAAGACAAGCTCTGAAATTTGGACCCAAGGTTCAGAGCGAGTTCAGATCAAATGGGTTTTTTTTAGCTTCTGAAAAGTCGCAGAAAAAAAAGTTATAGAGAAAATTTCACGATGACCTATTTGGAGCAGCGAAACCCTAGAATCAAAAGCTCTGATACCAAATGTTATGAAACTAGCTCACAAAAATATAGAAAAGAAAGATAAACGCCTTAGAATTCAACCTCTTCGAGGGGATAACCTCCTTTACATTACACAAATGAACAATTGTTCGATGATACAAATGAAAAGACCTTAATTATATATATAGGAGTCTAAGGGGTCATAATATAATCAGAGCCGACATAAAAATAATAATGCGAGGGCACAATAATAACAATAGTGGGCTTCTATGGGGCACAATAATAACAATATGGGGACTACATGGGAACGACAATATAATAATGGGGTTGCACTAATAACAATAAGGGGTTACACTAGTAGTATAGGGACCTAACACAAACGAACCTGTCCAAAATCTCCTTAAACATAGTCATGAAAATGTTTCCTATTAGGTGTGGCATGGAGTGAAACCCCTAAATCTACCACCTAGGCATCGATAATATTTTTAATGAAAGAATCAAATCATCTTGCAACACATCACCCATTACGTTCACTTCATGATTGTTCTCTTGTTGTCCATCTCCTTATTTACCTTTTCGATATTTACATTCTTTGTTTAGTTGTCCTTTCTTCCCACATTTCCAACACACTATCCCTGATCTGGATGTGTTTATGCCTTTCCTTGAATTACTATGATGTCCCATTCTCTTTTCTCTCTCTATCCTTCTTCCCCCAGTTTCTACAGTCAAAGAATTACCTGTTATCTCACCTGAGATTTTCCATCGTATTTACTTGCTAAGGATAACACCATCAACATCATCAAGCTTTAAATTACTAGATCCAGAGATATAATTACTGATGGCCATGACTAAGTCATTCCAACTTTTTAGCAATGAGCATAGAAATAATAAAGCCTTAAATTCATCATCAAAATTTACCCCTACAAAATTTAACTAACTAGTAACTGTGTTAAATTCATTTAAATGATAAACAACAGATCCAGCTTCTGACATCTTTGTATTAAATAAACACTTAATAAGAAATACCTTGTTTGACATCGAGAGTTTTCCATATAATTTGTCCAATGTCATCATTACACCCTCTATTGTCAGTTCCTTTGAAATGTTGAAGTCCACTAACGCTACTAGGCACATTCATATTGTTCCTAGTTCCTTTTCGTCAATGACTTCCCATTCTTTCTTCATCATACTTGTCAGCTTCTTTTCTTTTTTGCTCAATGGTAGGTAGAGATATTTCTTATACAAATAATCCTCCATTCACATCTTCCATATTTGGTATTTTTGGTCATATAATTTCTCAACCCTAAACCTACCATCATCTTCCATTGCTCCCAATCGAACCAAGAACCCTTCTTTCCCATGCGTTTATCAACCAAATATACCTTCGACTCAGATACCAGTTGTTAGATATTAAATAACACATAAGTGGAACACATAAAATATTGCACAAACACAAACATTGTAAATCATAAAGCAAGAGAGACACAAATATACATGGTCCACCCAATTTGGGCTACGTCCACGAAGAAACAACCCGACATTCCTTTTATATTATCCAGCAAAATGAATGGATATAACCTACAGCAAATCCATTGTAATTTCCTCATTTCTCTCACACCGTCTCCTCTCTCTTTCTCACACATAATAATAATCCATAGCCGTAATACAATTCCCTCGTATAAATTGATGGTTTCCTTCTAGGGAAAAAAACACAAATTAACATAACTTCTACTATCAGATCTTTTCCCTAATGAATGACCTAGATTGGATACAAAATTACAATATTTTACAAGGCAATTTTTCATCTATTTTTCCTTCAATAGTGTTGCCCCCGAACCAATATTAGGGGGGGCCTCCAAAGAATTGAATTTTTCCCACCTGATATAAATAGTGGGAGGGGGTAAGCCCCCCCTGACACCCATGTTAGGGACTCAGATCCAATGAAAGCTGAAACAAAAAACCTTTGAAAAATCAAGAAGATAACATGGCTCCACATCAAACAAAGGACTCACCAACATATCCAAGACGTGTCTTGATAAGTAGTGATCTCTGGCAATTGATAATGTCATCCAAGACATGTGAGCTCCTCAATTCGCATTTCATCTTATCAACTTCAACTCTCAATGTGATATTTTCTTGTTCATGTTTCATGCAGTCTTATTCCTTCTGCTTCATTTGACTCCTTACAATTTCCTCAACCCTTATGGATTCTTCAAGTTCCCTCTTCAATGAGGTTATTTTCTTGCCAAGTTCATTATCCCACTTGTTCCATTTATTTGGCTTCTCCTTTTCTTTGAGCTGGCTTGTCAGGGAAATTTCTCAAATGTTTTCCTCTTCTGGCAAGCTTTTGAGATGATCCACTTCCTTCTTTGCCTCATCAGGTTCTTGATACTTTTCTAATGATTGTAGTTATTTAATTCTAATTAGTTCTATCTAGTGATATCAACTATGGCAAGTCTCTAATGATCTTAATACTTTATCTTCTCTGCCTTCAGGTCTTCATGTTACCTATAAAGACTATTATACATACTTGTGGTTATATCCATGTCCTGTGTCACCTCTCAAAGCTTGCCTTTGAGGGAAATAACATCTTCTTCAAGGTTGATGATCAGCTTATCTTAAATTTTAGGCTTCACCAATCAAATTTGAGTGCTACATATATGCCTTCAAGTGGTTAAGCTTCAAGAAGGACCTACTCTGATACCAATTGTTGGAAATATTGAGAGTGGGGTGATTCATCTCTCCTGCTCCACACTTCAACTTTTGTTTCCTATTGAACCTACTACTACCTATATCTTCTACCACACCTTCTACCACTCTCACTACCTTGATACTATTATGATTATTCCTTCCTCTGATGTTGCTATCATTGCCTCTATTGCTACTATCATTGTTCCCACTCATGCTACCTCTCCTTCTGCACCTCCTGCTTCACCGCCTCTACTCTAATACACTTTTTATTGTGACAAATAAATCATGTAATCAAGGTCATATCACAAAATCATTTTCATCACTGCATCAAGGTGTAAAATCAGAATAGGTAATGTTTATGTTGAGTCATTTTCATTGTTACATAAGAAAGTTACTTTCACTATATTATGTCTCATAAAAGTTCATTGTCTCATATGAGAAGATATTTGTTACCATGTCATATAGAAGCTCACTATCACATAGAGGAATATCATTATCATCATGTCAACACACATCACTACCACATGCATTATTAACATACATCACATCTATCATAAAGGCACTACATTTTCATGAATATCATATTCAGAGAACTATCATGTGTCTTTGCCTTATATATATCATAGATTAATGTGTCAATATCATACAACAAGGTTTACTGCTAGCAAATATGAGAACCCTTACTACAAGACCTTGTTGTTGTAACTCTAATCTGCAAGATGTTCACTCCTAGAGAGACCCACCTGAATTCTTTGCTTAATTGATAAGAAAATATGTAAATGATTAATGTAATTATGTCTTAATATTTCTTTAAAATATTTTACATATTAAACGAGTCTAGACAATACCTTTTTTGTTCTAAAATCTATGCTAACCAAGATAGAGTTTAGAATTAGGTCATATAAATATCAATATTGATACAAGTTTGAGCTCCTCAAATTATGGCTCAAGTTTCCTCAACAAATTGTCCTAGATATGTGATGCCAAGATGTAAGCCAACAACTCAAAAATGTCTCTACTTCAGAATAACTAAGTGAGACAATGTGATCCTTACATTTCATTGAGAAATGACAAAACCTTTGTTGTGATTATATTGTTGAACACCCTTCCTCCTACATAATGATGAAACTCAAATGTCTTGAAGGTGTATATTGAGTGTCTTTCAAATAGTTCATCTTGGTCCCTTTTACAAGGGCTGCAAGACCATACGTGTATACATATATATACTAGGAAAAATAGATATATGGGCACAAATTTAATTTAAGGTAGATCAAAGGTGTTATCAATAAGCAAGCACAATTATTCTTATGAGAATATTGTTTCAGGGTAGACTTGTTCTTAGTTCTATATTGAAGTGCAGGAAAAAACATCATCAATAATCCTGAAAAACTATTGTATTTTCCTCAAAACTCATAGGTTAAGGCTCTTAATGACAATACCATGGGAATTTATGTTATTCATGTCTTATTTCTGTTGCAAAAGACGAATGCAAAATTTTTATTGCACAATCTAGCTTTTTCTTCTTTAAATTTGCTCTCGATTAATGAATCCTTCTTCAAAACAATGTTGTGCGAGTCACAATGTTCTAGAAACTATTCAATTTCTCGGAGCATTTCTAGAACCAAAACTTGTTATGGTGACATTATGGAACTATAATTTTATCTAAGTAAATGAGACTAAGACCATTGATATGATCAATATGCAAATATGGAGAGACACTCATCGAATCATCAATGAGTTAAGGCCACAAAGAACTTAGGTGATATATAATGCATGTCATATGTGACTTAGAAAATTGAGGAGAAACTAGAAACAAGTGCGAGCTATTAGACAACCATAGAGGATCCTTCCTATGTGAGTCACCACAAGACTTCGAGGCATGGTAAATGTCACCTCTAGGTATATTTTATGGTGTGATTGTAGTTGTTAATCAAGTTGCAGAGTACGAAAGCTTACATAACTGTGTGTTTCCTGTAAAAATCCAATGTAATGAAGATCTAATTTGATTGCATGCAGTTGAGATAGGTCAAGTTGGTTCCCTTTAGGTCATTCACAGGGCTTCACCAAATGAACCTCTGACATATCACATGTGTTCATGGCATACTAAACAATACCCCTAATTTGACTACATATTGGAAAATACCTCTAAAAATCACATTATTTAACCCGCTACCAATATGAACCCAATACACCTCCCGAATTTAAAAAACCCCTACTTTCATTGGATATTGTAGGTATCCATTTTTTCATTAACATTTTTTATACCCCTTTATATTTTTTCATTAACTTTGAGCTCCATTTTTTATAGCCATCAATATAAAAACCATTTACCCCCTTTATATCCCCCAATATATCAAGTCAAATTTTCCTCAATATATATCCCCGAATATGAACCCACGTGGTAGGGTATTGGTCCCCCAGTGAAGCCCCCGTGAGGTCATTAGGCTGAGTACATCAACCAAAATGAGAAAGATAAACCCACACAGGTGTTGTCAATTTTCAATGGAACCCTGCAAAAAATAATTAGATCTCAATGATTTAACTGAACCACAACCCTATATATGTGTGTGTGTGTGTGTGTGTGTGTGTGTGTGTGTGTGTGTGTGTGTGTGTGTGTGTGTGTGTCTATGTCAAATCCAACCAAAAAGATAAACCCAACATCAATTGCATAGAAATAATGAAATTATTCTAAAGCTTTGACCTACATCATTAACTTTATTAGGCCACAGAGATATTTCCAACAATTCACCATATGATAATCCATGGGGATAAGATGGCTATTCAAGAACTAGCCATGGAGAAGGATTTGATAGAATACACCTATAAACGAGACCCTTTGAAAACAAATTTTAAGAAAAACTACATATCCCATTAACCTTTACAAAGAGATGCAAACTTACTTAGATTTTATAATAGATGCAAGATGCAATTTGAGGGCTAAGGGCCTTATATTTATATGTTATCTTAGAGGAATTTTTAGAGAGAGCCAAATTGATTTTTGGGAGGGAAATGCTATTTTGATATTTGGATATTGGAGACAAAAAATTTCTTTCATTTAGACCACAATAAATTTGAATTTTAGCAAAAAAATTATAACCTTCCATATTGAACATCTGACTTTAATAATTGGACTTACTCCTTCATAAAATTAAATTTTCCTTCCATTTAATTTGCCTTAGCCAACTAAGAAATCCCTGGCACATCATCAGCTAGATATAGCCTTCAATCCTTCTATGCCACATCGTTTTCTCATTCTTTCAATTGAATCCTACCACATCAGTAGACATTGCCACACCAGTAACTCTTGGGTATTTTTACCATGAAATGGGGCTTGCAAATTTGACCAAACATATGTCTCCAACCGTGAGGCCACTCAATACACTCCACATATTAATGAAATCCTAAAGACGAGGAGAATCTACTGGCAAGGGTCTTCAAGGAAAATGTGGTGATCTTTTTTGTTAAAAAAAACCTCCAACAAGTGTGGGTTATATCCAACATCCACGAACCCCAAACCCTAGAGATAGGGTTTTATCACTACATCATCAAGATGTATAACAACACATCAATGGCCGCCAAATCCTGACATGAATGATCGTATTTTCTCTCGCTCTACATCGTGCACCCACTTTGACATCAATGAAAACAAACTCAACACTTAAAAATTAAGAATTATGTTTTATTAAGTTGGTTAATGTAAGATGCATGCTTAAAAGGTTCTCCCTCATCAACATTTAATTTTATTTTTTTAAGGTTGCTTTCAAGAGTTCTTAACATGGTAAGAACTTATTAGGATGGGTAAGTTCAAGTTAAGTCTTGGAATTCCACAAACACCTTTTGATAAGTTGAAATATTATGTGGTGTGTGTATGTGTAAAATTAATACTCATGAATGATGTAATGATCATAATGATGGTGTCGTGTAACTAAATGAATGATGTAGATAAACAAATAATTAATGAAATAGAATTTAAAGCGCGATTATCATGTCATCCACTGCACATCACAACTCCATTTTTTACCTTATAATAGTTCAATAGAAAATAAATCTACACACTCCCAATAATAAATGAAAATCTATTTTTATAATCCAATGTCATAAAGAATATACATCCAATAATTCCACTACTCACAAATCACTAAATTTTCAAGTGAATTTCTCAAATTGCATACCCATATTAGAAAAACAATTTAATCTGGGAGTGAAAGAGCTTGGCTTAAAAAATGATGAAACATTAATATCATATTCTTACATTACCAAACTGAATCATATCAAATAAAAATTACACTAAATTTATAGCCTCCATACAAGCATGGAAACATTGACCTCAAAAACATACATCCTTATTATAGCATTAAATATATCAAAAACATTAATACCTATAACTTTCTTACCTAATGAATTTATCATGATAACAATAATTTAATGATTTCTTCTATTTCATTAGAATATCTAATCATGCAAGTTCAACATCCTTATTTTGAAGCATTGCAACCTGCATCATCATTCAAGTTACATAATGTTCGTCATCTTAAATATGGCATAACAATAACTAATGTTATACTAGTTATATACACTAACCCATATTTTTACTTGTGAAGAAGAATTTGCTCAACTTTAATTTCAAAATTCTCAAGTACATTCATGAAGAAATTTCAATTGGATGTTGTCAACATTATGTTCATTACTTTGTGTTCGTGCATATTTAATTCAGTCACGAAAATAACATTCTTACTCAAAGTCATAAACCTAAGGCATGAACATAATGTATTAGTGGAGCGTTTTTTTGTCACCACATGTGTTAAACCAGCCAGCAACTATCAAATGAAGTGTACAAAACACCAAAACTTCACATACCATTAACATACCTCAATATTCACTTTACTACATGGAAATGTATCTCAAATTAAGTGTTAAACTACGTTCACAACAACTATTATATTATGGAACTAAGTTCACAACAACTATTATATTATGGCTAGTCCGAGTAGGACACATAATAGTGGGCACCAACCTCTTATAAGCAACATGATATACTTTGTTTATACACTCTCCTTTTGAATATATTGAGTAAATCATTGTCACTAACTTACAAATTGTCATTGGAAACATATTAAGTAAATCAAATACATAATTTCTTGTAAGGTGAAAATTTCAGAACTTCGTTAACTGACATTTGTATTAAGGAAACAATAATGATCCCTAAATCTGTCATTTTAATCCCACTTATCATTCTCTAATATCATCAATTAACAATGTATTGTTTTTTTAGTATATTTAATTCATCATTTCCAATGGCATAAATAGTGTTATAACTGCCCATCTATTGAAGAAAATTTTATGAAAATAGTCATCCACTTTACCACACTAGGTTCTCAAAGCATATTTATTTGCAACGTCCACGGCAAACATAGGTAGGACAGCTGAACCGCAATCACTTATGCAAAACAAACTTTCAAGAAAATTAATTTAACATTTAACTAGAAAAGTTTTCATTTAAATTGATCCAAGAGTGTTAAAAGGAAGGTTATAATATTTAATCATGCAAATAATAATAATATTTAAATTTTTATTTTTATTTAAAATGTTTTGACCTTTCATCGATCGCTATCAAATTTTCCTTGTAGATTTGAATTAATCCGTTATTATGTCATCAATTTGGTCACCTTTATTATAAATTGATATGGAGTGAAATACAAATATGCTTTTGAGATTCCCCATGAATCATTGCGATTTCTAATGGAGAGAATTTAGGTGACGGTTATTTAATTTCATTAATAAAATTATAATTAAAATCTTTTACATATTTAATTTCGATAATTTATTCTGAAATTATATTTCGTTATCATGATATTTATAATGAAGATAAAAGTGTATATTGCAACTAAGTGACACTGGTTGATGAAAGATAACATTCCTTTTTAAAAAAAAATTATTTCTACCACTAACTCCCACCGCTATTCTTACTAGAAAAAGTTTAGAATTAGTTATATGATTTGTGTGAGTTAATGTTGTCATTTTATTTTTATCTATATCGTGAAAACATCCATTTGGATTTGGGATCGAAAGTATAATGTAGACTTTTCTTAGACAGAAATTATAATCTAGCTATATGATTTGTGTGAGTTAATGTTATGATTTTATTTTTTATTAATGAGTTTAAATAATTTCTATTTTTTGGGATATTGTTTGGGCGGGTCTAATTATTAAGAGTATGTGTTTTTTCCTAAAAGGTTATAAGTTCAAAATTAGAGGGGTAGAGTATGTATGCCTTTGTAGACTCATTGTGCAGAGGTGATCCCTTGTCCCACAAACAAGGGGATCACTTGGTCGCAACCTTAAAATTGGATAATAATAATATAAGGAGGTGATCAACTCCACCCTCGATAACCATAATTATCTCTCTGTGTTGACCAGCTCTAAGACAAAAATGAGCATTGCTAGGATAAGAAATAATTCTCATGAGCTTCAAAGTGAAACTGGCTAGTGGTCTACTCCTAAGACTCTCTAAGATGATAGAATTTTTCAGATTTTCAATACTAAGAGGGTGGAAGATTAAAAACACTTCCTTTTAGACTACCTGACTCTTACTCACATCCGCTCTCAACTCCCTAACATCTGCTAGTTCCAATTTGCTTGACTTATTAAGTCAACCCAACTACAGTAACGGATCGGTGGTCTACTCCCAAGACTCTCTATGATGATAGAATTTGGTAGGTTTATGATACTAAGAGGGTGGAAGATTAGAAATACTTCCTTTTAAACTGCCTAACTCTTACTCACATCTGCTCTCAACGCCCTAACATTTTCCACACTTCCAATCTACTTGACTTATTTAGTCAACCCAACTACAGTGATTTTGAAGCACTTTTTTCCCTTGTCTTTTATCATAGAAACAAGATTTTGAAGAATCACAATTAGATTCCTTTTCTTTTCTTGAAGTCCAGTAGACATCATTGGTCTTAGTAAACATTAATAATAATCATCATCATCGTCAATAATAATAATAATCCCTTGTCCTGCAAACAAAAAAGTCTCCTGCAACAATATAGTGTCTAAATTGACTATTACCTTAAAATTTGATAATGATAATAATAAATATCATTAAAATAAATTATATAATTATTAATAAGTTATAATTTTTTTATTATTTAAAAACACATTTCAATATATTAATAAATTCAATATTTGAAAAATAAAAAATATATCTCAAAAATATAAAACTTAAAATATTTAAATTATACTCATTAATTACGCCGTAAGGCGTTTCCCTCTGAAGTGAACTCCCCCAAATGCCTTTCTGTCCTAATCGTAGCCGTTAGATATTTTGTTAGACGATTGAACAAAAATCAACCGTCTGATTAGCTGTCTGATTTAATAAATAAAAAATGTTTTAAAATATTAAAAACCTTGAAAAAACGTTTCACCTTTCACTTGACATCTGTGGGCTCACGGCTGAGCTTCAGGAAGAAGTTGCAACTTCCTGAGAGCATGCGAAAAGCCCCCCTGATTTTACAGTGTCGTCTGGACTGCATATTCTTGCAAGAAATATTTGCCTAGCCTTCACAGTTTGCAGGTTAGAAACTGTAGAATTTTCAGAGAGAAACAGTATTCAGAAACAGCGTGTCCGGGACAAACAAATTTCAGGAAATGCTTTTACAAGCAATTTGGCAGAGCAAAAGCCCGTCATTTTGTCATCTGCGTAGAAAAGGTATTCTGATATGCTATATCTTTAGAGCAGTTATTTTTTCTTTATATTTGTTTTCGTTAAATTGAGAGTTAGGGCTGTATAGCTAAGGATTTCAAATCATATCAAGTTGCAAATTTTAACTGAGATTGATAGGGCTGTTTTCAAAGATTGATTGTTTTGAATCATGTACATGCACATTTTCTTTAATTTTATGGCAATTTATAGCTGAGATTGCCAGGGCTGTTTTTCAATATTTTTCAGTGTACGCTGTTTTTCTGCTTTTAAAGTTCAGTGTATTCTTTTTTTACAGTATTTGCATACTGGCATGAGTCTCCTCCGTCAATTCCACGGTTCTTAACTAACTTCCTCAGAATGTGCGATGTACTGGCAACTCTTCAACTTGTAAGCGATTTGTTAGAAGCAGTAGCGGGATTCAGTTATGTTTTGTCCGATTTGTTAGAGGCGGTAGAGGGATTCAGTTCTATTTTGTGAGATTTGTTAGAAGCGGTAGTGCTAATCAGTTATATATTTGTTTTTGAATATTTAGGTATGGTAACGAAACAAGAAAGGTGTTTTTAATCGTTTGTCTCAGGCAGTTCACCCAAGATGAAGAGGTGGCAAAGAACTACTCAAACAACGGATCTTGAAATTCTAGACGGACGCGCTTCCTCGAAAGAATTGAGTTCTCCAAAGATAGAAGATGATCAGATATCGAAGTTGCAGAATCTCAATCAAATCCTTCTTAATGAAATCAAAAGCTTAAGAGATGAAAAGACTATTTTGTCAGATAAGTCGAAGAAAATTGAGAAAGATTTGAGAAAAGAACTTGCAAAGAAAGAGATGGAACATGAAGCTTCTATTTCAAAAGCTGAGACTCAATCGCAGGAAGGTCAGCACAAAATTCAGGCGATATCTGCAGAGTGAGAGGCAACACGTAAAGCTTGGGAACTGGAAGAGGCTGAGCTTTTATTACAAATTGCAGCAGCAAGAAAAGAGATAGAGGCCATTACTGAAGAACTAGTACGAAAAAATGAACAAGCCAGAGTAGCTCCAACGGCTAAGCCATGGCTTACCTATTCTTTCCAACCCTTGGATATGACTGCTCTTCCTGGATATCCCAACAAGATGCCTGATGGATTTAATATTTGGTTGACCAAATTTTCAGGAAATAAAGTAATCATAGCGGTTGAACATATAGATAAATTTTGCAATTATATGGCTGTCTTTAATATTGAGGAAGAGGATGTGTTCATGACGCTTTTTGCTCTTTCCTTGGAAGGGGCTGCTTTCTCTTGGTTCAGGGTTTTACCTGATAAAGACATCAATAGTTGGGAGCAATTCCGCGATTTTTTCATTTAAAGGTGGGCAACTAGGAAAAGTGAAACATCATTACTTAGCCAATTTTATAAGATAAAGAAGAAGAATTTTGAAAATGTTCACGAATTTAATCAAAAGTTTTTATAGTTTGCTCAAGATTATTGCCAATGACCTTAAGCCTTCACAACATCATGTTTTATTACAATATCTTAGTGCATTCGATGGAGATCTTGGCTACTATCTAACGAATAGATGTACTACAACTCTGGCTCAAGCCAGAGATAATGCTATCGAGCTTGAAGAAATTCTCTCTCGGAAAAAGGAGATTGAACCTCTATAGGAGGGGGTTTATTGTACCCTGAACCAGGGTGAAGCGCAGAAGCAAATAATTGAAAAAGGGATGGTTGAATATTGTAAATTTAACAATCAGGTTGAGTAGTCGAGCAGAAAAATTCAAGAATTGAAGCAAACACATGTCAGCCTACCATAGTTAAAGGGAAGGGAAGCAGCAGAGCAAACTTGGATCAATTTATGCAGAAGTAAAGTATCACACTGTTAGTTGTTGAAAGAAAAAGGAGAGAAGCGAAAATTGTTGCACCGAGAGTGACATTATTCCATGTACATTTGATCAAAACTAGTGATGTTCTATTATATTTATAATGCTACTTATTCTCGGATGCTTATTGCTTGTTTCTGTGGTGCATTTCGAAAATATATGTGGCTTAAGAATTTGGTTTGATTGAATAGAAAACATAGAGAATAATCTGATAGTGTTAAACATCAATATTATGCGGGTTCAGTGTTAAAAGGAAGTAGTTTCATGATTCAACTGCTCCTCCTATTAGGAACTAGTACATATAATTCTCCAGCACTAAATGTCATCTATTTATATCAGAATCCTATATTTCCTTTGGTGGATACTGCCATTGACATGAATGTCTAACAATTTCCATGAGAATTAATCATATAACATTCAATTTTATTTTTTTCCATAAATTTATACTTGTCTTTGAGAATGTACTGCACTTTCTATGGATCTATATAATAAGTCAATGTGTTGGCCAACAAATTGTAATAGATAGGTCAATATAAAGAATATGTTTAAAGATTGGTTTTAATTTCTTTGACTTGAGTTATGATAATTACCATTTATAGAGGTCAAATTTGGATACCTATTAATGATTTGATTTGACCTATGCTTAAAAAAAAAATTAATAATGAAGATGCGGGTGATCTACTATTCAAGGTAGTTTCGCGAGTAGGGTATCTTATGTAGGACAAAGGCATTTTGAGGGCTAAGTTTCTCGATATTCTCAAATCTATATGGTCAAAGCAATGTTGTTAGAAAAGTTAAAATTCCATACACTACACAATACTTATTGTAGTACTAGGATCAATTACTCTCAATGGGAATTCTTGTATAAGGACAACCCACACTGGAACTATTCATGCCTTTTAGTTGAGTGACAATAAAGGTTGCGAGTTAAGTTACAATGAATTCTAACATTATTGATTGGATTCTAACATTATTGATTGGATTGGAGGCACGGTGGAAACAAGTGATTGAACCAAATAGTTTTCATAGTTTGATATTGCCCTTCTCTTTATTTTATCGTTGTGATGAAACCATACTATTACCAAATTATTATTTGTACTCCACAGTTGTGATTACACAATATTTATCTTGGTTTTCTCATGCATAAATGGATTACTTCAAAACATGAAATACATAGAGTTTTTACAATAAGAGGATTTCCTCCACTTTCCTCCACAAATAACTTCAAGATTTGTTATTGAAAGAGAAGAATACACATCTCCCTTTTCAACAATCTATTGGTTTTATAGTTTTCGGATCAAATGCAAAAAAACCTTTTGAATATGTTCATACAATTGTTTTGGCTTTTTACTTTTAGTTGATTTACAGTTTGTGATGAGTTATTTTATTTTTTTTTATATTACTAAAAATCAGTTTTGGGATGGATCAAATCTATTTTTCTCAAACTTCCTTTTTTACTATGAAACTTGAGAAAAGATTTGCACATCAAGGGATTTGACCCCTGGTGCTTGATTAGATCCAAGGTGCTTGATTAGATCCATTCCCCTGGAAAAGATTTGCACATCAAGGGATTTGACCCCTGGTGCTTGATTAGATCCATTCCCCTAGTGCTTGATCGATCGTAAGTTTAGATGGATCTATGTTGGTTATATTTGCGGTGCTTCATAGATCCTAAGTTTAGATAGATCTAGGTTGTTTATATTTGTATTGTTTGAGAAATGTTAAAAATTTAAAAGCATTTTATTAATTTCAAATATAAAAATATTTTAAAGTGTGTTAATTTAATATGATTGTATATCTTGTTTGTTTAAAGAATAAATAAAAATATAATGTTAAATTTTGATAATTATGATGAATGTACTTATTGATGTAATTATTTTAATATTCAATTTCTATTATTTTATTATTTATTATGAATATGTTAATTACGCCGTAAGGCGTTCCTCTGAGAAAGACATCCCTATAATGTGACGTGTGCGATCCTGAGCCATTGATTATGTGTGTTAGATGATTGGAGTGTTTTCTCTCATTCGTTTAATCTGTTTTTTTCATAGAAAAATGGTTTTTTTCCCATGGTAATGGGCCATGAAAAGCCAGGACTGACCTGCTCGCGATGAGACTCTTCTGCTGGCGATGAGACTCTTCGCAGAGACTCTTCATGTCTTTCTTCCCTGCATGCGTAGCCTTGTGCTGTTATATCAATAGCAACCCTGTGCGCATGGAGAAAAAATGACCTGTCTTGAGTTTGACAGAAACTTGGCCCGCCGTTCTCCAGGCTCGTCCAGATCATTCAAATTATATAATTCGGACAATTACGTTGCAAATCGTCTTCAAAAAGTTTTATATTCAAGCACTGTTATTTGCTAAGCTAAACAATTTTGTCCTGTTTTCATACGATTTAAGGCACTTTCAATTCTTGTTCTTGGCAACTGTTTCCATTCCTAGAGTTGGGAAGCCCGAGGGTATTACAGAGGTATTTATCGTCTAAACTTGTCAATTTACGAATCAGAATGTATTTGTCTTCTGTAAATGTAACTTGGTTAACTATATGCTGTCTGAATTAATCTGGGTTTCTTAAGACATTGGGTTAATCACCACTCTATATTGCTAATCATCAACTAATATGCTCAAGATTCTTTAATGAAGAGATTCGTTTTGGTTTTTACTTTTATCTTCAAATTTAAATTCATTAACCTTTGAGTCACAGCGTGTCACCGTAAATTAGAATTGTAATCACAATGTATGCCGAATGTACATTAATATTTTAAATGGAGTTTCCTTGACAATATGAAACCCCATCCAATCTGATACGACGCTCACAAGCATAAGCATCTTGAGATTTTGCTTTTGTTTGGACATATTCTAGATTTTTTTTAATTACTGTAATTTGGGTATAATTTTTATGCTATTTATTTTATATCTTCTTTAATTCGTGTAATTTGGGTGTATTCTTCATTCTAGGTAATTAATTACTGCACTTTATATATTCTTTAATTACTGTAACTGGTTATAGTTTCTATCTTGTCCTTGTTCTGTTTTTTTTCTTTTATAATCTTGGATGTATAATCATTTCTTAATTTTCCTATGTATCAATTTTCTCCGATCTTGTATTTTATTTGGTTGATTTTCATTTTTCCTATGTTTCAATTTTCTGATTTTTTTAATTTTCGCTGTTTCAATTTTCTTTGATCTTGTGTTTCATTTGGTTGATTTTCATTTTATCCTGTGTGTTTTCTATTTTTATATCAATTGTTTGTAGTTGTATGATTGAAATTTGATTGTAATATATGCTAGTGAAGGTTTCTTTTGATCGTGCTTTTTCTTTCACATGAATGGATGAGAAGTAATTTTCACAATGTACATACAAATTGTGCATTGCTGTGCTGGAATGCTATGTTATGGATATATTTAAGATCTACTGATCCGTCCTCTTGGACCTTGGCTATAGGGTGGAAAAATAATAATCGCAGATGTTTGCTGAGAGGAGATATGTTGAAAAATGAAAGACAATTTGGTAAAGCTTTTCATCCGACAAGTTACTATGTTAGGTTATTTTTGAATATGTTTTTTCATAGAAAAATGGTTTTTTTCCCATGGTAATGGGCCATGAAAAGCCAGGACTGGCCTGCTGGCGATGAGACTCTTCGCAGAGACTGCCTGCTGGCGATGAGACTCTTCGCAGAGACTCTTCATGTCTTTCTTCCCTGCATGCGTAGCCTTGTGCTATTATATCAATAGCAACCCTGTGCGCATGGAAAAAAAATGACCTGTCTTGAGTTTGACAGAAACTTGGCCCGCCATTTTCCAGGCTCGTCCAGATCATTCAAATTATATAATTCAGACAATTACGTTGCAAATCGTCTTTAAAAAGTTTTATATTCAATCACTGTTATTTGCTAAGCGAAGCAATTTTGTTCTGTTTTCATACGATTTTAAGGCGATTTCAATTCTTGTTCTTGGCAACTGTTTCCATTCCTAGAGTTGGGCAGCCCGAGGGTATTACAGAGGTATTTATGGTCTAAACTTGTCAATTTACGAATCAGAATTTATTTGTCTTCTGTAAATGTAACTTGGTTAACTATACGCTGTCTGAATTAATCTGGGTTTCTTAAGACATTGGGCTAATCACCACTCTATTTTGTTAATCATCAACTAATATGCTCAAGATTCTTTAATGAAGAGATTCGTTTTGGTTTGTACTTTTACCTTCAAATTTAAATTCATTAACTTTTGACTCACATCGTGTCACCGTAGATTAGAATTGTAATCACAATGTATGTCGAATGTATATTAATATTTTAAATGGAGTTTCCTTGACAATATGAAACCCCATCCAATAAAAGAGGAGTTTCCTTCACCAAATAAAGAGGAGGCTCCTAATATGTAGCCAAACACAAAAATCGATTGAAATTCAAGATGTTTAAAATTTATGAATATCAAGCTGTCATCCTAAGATATAGCTGAGGAAGTTTTCACAAATAAAGATGACAACATAAGATGTGGCCAACAACATCAATCACTTCAAAAAATTGTGAGAGATGCTAGCACCTGTTGAGGCACCAATTCAAAATGTACATGCAGTCATCACCTTGCTTGCATTACTAGCCTAATCTTATGAAAGTCTGGTCACTTCATTTGACATAGAACTTAGATCGCTATAATAATGCAAGAGAAGACATGAAAGAAATATTCAAGGTTGATAACAAAAAACACAGTTTTCTTTCAGCAAGTAGGAACAAGAAGTTCGAGAAAAAGGTTGTTGATCTGACACAAAAATGAGATTCACTTGCAATTATATTTTTTGTTGCTAAAATAGCAAGGTATAATTCATTTATTGCAAAAAGCAATGGCACCACACCAAAGGAGCATTGGAAAATGTTTTCAGTTGAAAAGGAGGATAAAGCAAATGTGGCAACATACTTCAGGTAGTCTGAGCCTACTTCTTACATCAATGCTCCACCGGTTGGCGCCCTTGCATTTTTCCGTGGTCATCCTTCCTAGCAAGCATGTGAAAATTAATGTGCACCAAATTCCTCTCACAGAATTGAATATATTTGTACTCAAAATCTCACCCCAATGAAAAGCCCAAATAAACCATGCACCTGGCAAAGTGCACAGGCAGGCACAGTGGATGCAGGAAGCTTGCAATGGCGGTGGTTTAGGATTATCTTATTTTCATGGCCTCCATGGCTAAGTGGGTAGTACACAATCAAGCACACTGGATGCAGGAGCTTGAGTTTGCAATTGTAATGGCGGTGGTTTATTGTTTTTTTTCAACTAAAAAAATTGTGTTTGGAGCAGTTTTCAGATATATATAATTTTTCTTGAGATTGGACCGCGTTTGGAGCAATTTTCGAATATATATAATTTTGTTTGAGATTAGACCTCCCTACTTAACTATTAACCATTAAACCACGTCCTAGAAACTATTGAAGATGTCTGAATGGCTAAGTGGTTCGTTATAAATCTGGTAACTGATTACGATGCAATGGGAAAACACCTTCAATGTCGCTTGAACCTGCGCCCAAATGGAGACCTTGAATGTATATGTTTCACAAGACGCTGGGAGTTGCCAATGCAGACAATTTATAGCAGCACGGGGTGGGATTCGTATGCATGGGCCTTCCGGGCACCTACCAAAATGGTGGACGTCATTGTTCACAGAGTATAATTTACCTTACGCCTAGGGCACAGCGTGCTGGGATTCAACACCGCGAGCGAACCTGCGAGGTGAGGAAGCACCGTGAGCAGGAGAAACGAATGCTCAAGAGGACCTGTTCTGGTTGTGCGAATGGAGAAAATGAATGTTTGGTGCGAGGGATCATTTGAAATTGCGTGGGTGTTGGTTGCCAAAATGGTGGATGTCATTTTTCACAGAGTATAATTTACCTTATGCCTGGGGCACAGCCTGTCGGGATTCAACACCGCGAGCAGGCCTGCGAGGTGAGCAAGCACCATGAGCAGGAGAAACGAATGCTCGAGAGGACCTGTTCCGGTTGTGTGAATGGAGCAAATGAGCAAGCACCGTGAGTGGGAGAAACGAATGCTCGAGAGGACCTGTTCCAGTTGTGTAAATGGAGCAAATGAATGTTTGGCGCGAGGGCTCGTTTGAAATTGCGCGGGTGTTGGTTGCCAGCGCAGCGGGTGCCAGCTCGGAGGTGGTGGGTCAAAAAAGCATTAATTAGTGTCATATGTTATTGATGGCTTTACATAGTGTTATATGTTATCCATTGCCTTACGACGTTTTCTTTGCAATGTCTGGTGCAAATGCTAGTTATACTCATTCTCTACATCCTGACCTCCTGCATGTAAAACCTTATCCTATTTTCCATTATATATGGACACAATAAACTTTTTCCTTGTTTCTTTTACTGCTACCTTTCCATTTTCAATTTTACGCGGACAAACAAATTTTTCTTCTAATGTGAAAATTTAGAGAAAAACAAATGTGCCAACGTCTTTACTCACTTTCATGAGGGGCCTTGTTAAATGCATGGTTCATGTTCCCTAAATGGCTACGCGTTCATGAGAAAGGAATGGAGTCGAAGGATGATATGAATGTGTTTTTTTATTTTTTCATCATTGTCCATAGTTATGGATGTCATCCTCTTTTTTTTCAAAAAAAATAAAATGAAAAATTAGAAAGCAATAACTATTAGCTTTACTAGCTTTACGAAGGGCCTTTTCATATTTTTTTAAATGTGTACAAATAAATTTTATTTCTCATGTGAAAATTTAATAATTTGTTAAAGGTATATCCATGTGAAAAATTAATAATTTGTTAAAGGAATATTTGGAAAAATCAGATATGCCAAAGTCTTTACTCCCTATTAATGAGGGGCATTTAATCCAGTGAATGGTTGTGTTCGGTTATGTGTTAGCGAGAATGGAATGGAAGAATGAGATGAATAAGTCCTTTGATATGGATGTATTTTTTATTTTATAATATATACAAAGAACTATCAGTATTGTGGTGGTTTTAAAGTAGGATTTGAAATTAATTATGATTAGTTAAGAGTTTTTTTTTTAAATTTAGTAAATAGGTTGATAATGGCTTAAAGGTATTTGGTAAAAGTGAAATTTTTCCTTTTTATGGATCACTGGTGGTTATTTTAGGTGGTGTAGTCTTCTTTAAATATGGTGATGAGCCAACTTGCAGTGTATTTTTAGATAATAATGCATGATAATTGTCTCACTTTTAGTTTGACAACTCAGTTATTATAGATTCTTAATTACAGTACATTAAATAACTATCCCTTCTAGAGAGAATATTAGAGTAATATAAGGTTTTCATATTAGTGGGATAAAATATTCTTTTCTGAAACAATATTTTTTTCAATAGTAATTTGACTCTTGAAGTTAGACATATAAATTTCATGGAGACATTCAAAATAAAAATGTTATCACTATTTTTTTTCCTTGTATAGATATACCTTTTATATATAACATAATAAAAAAACATACTTATTGGAGATGTGGGGGATGATTCTTAATTTCTAAGGAAAATAAAAAATTGAAGGTGTTATATATAACACAATAAAAAAACATGCTTATTGGAGATGTGGGGGATCATTCTTAATCTCTAAGGAAAATAAAGAATTGCTTACACTTTCAATTAGGAAAAAAGTCTTGAGCACAATAAGTTATATCATATCGTGAGATGAGTGCTCTAGTGTAGTATTATGTTTAGAATATGTTAGAAGTTGCTTGTTATTGCAATTTTTGTTTCCCTCCTTGTCATCCATTATTTGATATTTGGAGACCCTTATTGGTTGCATGGTATGTCTAAACCCTTTGCATGAGAAGGACATTATATGTGATGCAAGTTAGCTCTATGGTTTGGAAATCAATTTTGTGTGGTGCAAGATGGATGGATATGTTTTAGTGTATTGAAATCTAGTTTCATGAATTGGATGAAGGGTGACGAGGAAGCCATGGAAGAAATAAATGGTTACTCATAAGCTTGTACCACTTGAAATTTTTTTGAAGAATATAGGAGTCTTCAAAGATGTAAGAGACACCATTAAGGGAATTTTGAGGTAAAAAATGGGTCTCAAAATGAAAAATGCACTAAAAAATCAACTTTAAAATAGCCAATAGGATTTAACATGATGATGTTATTGCTATGGGTAAATATGTTTCTAGGGAAAATAAGAGAAGTAAATTTAATTGCACTTTCAATTTATTATCTTATAAGTTTACTCAAATTTCAAGTGTGGGCACTCGATGAATGTAGAATCAAATTTAGCATGCAACGATTACCCACTCTGTAAAATTATGAGTACACAGAGATCAAGAAAAAATGAAAATACATGAAAAAATATGTTTCTTACATTCAAATAGAACCAAAGTGAGAAAAAGTGAAAATACGTGAGAAAACATGTTTTTTCATTTTTTTAGTGTGGATCTACACAAAAAAATTGGGAATGAGTATTGTTGGATGTGCAACCTAGTCATGTATCCAACGGGTTCTAATACTTGAAATTTGAACAAACCTATAAGGAGATAAGCCAAACATACAATAAAAAATTATAATTTCTTTATTTTCTTTTAAAAAATCACAACTCTTATTTTATTATTTTTACTGCTACTTTATTATTTCGATTAGGAAGTCCATTTTATACATGAAAATTACCATATTAATTGAAGGGGTTGAAAAAATGATTAAGAGAAATCAATGACCATCTAAATAGTAGGTTAAATTATGTAATTGTCCTCGAATTGGTAGAATAAAGATACACTCAGAGGGGGGCTGGTGAATAAGTCTAATGGAAATTTCTCATTAATTTAAACAATTTACCAATAAATAAATAAATGTAACCATAAGAAAACATCATTAAGAACATAAGCACATCATCATCATAGGAACAAAATGTTTTACGTGGAAACCCTTGCGGGAGAAAACCAAAAATTATTTTTTCTTCTTTAATTTGATTACATAGATTTACAGACACCAAATTACTAAAGTCACCAACTCCAAAAAAAAAATTGCAGGAACCAACCTACTGGAGTCACCAATCCCCAAAACGTGCAAACACTGACATGCAATAAGCTACAACCTGATTGAAGAAATAACCTTGAAAATTTTGTAGGAATTTAATTGTAGTAGGTTACAACCTAATTGAGGCATAAACCTCAATGGAGGAACTCAACCCCTTGTTCAGTGGACCACTTTTCACAATATTTCAAATTGGATATAGAAGCTCAAGTCTCAATCAAATCAACGTGCTCATTGTTCATTTGCAAGTTCAACATGTTAAAAACCTAATCATACATTCATTTTGAAAATAATCATGAACCCCCTAATCTCAAAAATTATTTGCAGCGTCCCTATTTCAAATCACAAAAATATTCCACAAAACCCCCTCTTCCAAAATTCATTTTTCCCTCAAATTAGCCCACAAAAGCATTAGAAATATTTTTTTTTTGCAAAAATGGTTCTTCCTAGTGCACGTTCTACAAAAGTAGCAATTGTTCCGTAAAATTATCACTGTCATTTAGTTAGCAATTCAACAAAATGGACATACAAATGCATACAATAAAAAATAAAATTTTGACCAGCCTGATCGAGAGTTCAAACATTTGACCTCCTAAGGAATCACAACATTCTTTCTCAACTACACTAACATAAGTCTAAATTAATATCTACATGAATGTTCTATTATACCACAAAAATACATCTTGAAGATCAGACCAGTCAGGTCACGCAATCAAAGTGAGCCAACTCACAAACCAATCGCTAAGTGCCAAGTCAAGCAGTCACAAACCAACCACATCGCGCCACCTTAACTTCCATGATCCAATGAGAGAGAGCCATGCCAACTTCGATAGTGTGACACATGAATTTCCACAATCCAATCACAAAGATCCATGTCAAGCTTCCACAAACTAATCACATACAGCCACATCAACTGTCACAAGCTAATCACCAAGAGCCATGTCAAGTTGACATAAACCAATTAGAAAGAGCCACATCAATTAGCATTGAGAGATATGTCAATTTCCACAAGCCAATTACATAGAGCAATGCCAAGCTACCACAAACGAACTACAGAGAGCCACATCATGCTACCATAGACCAATCACAGAGATCCATGTCGGGCTTGCATAAACCAATCACAGAGAGCCATGTCACATTGTCATCGACTAATCACATGGATCCACTTCAACCTAACACAAACCAATAATAGAGAGCCACTTCACGCTACCATAGAACAACTATAATGAGCCACTTCATGCTAACACAAAAATATCACCAATAGCCACTTCATGTGGCCATATACCAACCACAAAGAGTCACATCAATTGTCGAAAATTTGTGTGCCAATCACCTAGAGCCAAGATACAAGCCAATCACATATAACCACATCAATTGCCATGGACCAATCAAAATACACCAAAAATAGTACTGTAAGGACTAAATTGAGCCTATGACATTCTATATAAAAATATTTATTAAAAATGTGAAAGTTAGGCCTTCACATGTTTAACCACACTCACACATTTGTTTTCATCTTGGTTGATTTTTATATGTGAGTGGAGAGTTAATTTGGCAAGGGGTTGCTGCTATAGAATTTTCAAAAACAATTACATGTGACCCAAACCCAAGGGTCATTAGACACCCTTATGCTAATGTTACCATGACATCACAACTGCCACGTGGCATTCCCTAAGTTGCGCCATGTGTACTAAAATTCATTCCTATTGGCTAGAAATAAATGCCATATCATCATGCCATGTGAAATCATAATGGACATCCATGTCATGGTTTCTTGCCACATCACCATTACTTTCCACTTAATAACTTTTCCTCAAAAATGTACTTTCTTGTTGAGGTTATTTTAAATCCTAAATTAATTCCTAGCTTATTATGTAAATCAAATCTTATGTTTGATCCTAAAATAGCAATGGTTAAACGTTAATGCAAGTATAAAATAAATATTGAGAGAGAGAATCCCCGATGGGGCTCGGAACTCCAATATGGTTGGGATTTGTTCCCGGATATTTTCAAGAATAATCATGTGAGTGGGAGGACTTTCGAAATTGTGGTAGTCCGAGATCTAATTTGTTTGTGCAAGGAAAAGAGATAGTGGAGGAAGGAATTCAAGTTGTCATAAGTGGTTCAGGCATTACATAAGATGTAGGATGGATACCCTCATGGGAACAATTTGTTTACAGTGGGGAGAAATTGAGCACCATAATGTGTACAAAGTCCTATCCTATGGAAGCTAAGGAAGGTCGAATTGGGAGGCTAGGTGCGACCCTGCTAGTAATTGGAGAGGAGTGTGACCGAAAAAAAAATCTAGGAGTATCTCTACTCCTCGTCCACCCTTGCAATCTCTTTGGCATCTGTCGAAACCTCAAGGTAACTCAGTATACCTCTAGTGTTAGGTCTGGTATGGAATTTTATTTTGGGTATCGTATGTTTGTAATTTTTTCCATTCTTGTGTGTTAATTAGTGGTGTTAGAGGGGGTAGAGAACCAATAACATGGTTGCACCAACTAAGAGGGTGGAGTTCTCAATTTGAGCCTAGCTCCCCACCCTCATTCTTCTTTATGTTTTGAGAGTATGTCATTGTCATTGTCATTAGTTTATGTGTGGTTTCTGGTCGTAAGTGTCAAGGTATAATATTGTGGTGATTCAGTATCTGGTTGTGGAATTCAATGGTGTTTGTTAGAACTTTTATGGCTCAATATTGTTTAGTGGAGGTCCAAAATTTTCCCATCTATGGTCCAGTCCTTTTAAGTGGAGTGTAATCTTTTATGGTTTACAAGACAAGCCTTTCTGGTGTGTGAATCGGTGAACAATTCTTAGTCTCAATGCTAGTGTGGTGTTTTTGGTGGGACAAGGGCAGACCTCTCCAGTAAGAGGTGCCACCATCTATTTATATTGGTAGGCATTGTGGTATCCTGAGTGTATAGAGTTATCTAGTAGTCCTTTATGGCTACTATCTTATATGGTCCCTAGACGAAGCTCTCACTTGACCCTTGATGAAAAGAAAAAGGCCTCTAAGGTGGTCCTCAGAGGACGTCATTAGGCAAAGGAAACCCAATCTACAGATTCAAAAAGGAGGGAGGATGTATGTACTCTAGGTTCTCTTTGAGGTCGTCAGTTGTTGAAGAGTAGGGGTGGAAAAACCCCTCATGTTGCTCCAGCTCATCTACAATAGTTTGTGAAATCAAAGTTAGAGATCTCTGATAAGAATTTCAAGAGGAGAACGAGGCCCTCATGGCATCTTTGACCGAGATTTAGTAATTTTAGTGTCATCTACAGGAATGTGTAATGGCAGTGTAACATGGACATACCCGCATTCTAGAAAAACTGGAATAAATGGAAGCTTGGTTGGTCCACCCAGAACAACATTTTGACTTCTCTTACTTCCCTAACCCTCCACTGCAGATTGGGCTAGATAATATTGCTTGCATCACTTCCTATGACTAATTATATCCCTTAGTGTTTTGTTGATTTTGATGGTTTTTTGGCATCCTTGGTCTTCGAGGTTATGGTCAGCTAGATTCGGTATTTTGTCGAATTTTTTTCTTGGTCGATTATCTCCAGTCAATAAACATAGTCAAGATGAGAACAATAGAATTATCTGGAAAATCTATGTAAATATTGATATTTGTAGTTCATAGAAAGCTCTAATTTACAAAAATAACTATTGAAAGAAGGAAAAACTTCATCACGTTTAACTTAAATCAAACAAAATATTGAATTTTCATACAAATAAAAGTATTCATACATGAATAATATTGAACAAGTGCATTCAATCAAATTCAAAATTCCCTTGTAATATTTCTCTACCGATATAATTGATGGAAATCGAAAATTATAAGAATATGTAGAAAACACATAATCAACAACAATGCATAATTTTTTGAGAGACCATGCATTGGCTCTTCCCTACATTCATCCTTTAAGAGAAATTCCCTACCCCATGGTACAAGCAAAAGATTCTAGTCTTCAAATCTCTTATAGAACTTGATATTTTTTTACAAGTTATAACTATAGATTTTTATAACTACCAAGTCTACAATCTCCTTTCTTTAACTTGATAAGAAAGTATCAACCAAAATTATATATTTTCCATCGCCCCTTCTAAAACTATAGTCACTTTACTAGAATTTACCCTCCTTAATCTTTATTAGTCCCTGTCATCTCGGCATGGGACTATAGTAATCGAAAACCACGATGTTAACATTAGTTGACCTATTTGTGAGTTGTTTCTTAGTGCCAGTTGATGGAGTATATGGAAAAATTTTCGGTACATAGTAATTTACTGTGCTATTTGGCCTCTTCCCAAGGCAGGGAGGCAAAAACATAGGTTATATATATTTATTTTTTCCCAATCAATGTTAGACTAGTTTAAAACATCCGCTTAATGCTAGCATTAATGCTAGGTGTTTAATGCTTGGGATAATGCTTTGGACATTGTACTTTCAGACATACAGGTTGCCTACATGAAGATGGGAAGATAGGTAGCCTGCATGAAGTTGGGCATGGCAAGAGGAGGGTTCATGGGCTTGGCGAGAGGAAGGCTTGCACGAAGATGCCCATGTGTGTGGTGAGAGAACGATTACCTTTCTTTGCAACAATTTACCCTTCTTAGAAAGCTTCGTCGGCTACCTACTGAATCAACTGATTCAATCTATAACGAAGATCCTTGCAACTTGCCCTTCATTCGAGAGATAAGAGCTCCCATCTCAACTGCTACGAGCTAGCCCATTTCCATCTATTGCTTCTGAACCAACTGGTGGATGATTTGAGAAATGCAGCTTCATGGCATGCTGCAAGTCCTTCTTTGTCCATTTCTGATGCAGCTTCGTGGCATGCTGCGTGTCCTTCTTTTTCTATTGATTTAGGTAGCAGGAGGAGAAGTAAATACATAATATCCCTTGCCTCACGTCCATTGCTAATTTCCATTGATTTAGGTGGTCGCAAGAGGAGGAGGAGTGAATAAATCATATTCCCACCTTTGATGTTGCTAGATCATTATCAAAAGTTGAGGGTTTAGTGTCTAAATCCTATAATTCCAAGAACTATATGAAGTCTAACGTTTAAATCCTCCTATTCCAAGCAAGTCCAATGTTTCCTATTCCAGGCACTAGACATACGAAAGGTTCTTCCCAGGTTCATTGCTTATATGGAACAAGAACAAGTGGGGTACAAACTAGCCTTAGGTCATATTTCTGCCGACTTTATAAAAAAAGGAAAATGTTGGCAGGTAAGCTTGTGCTTTGTTTCTCTTGTTCTTTATTTCTGAATTACTTTTGAATGTTTCTATTCATCTCCTCCCTCAAGTGATGAATCTGAATGTTTCTTACAATAAACAATGAGGCGAAGAGCCCCATTTCACTAATGATAAATATCTGAAGATAAAATTAAAACTAAGTTCTAATGGGATTTCAGCTAAATGAGTAGAAATTGGTTTTTAGAGACTTATCGTCCCTGCCATGAGCTTTCCGTTAGAAAGTTTTTTCTTGAACCCAATCGATGGCACCTTCTAACTGAATGCAGGGTGTTATTAATGTTATGTTCACCATCTTTGCTCCTACTCTATTCTTCGACTATTAGAGAGTGACAATGTTGTTGGAATGAACCCAATGGCCCAACCATAGCTTCAATCTATGGTGCAATTGTTGAAGGAAAATTTGACTCTGTCGTGCACAATAGATTCAACAGGGAAAGGAAAATGATGAAAAAAGTCCAATGGACTAAGAAGGAAGAGTTCCCGATTCATGCTATGTGGATGGGACAATGAGAGAGAAGTTAAAAGTGCGTTTATGAACCCTGCTTCTAAAGTCTGAACCCTGTAATAGGTAGAGAATGTGTGCCTTTAGCGGGCTTTAGCAGAGATATTACTTGAGTAAATGTTATAAAGAAACACTTCAATTGAACCAGCCGGTCGGAACCTATTTGGTAAACTCAATGTGGGCTATAGATATTAATTTGAGGAGGATAGGTATTATTAGAGAGGATGTAGAGATCGTAGATCAGAGTAATAGCAAGAATAATTTGTTTGTCAAAGTATGAGGAGAATGTTAGGCTAGTATTTGATACCTATTTTCATGCTCATGATACTCGATATAGAGCCTTATGACCTTGACATGTTGCCTATCAGCGTATCGAAGCTCATTACTCTATTCCAAAAAGGGAGTCGCTGTTGTGATGAAGTATCATTCTAAAAATTTGAGTCAATCATTGTGATGAAGTATCGTTCTGAAAATCAGAGTCAGTCCTTGCGATGAAGTATCAGTCTGAAGCCTGAACGATTTCATTGAAGTGGCAACACATACCTAGTTCAATGGATGGATATATCCAGATGGTACTAAGCAAACATAAAAGAAATATAACCTGTAACACAAGCAAGCAGCTAAGAAAAAGTTTGAGACACCTGTAGTTGCATGCACTCCCCACATGTTTGTTGAATAAGGTTTTTAACATTATTATTTACTATATTTCTTATTTTATTTTTATTAATATTTTTTTCAAATTTTAATAAGTATTATAGAACACGTGCAATATCCTAAGCCTAATTTTCATGCATTACACTTGTCCCAATGTGATTGTTTCACCTTGAACCTTTGTCTTGTTTGAGTGTTACTTAGGTTGGTTATGTGGAACAACATCTCATAAAGATATACCATTGTACTAATAACTTGTAATTATTGACATCACTTAAGCCCACGGACTTTGGATTTTGTCAATTTCTATTTGGTTATATAATGTGGGTTGGCCATTCCAATAACGTCAATCTGACCACAAGCATGTATCATAGAGAAAACCTAGGAGGTTGGATCATATAAAATCACATAATTGGCAGTTAAACGCTTAATTTGTTTAGAGATTTAAGAACGTTCTAGAAACCTGAGATCAGTAAAAACTTTGTTGTTGATGCTTACTTTGTCTAATTATGAACTATAATATTGTCATATGCTGGAAATTCAACAAAGGTAAATTCCAAAGAAATTTGGAGACAAACAAAGTATTGGTTAACTAGTGAAAGGTGCACATTCCATTCACCTTTTACGTCACATAAAATTAATAATACAACCATAATAATGCAGGCAGTGGTTACAACTTCGCATCAACCATTGAGAGAATTGTTGGCTCATGGGACTATAGTGGCAAATACCACTGAGAGTTTACCACCACCAGCACTAGGTTTGATTTTCAATGAACTCTATATCGTGATACCTGAGAATCTCCAAAGTTAGATATTACGTGACTTTAATTCTCAGTGCATTATGTATGGTGATACCTGAGAATAATTACATATCCTATGAGGATAATTACCCTATGGGTAATTTCTATTTTAAAATAAAATTTAAAAATAAGAAACCAATAATCAAGAGCATCCTTCAACTATATTAATTCTAATGAAAATAGTCTCACTCGATTCTATTCAAAATTTGTAAGGCCACTGAACGAATAAGTGTGGAACTGCATTTAAATAAGGAGATGTTCTAGCTCAAAATCAACCAAATTATCCAGTTTAAATCAATCAAAGTTTCATTTTTGAAATAATGAACTTAAAAAGGAAAAAGGATGGGTGAACAACAAAAAAATGGGTGTGTGTTCCACTTTTAGAAAAAAATCAGAAGCCTAATCAGTAAACAACTCAAACGGAAATAGGAACGTCATTTCACAAAAATGTCACACAAGGATATTTGTAATCATGCAATAATTTCCTTATAAAAATTTCTTCACGAAATGTTACAAAAGAATGGGCAGCACAACACACGCATCTGACTATATGCATGTGCAAGTTCCCTGTCATGGCAATGTAGTAGTCAATGGTCCAAAAATTTATTTTTTGATAAATTATTCTTTGATAAATATTTATTTTAAGATGAGAGATAGGTCTATACTGAAAATAGAAGAGAAAATGAACTTTCATGGAAAGAAAGGCAAGGCAATGGCTCAATCAGTGAAACAGAATGTTGAAATTAGTGAATTTTTGCCTAGAAATTCAAAGGTGGCACCACAACTATGTATGTCCAACCCAAAGCCAAATATTTATAGTCTTGGAAGGACAAATAGAGGAGAGGCAAGGAGACCTAATTGAAAAAATTTATATGTTTTTTTGCAGATAAGTGCATGCAAGTAGAAGTCACATTGTTTGGATGCAATCCAACTAGGGATTAGAATTCTGGCGATCAGATTAAAAAAACTAGTAAACCCTCCTCTATTTAAATGTAATATAAGTAATATTTATGATACACCCAGGTGGGTGAATAGGGGACTCTAATGCAGGGGCTTACATGGTTGCAAAGGTGGAAATGTAATTTTAGTAAATAGTAGGACATTCTAGGTACCAAATACCTAAGAAAATAACAATATCAGTCAAATTAAGCACCCTGTACACCACAAACTGGGACAGGCACTACAATGTTTTTCTAAATCTGTATAAGGGGAGGATAAGTTTCACATTAAAAACTAACTCCAGGTTGCTTATTTGGCCTAACTTAATGGTTCTCTTTGTTTACATGTGTTTCCATGATTTGGTAGACATTTATGTTCCACTGGTTGTGAGTTGTTAATGGTTTTGGATGCGGAATAGGGTTGCTGGATTGCATTGTTGAATGGTTTCACATCGTTGACTGAAATTCATGTAGTCCACGGGACAGATATGGGATATGTGTAGGTGGCTGGAGGTGAGGCACTTCCACAGGATGTACATGTCTTTCATACTCGTAAGCTGCTACTCCTATCTATTTTATTTCTCAGCAACCTCCTTGCTTGCCAGCGTGATGGGATCGTTGTCTATTTAGGATCTCTTCCATCTCATCAACTACCTCTGAGACTGTCTCGGTTGTCTCGGCTATCCTTTAGATTGTCTCTCTTTCAGAGAGCTTTATCACACTCTTTTTTAATGAAACAACACTCTTTTTTTTAACGGAACAACATACAAAATAAAAACACAAGTAGTTGAACCTTGATTAATTGTATATAGAGACAAAAGGTAGTATGTAACTTGGTGAAACTCTATATTATACACCATTGTCCCTAATGCTACTAATTAAAATGGCGAAACTCTATACTATACGCCATTCACTAGATCAATAAGCTCACTGGCGTCATTCATTGGATCAATAAGCTCACTTACGTCATTCACTGGATCATTTATTGGTCTCTTTGTGCAATTCAGGCAGAAAACTATCTCCATCTCTGCTTGCTGCATTGTTTCCATTCCTTCCTAGCCTTTCTTCCTTCCTAGCCCTCTCCTCGTTTGTTTATATAGCCTACAATGTCCAGGTTCTATATAGCCAACAACGCTCAGGTTCTAACAGTGAGAATTCTGATCTCAGCCTTAGAAACTCCTGTTGTAGCTTTTCATGATGGCAGTATCACTACTCGAGGGCCTTTATTTTTTGTCCTGAGGCTCTGGAGTAATTTGAGAAGAACTCCTTAATCTGCTCATAGGTAATTGGCTCTGTGGCTTGCTCTGTCACTGGTTATGTTACCGTAGCCTTTGTGGGTTATGAATACCGACCTAGGGGAGATGTGGTAGACTCCTGAAATGAAAGGGGCACCATTAGGCCAAATGTTACCTATGTGCTTGGATAATATGCTCCTGAATCTTGATCTAAAGCATCTTGACCCTTGATAGGAATGTACTTAGTCACTGTAACTCATGAACAATATGGAACCATACGAGGGCTCCTAGAAGGCATGTTCCTGCTCCTAGACTTGCTCTTTCTTCTTTTCCCTCAAAGTAAAAGGATTACTCTTCCGGACTTTCCCTTGCTGATTTTCCCTCAAAGTAAAAGGAGTACTCTTCTTCAGGAGCTAGAAGGTCAATACTAGTGCTAACACCTTCTTTTTTTATGGCACTGGTATCAAAATACATAGTCCATGTGTTAGTCTCTACAATAAAGGATGGATTAGTTGTAGGTTCCTTGCAAGCTACAGAAGGCATACACGTATTTCATGGGATGTTATGGCTCATGTGGCTTCATCCACATATTTCATGGCATGTTATGCAAAATAGAGTGCCCAGGCAAGTGGACTCATGGCGTGTGGAAAATAGAGTAGTGAGGCAAGTGGATCCATGGGGCCCACATGGCTTAGAGATCATCCTTTAAATATTCGGTTCATTCAAAATTATTTTACAAATCACTTCATAAGGGTTTATTGCGGGTATTATAATGTTATGATGTCTACATGGATCCATCCATGCCCAGAGCAGAAGGTTTTACTCTATACCTTCTCGAGGTTAGCAAACATGCCCCAGAATAATTATTAGGCAGCTTTTTTGTTATTTTTTTGATTCAAATGAAATTTTAAACTGTATCCAAGAGAATTCAATCCATCCTTGTTAAAACAGTATCCAACAGAACTTAATCCATCCTTGCATGACTCAATTAACTAGTGTCGCCTGACTCAATTAACAAGTGTCATTTTTCTTTGTGAAGGGCATCAAGAGATAATAATTTTCTTTGTGAAGGGCATCCATTGACAATAATTTCAAATAACCTCAACAGGGAATGCTCGCTCTATTATTTGGTCGATTGCCAAGTTACTTGTCTTATTTCATAAGCTACAGCTTCAGAGCAAACCAGGTTCAACCATCCTAGAAGATGCAATGTAAGTTTGCCATTATTTCACTCTTTTGTCTTTTAAATTCTGTTGTTTATGGAACCCATGTGTGAACCTCATCCTTGAAGTAGATTTGGTCCAATTGCTAAGAGTTGGCATTTTCCAAGCTCGACATTTCATGGAACCATTGTATATCTACAGAATGCATACATAGGCTTCAATAGAACAAGCCACTGTATATGGCTATTCCTAGTTTGCGATGATTAATCTCATGATTCTCAGCTAGCTAAAATATATGAGCTTTCCTTGTGAATGCTTCTGACTATTGCTACTGCCACCTGGTAGCCCTCTCTCTGAATGTTCATGATTCTTCCATTTGCAGACCCTGGCTTCATGACCTTCATGTAGCATTTTATGTATCCCTTGGCCTTGGAGGCCATGTTTTCTGTGTCATGGAGTGGATATTCCTGATCATCCAAGAGTGGCATACCATAACAAAACTCATCCTCCTCCTCCTGATTGTCCCCTCTGGTATTAGATGCCTTGGAGAAAATGGACTTGAGATATGCTCTTGAAGCTTTCAGCTTGTGGGCTAGAGCTGTTTGTTTTGAATGAGTAGAATCCAGCAGCTTCTTAGCTTTCTTGAGCATTGCCAAATGACACTTAGATTTAGGCTTGTTATTACATTTACATTCTTCCATTGATGTGGATGCAACAACTTCATTGTTGTACTTCTCCCTTATTCCTGTGATGGCCTCATACATTTCTGGGTTCAACTCCTGGCTAACTTCACATGAATCATAAGGAGTAACATCATAGGACTCATGAGGAGTGAAAAAAATAGAATATTTGGCCAAATTTCCTCGTTGTTCTGCACTATTCATGCTGGAGATATTCTTTGAATCTTTGGCTGCAATCCCCACTAATCTATGCTGAGAGAATTTGACTTCAAAGGATAGCAAATTCTCCACCATTTGAATATGGGGAGGAAGATGTGGGGAAAGCAGTCGGCCTTTATAAAAGAGAACTCAAGCTCGTTACAGGTATGGGCATTAATAATAGACATATCGAACTTGAATTCTCTAGACTTTGATCTTTTCATTTTTAGTTTTCATCACAATCAAACCCCGCTTTACCCTTACTCCAACTAGCCCTCAATCACTGACACAGTTCTTAGGACTTTCATTCTCTTTATCACATGTACTTTCTCTACACTTATTGCTGTTAGCTGCCATACTGTTTACTAGTATAGTACATAGCTCAATCCAGTATCCCTTAAAGGGTTCATTTCAACCTTCAAAATATAAAAGCTCATGCACTTCAGCCAAATGGGTTTTCTGTAAAAATGCATAATTTTGCAGATTAGAGTCTCAGAAGGACAACAGACCCTGTTCAAGATGACTCATGAAAGTCACAAATGGGAAACAGACCCTGTTCAAGACGACTATAGAAAACCATTACATGACTGAGTATACTAAAGTGGGAGGTATATATGGCTATTTCTAGTCTGTGCTTCTATTGCAATTTTCCTTTATAATTTAGCTTTTCATGGGTGCCTCTTTTGGCACACACTTGAGAAATTGAAACAATTTCTTTTCAGAATTTGAAGAGAGTGAAAATCCTGAATTCTTAGCCATGTCATATCAAAATAGCATTCCAACCTACTCAGAATTTGTTCCCAAGGATTCAGATGGGCTGAACATTGAACATATATAGACTCTAAAGTTCAAAATACATTTGTCAAGCCCAAGACGCCCTTTAACTTTATCTCAAATGCATCTATATAGCTATGAGTACAGTCACAACCTCTATTTACAACCTCTCCTAGTCAGAACAAAGAACTTCTTTTTTACAGATTTTAAAAAAAACTAAAAAACAACAGAACTTTTTTTTTACAAATTTGAAAAAATACTAAAAAAATGAAAAAGTTGAATGTTTTACTTTACACAAAATAGATAAACAGACTTTTGCTAACTACATATTGTTCTAAGTTACTACTATAACTGATTAAGTTTTGTGTAGGTCACTGCTATGATTGATTTTTTTGCAGGTCACTGATTTGATTCACATACAGAGTCACATGATGAAATGTTAGACATAATACATGGATTTAAAGCTTGTCTATATATTGGTCTTTGGGTACCCCTGCCTTGTATGGATGTGTTTTCTTGAAGCTCCCACTCATGGTAGGGACTTGCTATGATGCAACCCTTCTTGTTTCTTATGTTTCCTCACTTGTTACAACTATTTATGTTTTCCAAATGACATTTTGATTTTTCAAAATTAATTTAAAATCATACAATATCCTTTAACAATTTTGTTATTTTTTATTACTATTTTCCAATTCAAGGTATCTAATTGCAAACCAAATTTTAATTTTATTAAATGTGGCTTTGTCTAATTGCAAATCTCATATACGTTACCTTGACTCGTATCTTGTCTCATGCACAAAACAATTTTCATTAACAAGTTATATGGAATTTATTCATTATTTTGTTTTATTAAAATAGAATATATTCTAAGAATAAAATAGCTTCATATGAGGAATTTTGGTACAAATTTTTATTAGCTTAGTTGTTCCCATAGTCTCTCAAATTTTGCTCCATTTTCCTAAAATAACTAGAAAACAATTAAACTATGAATTAAACTTTAGCAAAATTCTGAATTTTATTTTCAAAATGTTATAAAAATCATAATCTCTAGGAATAGATCTAGATACTTATATACTTATTTTTCCCATAGCAATTTACTTCTAAACTTATTCATTCTACTATAATTGCATTCTTATAATCCAAATCCATGCACAATTAAAAAAAATTAAATAAAATAAATTTACTAAAATAAATTTTCAACCTCAAATGAATTTATAAACATAATCACACAAAATTAATTTAAATAATAGATGTGAGCTATTAATTTTAATCTTTTCCACTCTTTTTTATCTATAATCTCTTGCCATTTTTTTTAACAAATTCATGGATCACTCATTAATAATTATTCTTGAGGTATTTTTGCAATCTATTTTTCAAAAATGATTTTCTCAAATGTTTCTTACCTACCAATCTTTCAAAACATAAATTTATTACTCAAGTTGACCATTTAAAACTCAATATATAGCTTACGAAAAAGAACACACAATGACCAATGATTTCACCATTAGATTAATTTTAGGCAATTACTGAAATGTTTGTTTTTTTATCCCACATTGTGGGAATGTATTGTGTTGTGTACATTATTTTTCAATCCCATCATAATTTGCATCTGAAATAAAGGGGACTATAAGAATAAAAATGAGATTAGGCATGGGATAAGTAAGGAATTTGGTTGAGTATGCAATCATAATATTTGGGATAATATTTGGGTAAATTATGAAATTTAGATATGTTCATAATCGAAATATCTAACATTTCTCCAAAATGCAAACATATCTAACATTTCTCCAAAATGCAAACATATCTAACATTTCTCCAAAATGCAAATTAAAATGAAAGTAATATTTGGGAACTGGATCCATATAACTACATTCCACATTAGAAAATCACATGATCTAGACCATGTGACTCTCCATATGACTACATTCCACATTGGGAAATATTTAAGATTTCTCCAAATATGACTACATTCCACATTGGGAAATATTTAAGATTTCTCCAAATATGACTACATTCCACATTGGGAAATATTTAAGATTTCTCCAAAATGCAAATTAAAATGAAAGTAATATTTGGGAACTGGATTCATATGGCAAATTAAAATGAAAGTAATATTTTGGAACTGGATCCATATAACTACATTCCACACTAGAAAATCACATGATCTAGACCATGTGACTCTCCATATGACTACATTCCACATTGGGAAATATTTAAGATTTCTCCAAATATGACTACATTCCACATTGGGAAATATTTAAGATTTCTCCAAAATGCAAATTAAAATGAAAGTAATATTTGGGAACTGGATCCATATGACTACATTCCATTCCACATTAGAAAATCACTGATCTAGACCATGTGACTCTCCATATGACTACATTCCACATTGGGAAATATTTAAGATTTCTCCAAATATGACTATATTCCACATTGGGAAATATTTAAGATTTCTCCAAAATGCAAATTAAAATGAAAGTAATATTTGGGAACTGGATCCATATAACTACATTCCACACTAGAAAATCACATGATCTAGACCATGTGACTCTCCATATGACTACATTCCACATTGGGAAATATTTAAGATTTCTCCAAATATGACTACATTCCACATTGGGAAATATTTAAGATTTCTCCAAAATGCAAATTAAAATGAAAGTAATATTTGGGAACTGGATCCATATGACTACATTCCATTCCACATTAGAAAATCACTGATCTAGACCATGTGACTCTCCATATGACTACATTCCACATTGGGAATATTTAAGATTTCTCCAAATATGACTACATTCCACATTGGGAAATATTTAAGATTTCTCCAAAATGCAAATTAAAATGAAAGTAATATCTGGGAACTGGATCCATATGACTACATTCCACATTAGAAAATCACTTATCTAGACCATGTGACTCTCCATATGACTACATTCCACATTGGGAAATATTTAAGATTTCTCCAAAATGCAAATTAAAATGAAAGTAATATTTGGGAACTGGATCCATATGACTACATTCCACATTAGAAAATCACTGATCTAGACCATGTGACTCTCCATATGACTACATTCCACATTGGGAAATATTTAAGATTTCTCCAAAATGCAAATTAAAATGAAAGTAATATTTGGGAACTGGATCCATATGACTACATTCCACATTGGAAAATCTCTGATCTAGACCATGTGACTCTCCATATGACTACATTCCACATTGGAAAGTGATTACATTCCACATTGGAAAATCACTGATCTAGACCATGTGACTCTCCATATGACTACATTCCACATTGGGAAATATCTAAGAGTTCTCCAAAATGAAAATTAAAATGAAAGTAATATTTGGGAACTGGATCCATATGACTACATTCCACATTGGAAAATCACTGATCTAGACCATGTGACTCTCCATATGACTACATTCCACATTGGAAAATGACTGATCCAGACCATGTGATGGGAAAATGACTCATATATACCATGCGACTCAGACCATGTGATTGGAAAATGACTCATCTATACCATGTGACTCTCCATATGACTACATTCCACATTGGAAAATGACTCATCTAGACCATGTGACTTTTTTGTTGGCTAAGAGAAGAGAAATGATCATAGTGATATGTACATCTAAGACCCATGTCATATCCCACATCAACTCATGTATAGAATGATGATATTTTTAACTAATATGAGGAGACCAAAAATTTTAATAAGATACAATTGGTATTTTTTAAAAGATTTCAATGCACAAAAGTGATATGTACATCTAGGACCCATGCCATATGCCACATCAACTCATGTATATAATGATGATATTTTTAACTAATCTAAGGGCCATAACTATGTGACAAAAAAATTTAATAGGATACATTTGGTATTGTTTAAAATATCTCAATAAACAAAATATGATTGTGGCATTAAAATTAAGAGATGATGTGACTCTTTTGTTGGCTAAGAGAAATGATCATAGTGATATGTACATCTAGGACATATGTCATATGCCACATCAAATCATGTATAGAATGATGATACTTTTAAATAATCTGAGGGCCATAACTATGTGACCAACAAATTTAATAAGATATATTTGGTATGGTTTAAAATATCTCAACGAACAAAATATGATTGTGGCATTAAAATTAAGAGATGATGAAATTGAGTGAAGAAATTTCTTATAACCTCTAACTCATTAAGGTGAACTCATATGTGTTTGCTAAAATGGAGTTTGGATAAGTGGATTATGAATTGGAATGAAAACCACTTAGAGAATTAAATGTAAATTGTGCACCAATCTATGACCTATCAATGGATGAATGTAATCAAATTTAAAATAAAAAAAAATTGTAACTTAAATATACAAGCGAACATCAAAACAGACAAATCTAACGAAAATTAGAAGGCCAATAATAATTATCATATCAAAATAATAAATAATAAATAAAACTAATAAGCATAAAATGTGAAATAAAACTAATAAGTAAAATAAAAATAAATTTGAACTTAAAGAAAAGTAAGAAAAAGTAGTCAAAAGTGGAATGTGAAATTGAACAATGGGACTACCATGATGTAAAATTATGAAATGAAGCTTCTAAAAAACGCAATACTGAAAAAAGAAAGGCAGCCAAAGAGTGGAGAGTAAACTTATAATATTAGGCATTAAAATACAAATTTTGGTACATGGCCCTTTTAGTTTAGTTATCTAAGAAAAATAAGAGGGATGGTTGTTGTGGCCACATGAAATGGCAACACACTAGAATAACTAGTTATCTCTTTCAACAAAATTAGAAACTTTATTACAAATATAAATTTTAAGAATAAGTCCATCAATAGAAGGAAAATTTATATAGCTAGGTGTACCACAATGCTCTCCAATTTTGTGAAAGTTATGAATTTTAGGTACTTATAATCTAACATAAAACTTTGAAAGAGCTTGCTAGTGAGGTTAATTTTTTTTTAACTAATCACACACTTCTAACTAGAATTCGTTTGACCATGGGGTTTATAAATTTTTATAGAACTAAAAAACCCACATAAGTGTGTTGATAATCATTTTCATAGCAATGCTTCACTTCTATTGAGTACCCATAGACTTGAAAAAAGTATTTCATTACCATAGAAGCATGTCCCACTATTAGTGAGTATCCATAACTCCAATAAGCTTACTCGTAGTTCCCAACTAATTAAAGTTATTTTGACTTTTTTTTTCTTCATTATATTGTACCTTTTTTCTTTCTTGTATAAATATTACATATACAAATAGGGTGTGATGGAAGTAGGGTGATGCGAGAGTAATTTTGATATGCCAAGTATATACCATACATTTCAGTGCAACCCAAATTTCTAGAAAAATGCCATCATCTCAGTATCCAACTTATAAATGTGAGATGAAAAATGGTTAGAACAAATGATAAATATATACTTTCCTCTAATCATGGATTACCATGGTGCTACTTCTTAGGCACAAGAGTTCCACCACATTTAAAATTCAATGTCCAACAAGTTATAAATTCATGAATTTTTTTGTATAGAGCATCTTATGCTCTTCCATGTGTTGCTGTCTTTTTTCTAAAAGGGTTGTAAAAAATACCTAATCTATGGGTCACAATTAGTCCAACAAGGAAATTGAGGATTTCTTATTAAAACCATAGGATTGTCACACATTCGTATCTTTGCATATAATTTTTTTTTTTCCAAAGAAAAAAACGAACTTTTTATATAAGATAGATAAAAAGTTACAAGCAGATGCAAAGCATTCAGTATGCTGTAGGGATGAACACCACAGTAGCCCCAGAGAAGTAAACTGTCTCCTCTGTACAATCTGAGAAAAACAAGGCACTGTTCCCCTGAGTCCGAACAGTTCATTCACCATTCCGGCAGATCACAAAACACAGTCCTTTTTTCCAAAAAGACCAGCAGAGACGCGCTTTCACAGGTCAAGTTTCCATTCGTGGGTCTCCTCATAGAGGAAAACAACCCACAAAAAGGAAAACAAGATATCCTGTATAAAGTCATAGGCAAACAAAAATTAAACTGTCCCGTAACAAAGTCTGTATCAAACGTTTCCACAACAGCTATATACAATATTGAAAGTACCAAAAATAACTCTAAACAGCAGGAAATTTGGGATTTAAGCATAAGGAGGATGATCCGACACCCGGATCTGTTCATGAACTTGCTCAGTTAATTTCCAAACGCCCATAGCTTGCTGTAGACCATCTTTAGAAAGCCTGTCCGCTTCTTCATTTCGGTCCCTGTAGATATGTTCAATTGAAAACACATTAAAAGAGAGTTTTAAATTGAGGATCTCTTCTAATATCGGTCTCAACAAGTAATTCTGACATCTACTTTTACCATTTACCCATTTCACAACATTCAAAGAGTCCCCAAATATCTGAACAGTGAAGATATTTCTGTGGATAAGCCAACATAAAAGAAATTTTAATGCAGAAAGTTCAGCGAAATTGTTTGATCCGGTTCCAAGGCCCACTGATGCTTTTAAAGAGTGTGAATTATTTAAGTGGATGATTATCCCTGCCCCAGCTGCATTATTCTGAGAAGCCCCATCAAAGTAGGCCCAAGGGATCCCAGCTCTGATTTGTTCTTCCCTGCTCTGAGTCGATTTTCTTGACTCCTCTGGTTCAGGGATGCTGGACAGTATGGTTGTACTCTGGATAGCAATAGATTCAGCTGAGGGAGATCTGTCAGTAAAAATGCTTCTGTTTCTTGCTATCCAAACCCCCCAGCAGATGATGGGTGGAAGGTTTCTCATATTCCCTTCTGAGCTAAGTCTCCACCAATTTTCCCATGCCACAGATAAGTTTTCCCCTTCCCAACTTAACTGTTTCTTTAATAACTTTTGCACCTCTTCCCAAACCTTTTTTACGAATGGACAAACTAGAAATAGATGATTGATAGTCTCCGAGTCAGATATACATAAGGGACATCTTCGAGGTCCTTGTTTATATCTAGATTGGAGGATATCCCATGTTGGAATTCTCTTTTTTAACACACACCAAAAGAATAATCTAGTCTTTTTTGGACATTTTAATTTCAGCAGAGATTTTGACCACCATTCTGGTTCCTCCCATCTTTTCTTTGACATTAAGAACTTATAACCGGCATTTGGGGAGTAGGCTCCTGAGTCTGCATGGGACCATACCAAAATTTCTGGTCTATCCTTTAATCTTACATTGGATCTGGTAAGTTCCTAGATGAAAACCTGCCACTCATTCCACCAAAGGGGTCTAAGCTCTAATTCTTCTCCAGATTTCCATGCTTGCCCCCATATAGTGGACTGACCTATTTTCTCTATTTGATTTAAAAATATGATGCCCTTTGATTCCAAGTGTCTGATCAATCCTGGGGACAAAGCAAACATTTCATTACAACCCACCCAAGGATCCTTGCCTATCCTCAAATTTTCTCGTTTCCTACCTGCCATGCCAATCCTTGTTCTATGATTTTAAATGCCTCAGTAGTGGCTTTCCAAACCACTGAAACATTCCTTCCTTTCTTATTTGGGTTACGGATCCATTCTTCCAGAGGAACAAGATCTATGTACTTTCTCTTCACCACTCTTGTCCACAAATTCTCAGAACTGATGATCCTCCATCCGGATTTGGCTGCCAGGGAGACACTGAAATCATAAAGATTTTTTATTCCCCATCCTCCCCAATGTTTTGGCTTTGCAATTTTCTCCCAAGCAACCCAGGGAAGAACAAAGTCCTCCTTTGACCCTGACCATAAGAATCTGCTGCAGATCTTTTTTATCTTGTGAAGAATCCCTTTTGGAATCCAAGTCAAGGCTGCCCAGAACACTGGCATGGCTTGCAGTACTGAGTTCACTAGGGTCAGCCTGCCAGCCCTAGATAGCCACTTGTAACTCCAATGAGTGATTTTTGCTTCTATTTTGGCCACCAGCCAGTTCCAGTCCTGCTTATTGTATGCATTTGGCTTCAGCCAGAAACCCAAGTACTTAAAAGGACTCTCCATATTATAGACCTCAAAGGGCAGAATAGATGAGATCTGGATCTTTTCATGTCTATTGAAACCTTCCATTATTAACTGAGACTTCCTGAGGTTTATTTGCATCCCTGTGGCTTTCATGAACAGATCAAGAATGCTTTTTAGTTCTTTAATTTCATTCAAGCTCCCATTTGTAAATAATAAAATATCATCTACAAAAAGGAGGTGAGTAATGAACATATTTACAGCAACTTCCAAACCTCTAACCAAACCTGTTCTTCTGGCTTCCAAGATCAGTCTACTTAGACCCTCTGCCACTAGGAGAAAAAGCAATGGCGATAGAGGGCATCCCTGTCTCAGTCCCCTTTGTCCTTTGAAAAATTGTGAAGAAGCCCCATTAATTAGGACTGCAAAACTTACACTGGTTACACATCCCATAATCCAATTTATAAACTCCAGATTGAACCCCAGATGGGTCAACAACATCCTGAGATATGTCCAGCTGATCCTGTCATATGCTTTGGATAAATCAATTTTAATCACAGCCCCTTTCTTAATTGACTGTCTCAAGCTGTGAATTGTCTCCTGAGCCACCCCTATGGCTTCATGGATTTGTCAACCGTCTAAGAATCCAAACTATTCACTTGATATGCATTTTGACAGGATCGGTTTTAGGCGAACAACTATAATTTTTGCAATGATCTTATAAACACAGTTGCACATCGAAATAGGCTTGAAATCTTCAAAAGAGTCCGAGTCCTCCTTTTTTGGAATAAGAGCTATAAAATTTGCATTAAAATGAGAATATATCTCGCCTTTCCTCCTCGATTCTTCCACCACCTCTGTTAGTTCTGCTCCAATCAATTCAAAAAAATGGTGGAAAAGCTCAATAGTCCACCCGTCCGGGCCCGGGCTTTTATCTTTTGCCATTGATTTTACAATGCCTTCCACTTCCTCCTTAGACACTACTCTGATTAAGTCTTCTGCTTCCTCCTCCTCCAAAAAACAGGGAAAACATTGAGCTGTTTTGATTACTTCTGCTAATGTTATCCCTCCTTGTTCAGTAAACAGATTATGAAAGTGAGTCTTTCCCATATTTGATAGAGCCTCAAAAGAGGTAGCTTCTCTGCCCTCTAGATCCTTTAGCTTCCATATTGTGTTTGCATTTTTCCGTCCTTTTGCATAATTATGGAAAAATTTTGTATTTTCATCCCCAGCTCTTAACCAGATCGCCCTGCTTTTTAGCCTCCATTCCTCTTCTCTGTCTAATAGGAGCTTTCCTCTGCGTTTCTCAAGCATCAGAATTTTTTCTTTTGACTCCTGAGTAGCGTACCCATCTGCCTCAGGTTCCTCCAAAGCCCGCAATTCAGCATCAATTTTGGAGAGTTCCTCATTCTGCTTTTGCTTTCTATCTTTTGCCCATTCCATGGTAGCTTTTTTGAGTCTTTTTAAGTTTTCCATAAAAAGGGCTCCTTTGTTCTCCAAGGAAGTTCTGCCCGGATGTCTCCAAGTGTCCCTGAAAAGCTTATTGAAGGATTCCTCTTGCAACCAGGAAGCATTGAATTTGAAAGGGGCCGCTGGCTTTTTGGGGGGTTTTGATAATTCCATTAGGATGGGGAAATGATCTGAATTCCCCCCTTCGCCCACCCATTGCCTGAACATTGGAATTCTGGATGCCAGATCTTCGCAAATGAGGAAACGGTCCAATCTCTTTGCCACTCTCTCCACCCCTGCTCTTCTATTCCTCCAGGTAGGTTTTGCTTTGATTAGATTTACATCTATCAGGTTGTGAGAGAGGAGGGCATTTGAAAAGAAATCTGAAAGTGGATCTTCCCTGGCTGAGGGACCCCAAGCTTCCGCATTCCCCACTGAAAAGTTAAGATCTCCTCTTATAATCAAATTCCTGTCTTTCAGAAGAGATTTGGACAAAAGGTCATTCCAAAAGGATTCCCTTCCCTGGCATGGCCCATAGATATTTATGATCAGAAGGGGAAAACCAAACTCAGGAGAATGGATCTCAATGCCGAGCACATGAGCCATTCCCCAGTGATTGTTAATCTGCATCCTTCCTTCCCTAACTCCAATAGCCAAACCGCCTGAATGTCCCACAACATCTATAGCAAAGAAAACCCATCCAGGGAGAGAGGTCCTAAGAGAAAATTCCACCTCAAAACTTCTACCAAGGGTCTCTTGGAGAAAGATGATATCCAGATTCTAACGCGAAATTAACTCCTTCAGGGCCAATTTTTTGGGTTTACTGGCTAAACCCCTGCAATTCCAAGATAGAATGATCATTTTAAAACATTTTCAAGGGGATTTGCTGCTCTAAGCGCCCCAGGGATAGACATTTGTTTTCCGTCAGCCACATCAAACTTCGCTTTAACCTGAGCTTTTGACAAGTTTGATTTTCTGCCTCTGGCCTTCCTTTTGAAGACCTGAGACGATGTTGGGCCTAACCCACCAACCGGATCAGGGATTTCGAGCTTTCTGCCATGTTTTTTGTCGAGAGATCTTAGGTTATAATGGCACACCGGAGAAGAAAAAACAGGACTCAATCTATTATGGGAATCATCTTCACGGTTCAGGTCAATGGAAGGGATAGCAGCAGTAAGGTTTTCAATATTTAAAGGATCATCAATGCAACAATTTTTTAGAGGGGATCCAGCTTTCAAGCAATCATCTTTAGGATCTGAAAGTAAAGATGTATTACTTGAGTCTAGATGCATACCGTTTGGGTCTTCAACAGAGATGTCTGCAGCTTCATTTGTAGACTCGATGATTATTTTCTCTGGGCTGCGCTGGATCACATTTTCTTCTGGCGGTTCCTCTCTGACCTGGCTATCAAGGGTTTCCTTCTGGGGTTGGGTCTCTTCCATAATGTTCTCCTATGGATGATCCTCAGCTGAAATATCCTTGACTTTCCTCGCTTCCTTCTCCCGCGACTCACCCTTTTTCTGAGTCATCCTTCTGCGGTTACCCAGCGGACAGTCCCTTGCCAGATGCCCATATTCATGGCACCTGTGACATCTAAAAGGAAGATGTTCATAATCCAATGGTTGCTCGAAAACATATTCTTTATACTACAGATTTATGGATTCCGCCAGCCCTTCTTTTGGATTTAAACGGACTAATATTCTGGTCATGGCTCTTTCGTGGGTGTGAAGGAAAGACATGTCTGCTAGCAGGAAGGTGCCCAGTAGGTTCCCAATGGATCTAAATACAAATTCTACCCATAGGAAAGGAGGCAGGCCGGGTGCCCTGACCCAAACCGGAAACTCATCTACCTTCTCCCTGTTTGCATCAAATAAGGGCGACCACCTTTTGAACATGACTGGAAGATTCTCGAAGGCCCAATTTCTCCCTGCAACCCAATCCGTCGCTTCCTTGTTTTCAAATCTGACCATGAACCAACCCTTCAAAAGCGCTGCAATTCTAAAGGATTTTACCGGGGACTCCTTCCACTGTTGCTCCGCCCACTGGTTCAAGAATTTGCCAGAGGAAACCCTTCCTCTAGCTCTACCCACTAGCGTACATTCCGCCACTTCCAACGCATCCTCGACCTGAACGTCCATGCCTAGGACCAGATTTCCTTCGATCTTTTTCTTCTTAAGTGGTTTCGCCTTTTTCCGTTTTCCCCCAGCCCTCTCTTGCCCAGATTCTTCCTCCCTGGCTAGAGATTTTGGGACCGCCTCGTCCAAAACCACCTGAGGATCAGTCTCACTATCTGCTAGGGTTTTTCCGTCCTTATCAGAGATAGTTGCCTGGAGTCCGCCTTCGTAAACTTCCTTTCTGCCTGTGCCAAAACCTAAAAACCCTTCCTCCCAGCCAATAACTAGATTTTGTCCTTCCTTCCCAGTCTTCGAAAACTCGCTGGAAACCGTGTTACTCCCTCCTGCTCCCAAGCTGGGCTTGGGTTTTCCTTTTGATATAAGATGCCTGGTAACCGCCTGCTGACCGCTCCCTTCCGTCACTATACTTTCGGGCTTTATACCTCCACTCGCAGACCTCCAGACTCCTTGGTTTGCTTTGAAGTTTATGACATCCTCAAGCCCTCCAGATAGACAGAACGCATTTGAGGGAATTTTGTTCTTACTTACATGAGTGTCGAAGGGTTTCTCCTTCAGCTCGTAGTCCTTCTCCAGAAAGCATGAATCTGTGGAGTCCCTTCCTCCTTTGTTGGGCAAACCAGCCAGCTCCAAGCTTTCCTCCAACAGACCTTTTGAAGCTTTGTTACTCCACGAACCTTCCACAGTGAGATCAGCAGGTGCATGACTGCCAACTGGCCCGAAAAACTTGACAATATTCTGGGCATTAACCTCCTTTCCCCAAACCGACAGGATGTCTTCCGGTGCAGGGTCTAGGTCAACTGCCTCTCTAGGTTTCACCATGGTTATAAACTGCAATAAAAAACGAGTAATACTGACACCGCTAGCGGCCCGTTACCTGCTACTCTTTCCTAAAACCACCTGGGAACGTCAACCGGTAGCTCTCCAAAATGGATATACCAACAAAGACAAACCCTGTTTGAGATAGAGCGAAACCGTTCCGAGAAAAAACTACTGTATGAAAGCCCAGCTGTCCCTTCCTAAACCGGCTTAAGCATCCTCTGCCTCGGTGGATCAGCCAGCTGCCCCACCCCGTACTATCAAGTCCTTGTCATCCTACTGCTTTCCGGTCTGCAGCATCCTAGGCCATCGGCCTAGTTTGCCTTGGATCGAACCCTACGGCCTCCGGCGGTCTCATTCTTGTGATCGAATTTTCTGTTTGCATATAAATTTTCAAAACATAACAGTTTAAAAAAAAATACAAGATCATATAACATGTGATGAACTCCAAAATAAAAACCATGAAAATAGTTTTATTATGTTATTTGTGACGAGCTATGGTTGTATAATGGTTATGGGGACCTCCTCCTTTGATGGTTCGTTGACAATATTCTATGCAACAATAGTTTATCTCTTTGCAAATGGAAAGTTATCAAAAGAAGAAAAAAGAGAAAGAAGATTGAGATTCTAGTGGAGAAGACACAAATAGGTTAGAATCATAACCTTGATCATTAAAATGGTTTATGGTGAAACGAGGAGGAACCCTCTCCTAATTATAATAAAATTCTAGCTAGATTTGATGAGGTAAAATATTATAAAATCTTTGTTGGACCAAATCAAGATATAACTCATTTAATATTATGTTACTATTTGTGAGTAGAAAAGGTGTAAAACAATGGTTAGTAACCTTTTTTTGGGCAACTAACTAAAAAATAATGATTTATTGAGTTAATTAATAGAAATGATCCATAAATAAATTATTTATTATATTATTTCAATTTGACTGGGCAAAATTAGAAGAACTTGAGAGGGTAAAATAGGTTGGAAATAATTCGTAAATAATGATATAATCAATTATTTCAAAGAGAATATTTGAAATATTAAGAAATAACTAATACATAAATGACTTACTAAATGATTTCTATGGAAATTGATGATGTGAGTGAAAATAATTAGATTGTTTTCACATAATTTGGTACAATTAGGAGGATAACATAAAATTAATATATTTATGGGTTACTCTCTTGTAAATGGGTAAATTAATGGAACTAACTTAGGAAAATTGGTTTCTTGGGCTATTTCCATAGGTGAAAATGGGTTTTCATTTGTAAAACCCATACTAGCATGGTGTATTTTGATCCACATAATGATTTTCACTAATGATCACTTCATATTTTATAATATTTTTCCCCACAATATATGAGTGTTAGGTGCACATCATATGACCGAAACACAACGTATTTTTCTCTTAGTATACATGAGAGGTGGTCATGTACATGTACATGTATATATATATATATATATATATATATATATATATATATATATATATATATATATATATATATATATATATATATATATATATATATATATATATATATATATATAGATAGATAGATAGATAGATAGATAGATAGATATAGAGAGAGAGAGATATTCAAACCATGGGAGGAGGAGGTTATTACCACTCATCAAACAAGAGTCTCAAAGTTTGTGTATATAATTTTAATGAGGTGGGGAAATCATATGGAAAAGTGGTTTCTTGGGCTATTTCCATAGGCGAAAATGGGTTTTAATTTGTAAAACCCATACTAGCATGGTGTATTTTGATCCACAAAATGATTTTCACTAATGATCACTTCATATGTTATAACATTTTGCCCCACAATGTATGAGTGTTAGGTGCACATCGTATGACCGAAATACATCATACTTTTCCCTTAGTAGACATGAGAGGTGTTCATGTACACACACACACACACACACACACATATATATATATATAGAGAGAGAGAGAGATTTAAACCACGGGAGGAGGAGGTTATTACCACTCATCAAACAAGAGTCTCAAAGTTTTTGTATATAATTTTAATGAGGTGGGGAAATCATACCCATACATGTTGAGATAAGTCATTACGAAGAAAAATGATGTTCCCAATAAATTGGATCTAAGCAAAAGACTATATAGCATAGAAATGTGATGGCATCAATGAAATAGAAAGTGATACAATGAATTACATAGTCCCATACTCATGTTCCTAGAAATAAAGGGCCGAGACTAATAAAATAACTATGATAGAGCTATGTAAATGTGACAAAATATTCCCATGTTGATTGTAGGGGTTGATCTCAACGAAAGAAGCCCTATTGAACAAGAAGGGTATATAAAGATCTAAATAATCCAAGTAAAGGGAGGGTCATCTTGTGGGATCTAAAAACAAGTGGAAATTGAACCAGTAAAATCAATTGAATTTTGTCTGGGCTAGATCATGAGTTGTCGAATGGCAAACATGTGGGGAAATACGTGAAAGGAGACCCCCTCCTTATGTCTAGGAACATATCACACATGCCTACTGAATGCTGATACAATTTAATGAAGTACTCAACCATCAAGTGTATGATTCTTGATCATGTGATAATGGGATGAAGTTGAGAATGTAAGACACAACAAATTCAAGGGAAATTAGGTCTACATCTACTTGATCTAAGGAACCCGTTGAAGGAAAATGGATCTAAAGCACACTTCAATCTATTTCACTTCTCTGGAATACATATGTTGAAGTTAATAGAGGAATGATAGTCAAAGTTGAGCTAATGAGGAGTCATCAATAATGTCATGAGGTACACAGTACAATGTTATTAATATAGACTAACACAAATGGGGGAAATAATGGTCTAATGGGTGAATTCTCTGGTTAGATCATAGCCTACAAAGTTGACTTAGTAACAACTAAAAACATTCCATAAGAAAAATTCAATTACTAGGACAAATTATTTTCAAACGCATATTGGTAAATCAATGGGATGGATAGAGGTAAAAAATTGGCAATACAGGATAGGTGCAACTCACAAAGTGGATCAGAGACTGTATTAGGAATGAAGGTGGTTCTGAAGAGATTCCATGGGACATAATGGTGACTCATATTTGATGATCTAAACAAAGTTGATTGAATGATGTTGCCACTAACCAAATCAAGTATGAATGGTTTAGGGCCCTCCTATAGTAAACAAATAGTTATAATAGCGGGGAATATGTTGTCATCATGATAATAATAAATGTAAGTGTTGTTGCCTCTACTATGAAGATAAACTAGAGTCCCAATTCAAAGGGCATTGAACAGTATGGGCACCAAATTGAAAAAGGGGTGATGGTGCTAAATTTCTAATGTGAGGAAGTATCTAACACTTGATAAATGGAAAACCAAAAATAAATAAGGGATCATCCATTTACCAAAGGTGGGAATCCATAAGGATATTTCCACTAAAATGATAGTCAAATGAAATGCCACTAGGAATGGGCACAAAGGAGACCTTATAAACATTAGGAAAAGAGGTTTATGCACAAACAATTTCCACACAAGAGTCAACATGTACGAACACAAGGTGGTGCCAAAGTAAGATAGAAAAATATGAAGAAATTAGATTTGAATATAAAGGGTCTTGACACATTATGGAAAATATAACCTCTAGGTCAATTTTGAAGGTGGAAGAAAGTGATAAAGACTTCTTTGAGGGCTTAGAAAGAGCTTCCCATAGGTGCTAATAGTTTGAGAAATGGAGGTATGATGACCTTGTAATGGCCAAGTGAAAATTTGTGGATTTTTCTATAAAAGGGATTTTCCCTCCAATTCCAAGTCATTTTTGCATTGGCTTATGGAGAGCTTGGAGAGGATGAGGAGGCCCTAAATCTTATCAAGATAGTTGTGGAAAATCCAACCAATAGAATTTAGATCTATGACTTTCAAGTAGAACACCTTACCTTGTTAATTATTTTGGATTAGGTTTATAGGTTAGGCCTTTTTTGGTCCAACCCCTACTTAAAATTTGAGGACCAACGCACTTATTAGGCTTAGATATGCAACGATATTGTACTTTTGAGGGTAATACATGTGTTCACAAATGAAATTCTCAAGGGTGAATTTGCAACTATCGCCTAGGACAGTGGGGCCAAGTGATGGTGGTATTTGGTCCTAGGAATAGCCCATAGTTGGGTAGAGCCATGATTTTTTTACAAGTGGATATTATATTAAAAAAACATGTATTTATTACAAGCATGTCGAAGTTCAATTTGTTATGGAAACAATAGGAGTTTGAGGAACATTTGGTGGAAGTTTATGGAACTAGGAACTAAGGGGTGCTCTTGCTTGATATTAGTTACCTGAATTCTTTAAGATCCCATTGGAAATGGTTCAAGAGAAACTCCTCACCATCATCATGAGTTACTAGGATACAAATATAAAGTAATTATTTGGCCAGTAGTTCCATGTCCCAATACTGATCCATGATGTATATTTTCTAATAGGGTTTCCGCCCATGTCGATAGTTCGAGATATATAGAATATTTTTCCTCATGCGAGGCAGGTGGACAAGTTTGCAGATAAACATTATGTGCCTAGGGAATAGGAAAGGTATTCAACCATATAGTTGAAATAATTAGAGAGTCATGATATGTGGGCTACTACAGTGGTAATGATCCACAACTTGGGTAGCCATGCTCTCTATAGGGTATATGGGGGGGTAGATGGTATTAGAAGAGAGTGTCATCATTAGGATCTACTACAGGTGGTCCCAAATGTTTCTAAAAATGCTAAAGTTCCAACTCTTTTCCTTCCATAGGCTCACATAGAGGAACTATTGTTATGGTACAATGTTATGTGTTTTCTTCTCTAAGAAGATTCCAACTCTTTAGTCTCTCATATCTATGTCCATGATGGGGTCCCATAGAAGCCCAAGTTGTGGCACTCGGGGCATATTTTATTAGGAGGAAGAGGTGGGGTCGAGAGAGTGTTACAACCATAGTTTTTCATGCACTAGGACCAAATCTCATTGTACATTGAGGAATACCCTTACATGGGAATGAACTTTCAAGGTGATCCAAGGGTGCCACTTCCACCAAGACAGGTATGGTGTCCATATGGTAAGTGATTTGATGGTTTTATGATTTCATAGGCTAAAATGATATTTTATGTGGTACTAACATTCCATATTATGTGATGTGCATATATTACATCCTGATGATGGTAGGAAATGAAGAGACGAAATTAACACATGAGGTTGATGATCGAGTAGAATTTTGAACTTAGTTAACATGATGCATATGAATTGACATGTTAAAAAGGTGTTGACATGATGAATATGAGTCATCAACTCAGACGAGACATGACATTGTGATGATTAGAGTCATAAAGTGTGGGTGGCATGAGTTGAAGGACCGCTACACAAATGCATTTGTGAGTCTACCCTCTAAGTAGTGGGTCACTATGAGATAGGTAGCTATGGTATATCAAGATATTAGGGAAATATGTGTAGGTGATATAGTGCCTATGGAAAGAAACCCTCCATCTAAGGTGGATTAAGGATGGGGTGTGTCTACCCTCAAGTTTTTTACTTATGTGTTAGCATGCTATGGACATGGAAAATGTATTTAGTGTAGTGGAATTTGACAATATTATATGAGGTTATATATAATATTATTATGCATATTTTGATGTTATATATCATTACCACCTTTTTCACTCAATTATCTTCAGATGGAAGCATGTGATAAATTCAAATTGAGAATGTTATTAGTAATGGTATCTACATAGTTATTTTGTGTTTTACGTATATGATTTAATGAAATTGATTTGAATTATCTAGCTAGAAGCTCAAATCACAAATATTTACCAAAGAGGATAGCATTATGCACATGATAGATTTCCTTCTATTACATGATGAGAAGTTAGGAATCAAGACAAACATGAAGGTGGAGGATGTGATGATTAAGGGAACGAACTAGTAAACCTTTCAAAACATCATATTAAGCTTAATTATTAGTTGAAAATTTGATGCAAATGTCACTAGAGTGGAATAGGGAATGAAAAGGGGTAAAGATTGCCCCAGTTGCCAAGGATAAATTATTTATGTAATGAACCATACCATTGGAATAATAAATATAAGGTATGGATAATGAATCTATATTAAAGTAGAAATAAGGCAAGAAATGAGATGTAGAAGAATGCAAACCTACCTACATGATGTAAAATGAAACAAAAAATATGCATTATAAGGAAACTCGTAAGGGTAGAATTTCTTGAGGTAGAATGCATAACAAGGGTTCGAAATAAATTCTCCTTCTAGACCCTCAAGTGTGTGTGCTCCCTTTTCTATACACTATTTGAAAAAGTTAGGGTGCCATGACAAAGATTTTATCTTCCCATGCCCTTATATATTATGGGCCTGGTCATAAACAATGCTTAGACCACGTGAATGACAGACACAATGGTGAACCTTCTGATCATATTGAGATATGGTACATTTATTGTCTACTTCAATGGTTTCCAAAGAAACATAATAAAATTTATTTGCATGTTCCAACATTACCAGCCTTTTCTATAATGGAGAGGTATTAGGGATAAGTTCAATAGTGAGGTGAAGGGAGAGAATTTGACACTTAATTTGTAATATTACCTCTTCTCCATGAATGAGATGGAAAGGAATGAACTGTTGGAAAATCAGAAAGGAAGTAAATATTTTCTCTATCTTCATAATTACTTTTGATGTTTCTTATTATTACAATTCTTTATACTTCTTTCTTTAGTTCATCAATCAATTACTAAAAACAACAACACATAAAATAATGAACACAAGATGTAGGCCCATGCAAGGGAAAAACCCCCCTCGAGGGGAAAACTAGGTCAAAGTAATTCTTTGTTTCAATACTATTCTTTGAGAGTCTTCACCCTAGACTTTGAATAGACCTTCCCTCCACACCAAGTCAGCCTCCAGAAGATTGACCTCTTCTCAGCAACTTTGACTATGTAGCAACTTGTAGCAGCCAACAACTTCCGGTAACTATCCAAATTGCAAGACTTCATTCTCCCATCTAGAGCATGAAACAGAGAGAGACCACCACCAAAATTTCAATTTTCCTTGACTCCTTAAACTCCCCCAAACTTGCATTCACTTCAGCCTCTTGGCAATAGATTTTCCTAGCTTCCTACTTTGGATTTCTGCCTAGAAAACATATTTTTTTCACTTCTTCCCAGTAGAGAGAGAATGAGAAGTGATACTCCAAATGAATTCGATTTCCTTCCTTTTATAGCCTTCTTGTGGGGTGGAATGGGTCCTTAGTTTGACTTGATCTTCTCTTAGGTTGACATGGTGTGGAGCTTGCATGATTCATATTTGACTCAATAATTAACCTTTTTACATGATTCAAAAGCCCAAGAAGGGTCTCTTTAAATGTATAATAATTCTATAGACTCAGTTCTATAGACTTAAAATAAATCCTAGAAGTTCTCAATTGGGACTTTGACCTAAAACATGGTTACCAAGCATGAAACCCATGCTTTAATAAGTCACAACAATAATAATAAAAAATATTTTCTATGTTATCTTGACAAGTACATTATTGGAGACCAAACATAGTTACTTTTTCCAACACTCCCTCTTAACTAGGGAGGTATTCATAATGTACATATACAATGTAAGATCTCAAAGTATATGAACCACGAATAACTTTATGAACTAAAATTCCATGGACTAGATTTCTGACCAAGGAAATGTATCTAGCTTGTCAATCAATTTAGGCATCACAATGTCATGGACTAGATTCCTAACTAGGGCAATCTATACAACCAGTCACTCAATAGTTTAGGCACCATAATGCCATGGATTAGACTCCTGATAGGGAAATCTATCCCGGTGGGACTAAGATGGACTCAAGCTTTTAGCCCCTCTAGGTACCATCAAGCTTACTTACTAACCATCAACCCAAAAATCTAGGTGTGTATCCAAAAAAATGCTCAATGATCAACACCACCTTTCCAACTTCTAGACACGAACACATTGTCATGGCTAGATGTCCTCCAAGGCCATGCTTCACTCACAATGCCCCAAAACCCCTTGATCCAACAAATCACAAATGACCAATCTGTCCCAATCAAATTGATTCGTAACCAACATGTTTTCCTTCCAGAGATTCACCTAGACAAAGACAACCCCAATCAATAATATACTTTTGCATGTACATAACCAAATACAAACCTCAAGGGACTTATAGGCAACATATGTTTCTTCTTAACTTTCCATAGTAGGACTATCAACCGAATCCTTGACAAAAGATTCCTCAGTTATACATTTTTCTTCCTACTTCATATGCAGCAACATATTCTTTAGTCAGATCTTTCTTTCCTTCTTTCAGCAGCACTTCAAAAATGCATTCTCCAATTTCCTTTTCCTGTTCATGGCCTTCACTAAGTCTTATGGTTGATACTCCTACTCTACTGCATGACACATGAAGCAAAGAACCATATTTGACACTCCCTCTCAACCAAGAAGCACCTCTTTATCTAGACTCCCTCTTAATCTTAGGGAGATCTCTTCTATTCATGCTTCCTCTAGGAGATCAACTTCCTCTTTTTTCACATAGGAGAATATTTTCATGTCTTCCAACTATTTCATTAGAGTTACCATCAACCTCATCATGCTTGTCACATCGAGCATCTTCACCAGGTTGAAGATTGTGTACCAAAACAACTTTCTAGCCGCATCGAGCATCTTCACCAAGTTTAATATTATGTACCTTCACAGCTTGCTTGTCACATCGACCATCTTCACGAAGTTGAATATTGTGTACCTACACAGCTTAGATAGAAAGTATAACCAAAACTATAGAAGCATGATGTTAGACATATAAAAAACATGGAATAATTTCAACTTTATTCATATCAAATACCAAGACTTAATTATAAACAAGAGACCTATACTCTTCAACATATTACTAGGGACTTTGTCATACACCCTAGACTACTTCATGACAACACTCATTACGTCTAGGGTTTCAATATGTCTTCCAAAGGTATGACATAACTTATTAAAACATATAGCAAACCCTAGAAGCCATTCACACAAATATGGATCTACAAATCATCTAAAAAACTTCCAAAATACATGTGTTAGACTTCTCACTAGGGATTCATACAAATCCTAGATTTCACACAAAAGAATCAATGAAAGTCAATCAGAACTTAGTCATTGACTTGACTAGCTTCCTCTAGGGTTAGTTCCAAACCCCTAGATTTTAATTCAACCATCAATTGGTCACTAACATGACCAACTACTACTAAGGTTAGTTTCACACCCTATATTTTTGAGCAATCATCGTACTCAACCAAAAATTCTAATTTCAATAATTTCTTCACAAATCTTAAATTATGATCTAGTTAACATTCATCGGAGATCTATACTTCAACTAAGGTTCGACTCCAAAACCCTAGAATTCCATTTTAGAAAATTCAACAATCTTATACAAAGCTCAAATCATCATATTCTAGATATTTTACTTTGACTAAGGTTTAATTCCAAAACCTTATATCTCCAATCTCAATAATCATTACATGCATAAATCTCATATTGTTATATTTCACACTAGACAATGTCACTACTAGGGTTTAACTATCAAACCCTAAATTTTCATTTTTAGACAATCATCTAATAGATTTGACATTTTTATATCACGCATACTAAACAACTTTTAATTTCACTAGGATTTAGCTATAACACCCCAGATTTCCAATCATTAACATCCTAGAATCTTCGACAAGGACTTCATCAAATCCTAAGACTCATGACCATCAATGAATAGGTCAACACACATACCTAGGAATTCATAACCATACATAAGAATATCATATGTTCAATAACATTAATACATATGAACTAGACCGAGCCAAGGATTCAATCAAAAGGACATATCTCTATATGACTAGATTTCATCACCATTCAAATACATTTCATAACATGAGATAGTCAAACCCAACTTCACAAATATCAATAAGAGTTGGACACACAAACGTATTTATTATACTAGGGTTTGATCAGAAAACACCCACATATCAAGTAAATCAATTATAAGACATGTTACACAGTATTTTGTCACATTCCCAACTCTGTAATTGAAGCGTCATCCTTTGTGCCACTCTCATCACAAATGTCGTAAAGTGACAAAAGTTATATAAACTGATTCACCATGAATTATATGCTCAACACATCCCTGGAGAGATTGAAAACTAATGTCTTTAGTAATTATGGAAAACCTTGTGAAAAACCCTAATTTGCAAGACAAACACTACTTTTAGTAGGCAAATTTGTGTTGGTAACCTTTTGTCTAACTAGTGACTAGTGCTAGAAGTGCGAATTTTGATAGGAAAGTCTTCGCTGATCATATTTAGGAAGTTTCTCCAAAAATGGAACTCGTTGCTCTAGGAGGAGTCCTCTTTCATCTCTTTTCAGACTCCAACAATATGAAAATATTATTGAGCACTTGTCTTTTTGAACTAGTAAAATTAAATGAAAAGACGTCTACTCAGTATAAGTTTGACCCCTTTCTAGACTAAGATAGACTAGCTACGAAACATAATACCTTAGTCGACCATGGCTAAGAGGTTCTCTTGAGTATTGTTTTCTACCTTTTTCAGACATAAGAGACTATCTATGAAAATGAATATCTAGAGTTCTCTTTTCTCCCTCTTTTTCAAACTCTCTAAACATGAAAAATATGTTGAGTTACCCCTCTATCAAACTCATAAAGCTTAAACGACGTAGCACTTGTCACCATGATGAGATTGGGTTACTCCTTCCTAGGGCTCATTAAACTTACTAGGATGGAATCATCTGAAGGATGAAGTTGGATTACAAGAATATGGTATCCTCTTCAAGCTTGTGATTAAAAATAAAGAGGTACTTGCTTGAAATAGCAGGGAAAAAATGGAAGTAAATGTGTCTTGTATTTTGTGTAAAGGCAGCATGTCACTCTTAGGCATAACACTCATCTGCATTTCATGTCAGGTTTGGGATATCCTCAATTAGTCACATGATTTCCTGGGTTTAGGAAATCCATTTTCCTCACATTTGATCATTACCTATCGTCATCATGACCATCGATCCCATTTTCAGTCAAATGCTGCCAAACTCCAAAATCATGTTTTTGATATGTTCAAGGGAAGTTCCATCTGCAAATTCAAACCTCTTATACCCCATTTGACCTTGTCTTCTACAATCCTGAATAACTCTCACCAAATTTACAAAATCCTTTATTTCATGTCGATGATGTGGGAAAAATTATGGCCCTCCTTCGACAGATCACTTCCTATCGACTTCAACTCATTATCAAAAAAGATGACTTAGAAACACCCTTTCAATACCTTGGAGCTTGCATGCCTCAATGGTAAGTTCTTCAATTTCAAAAATATGCTTACATCATTGGCCTTCGATCAAATAATTTAGAAAGTGTTTGACTTCTGCTGACATATTCACAATTTTAGATTGTACCGGTGTACCTTGAGGGCCATCGTCATTATTGGTGGTTTCTTTTGCGTCTGTTAATGGTTTACATTATTGACCGGTAATAAGGTGGTTTCTACCATGTTCGACATCAGCATATCTATTCACATGGTTAGATTAGTACTTCGACCGGGATGGAGATGAAGATCTTGGATCTCATTTGTTAAAATCTAGGTTGTGAGGAGTTATTGAGTATTCATGATTGTATAAATGATAATTTTCATACAGATGGTTGCGTCCATCCCATGGATCCATAGACATGATCCTTTTCAAATGGATGGTTGTGCCCATACCATGGATTCATGTATTATATTTTGATGCCTATTTAGATGTATTATCAGACATATGTATATAAAAAAGATGTCATATATTGTATCATGTTTGATTTGTAGGTCTCTTGATGGTGGTCTTCCAAACTCCTTGCCTTAAATGATAAATAAATTCAATCATCACTTGCTATTATGTTTTCATGCTTTATAGGAGATTTGTTACATAATATTTTTTCACATTCCCAGCTCTGTACCCGGAGCATCATCCTTTGTGTCACTTCCATCACAAATTTCATAAAGTGAAGAAAGTTGTGTAAACTCATTCACCATTAATTATATGTTCAACACATCCATGAAGAGATGAAGAACTAATGTCTTGAAGTAATTCTGGAAAATCTTGTGAAAAACCCTAATTTGCAAGACCAACGCTACTTTTAGTAGGTAAATCTATGCTGGTACCCTTTTGTCTAACTAGTAACTAGCATTGGCAGCGTGAGTTTTGAGAGGAAAATTTGTGTTGACCCTTGTCAAGCAGTTTCTCCAAAAATGGAACAAAAGCCTCTCTTAATAGAAGCCTCGAGAACAACGAGCTAATAGTTTTTGTATGAATGTATGGTCGAGTACTCCCATTTATAGCCTTTGATCCTACCTTTAGGGATCTGACCTTGGTGATAAGGATATTCTTCCATATTTTGTGGATCTCTAACCTCCTCTCCATCACTATAAATCCATTCTTTAGTTTCCTCAATGGGTTGGTGATTGCTGGTTGCCATCCTTCTGCTCAATTGTGCTTAGATGATGCCACTTTGGTGAGATATGAGAGAGCTTGTTAAGCTTCACTTGTACTTGAAACCATCCTTAAGGGGGCCTTAAACATCAAGGCAGTGGTTGTATGCTCCCCTCTTTGATTTAATCATGAATACAAAGCATGTTTTACTTCCCATAAGCTTGTCTATGATGGTTTTCTTAGTGCAATACTCCTTGATCACTGTACAACGTATAGTGGAAGGCATATGCTATTATCTCTCTTGTTCTTGTCTTTTGATCTCTCTTGTAGGTATTCAAATGTAAGGAATAAGGAGTGAGCCCGGGAGCTAAAGGATCGATATCGTCATCAAAGGTCGAACACATAGGAGAGAGGTAGGCCATCTCTCTTTGTCATTTTTCATTATAATTTAGGTTAGGGAATTTTTCTTGTTTTTTCACAGTTGTTACTAGACCCACACATTGGGCTAGAGGGATCACTTCTATCCGTAGAAGGGATTTCCTAGTTAACAAGACAATGCAAGGGTCTTTCTCACAAATTCCACCAAACCCTAATGAGATAAGGTTCTAATGTAGAACATACATTCCACCAAACCCCAATGAGCTAGGGTTCCAGTGTAGAACACACATTCCACCAAACCCCAATGATCTAGGGTTCCAATTTGGAAACGTAGAAAACCCTATATTACCAAAACTTCAAAGGTTTCGAGATTTACATCTTAACATTGCATCCTAACAAGTTAGGATTTATCGATCATACCAAAATCCCAAATACGAAATCATCAATAATGACTTCAACTATCATTTCACAATATCCCTAATTAGTTTAGGGTTTCAGACATTCACAACAGCATACCCTTTGGTTAGGATTTTCCAGAACCTATCTAGGGTTCTACCAAATTAGATAAGGGTGGGGTGGGTAGATTTATCAATAGATGAATCACCCAAAAAGGAACCACTGGGATCCAATACTTTGTTTCTTGACTAACCCTGTCTTGAGAGATCCTCCTTCTCGTGGATGTTTCCCTAATCAAGAAAATGGAGGGAGAATGGTGGTTAGTATTTAACATAATCAAAATTAAATGAATGCATGAGCCCAAAACTGAAAAGACATGAGATACTTATATTTTTTTGGAAAAATCTCATTAATGGCCAAGAGATCATCCTTGAGTATAGCTATCTTCACAAAGAAGGTTTCCACAGTATCTTTTTTAGTCATCTTCGTAGTCCTCAGCTCATTCTTTAAACTTGATACTTGACCAATGTTCTTAATAGTGAACAACTTCGACAAGGCTTTATACATCTCTTGAGCATGATCGATGTTATCTATGAATGGGACAATATTGGCTTTTATCCATTCTACCATTAGAGTCATAGCCACCAATTCTAGATCCCTAAATTTCACTCTTTCAACATCACTGGCAGCTTCGATATGCTTCTTTACATTTCCTTTTACCAAATCTAACACCTTTCTCTTCTCGAGGATTAGGTCAATCCTCTTCTTCCAGGATATGACATTAGATGGTCCTTTAAACCTTTTCTCACCCTTGATAGAGTTAGATATCCTCTTTCAATATAATAGAATCCTTCCCTAATATAGTCCTTATGAATGGATATGCCTTTTTCTTCCTTCTTCACCAAAGCTCTGATACCATGTTGGAAAATGATAAAGGCAATAAAGATTTTCTCGATCTTGATAATTACTTGTGATGTTTCTTATTATTACAATTCTTTATATCTTGTTTCTTTAGTTCATCAAGTAATTACCAAAAGTATCAGCACATAAACCAATGAACACAAGATGTAGGCACATGCTAGGGTAAAACCCCCTTTAGGGGAGAACCTGGTCAATGTAATTCTTCCTTTCAATAGTATTCTTTGAGACTCTTCACCCTAGAACTTGACCATATCTTCCCTCTACACCAAGTCAGCCTCCAAAAGATTGACCTCTTCTCAACAACTTTGAATATGTTGCAACTCGCAGAAACCAACAAATTTCAAGAATAGTCCAACTTGGAATACTTCGTTCTCCCAATCCAGAACAGGAAACAGAGAGAGACCACCACCAAAATTTTGATTTTCCTTGACTCCTTAAACCCCCCCAAACTCACATTCAGTTTGTCTTCATAGAAACAGACTTTCCTAGCTTCCTACTTCACACTTCTTCCTAGTAGAGAGAGAATGAGAAGTGATGCTCCCAATTAATTCGAAGTCCTTCCTTTTATATTTGTCTTGTGGGGTTGAATGGGTCCTTAGGCCGACTTGATATTCTCTTAGGCCGACATCATGTGGAGGTTACATGATTCATATTTGACTCAATACTTAACATTTTTGATGATTCAAAAGCCTAACAAGGGTATCTTTAAATGTACAATAACTCTATAGACTCGAATAAATCCTTGAAGCCCTCAATGGGGACTTTGACCTAAAATATGGTGACCCAAGCATGAAACCCATGCTTTAATAAGTCACAACAAAAATAATAAAAATTATTTTATTTATTCTTTTGACAAGTACATTACATAATGACTCAATTACATTATTGAAGGCTGAACAAAGTTAAATTTTCCAACATGAATTTGGTGGTGATCTTAATAGAATTTATTAGGACCATCAAGCTAGGAAGAACGTCAAATTATAATTTGTGTCATGCTTATTCACTCCCCATTGAAGCATGGTCATAAGGATCTTGTTGACTAGTTCAACTTGTCCATTCCCTTGTGAGTAATAAGAAAAAAAATATTGGTTTGAAAAACCTAATCGTGAAGCTATGTCATGCCAGAATTCATCTATGGAGTGCCAAACATGGTCAATGATCATTTGTTTTGAGGCCCCAAATCAAGCAATGACATGGTTAAAAAAAATTAGTTGTGGTAAATGCAATGTTATTAAATATGTGCATTGACTTGACCCACTTCATGAAGTAATTGATAGCCATAATGATGTATCTATTGTTGTTTGACGCATTTGGATTACATTGCGTAAATTTTATTGCCCATTTTCAAAATGGATTAGCCACAATAATGGGATGCATCAAGGCTAGTGGACCCCTTGATAGAGGGTCAGATATCTAGAAATTGGGGCAATTCTTAACTACCTCAATACAATGAGTGAAGAGAGAAGACCAAAAATAGCTTGCATGCACAATATTTTGTAGTGCTCAACAATGGTTTGATCAAGTTCATGCATCTCAAAGTAGGACCAAGCTAAGACATAAAAATTATTTGAAGAAATTAGTGTAGGAGGAAAATTCTTAAGGTGAATAATTTTCTCCTAGTGAGATGTATTCATTGATTCCTAGTTTGGTAGATATATTCACCTTGATGGTGGGTGAAATATTGGGCATATTCCCTTTTTGGAAAGCATATAGATCGGCGATAGGGTTCTTCAACCAATCTAGCTAACCATGAATGAAGTATTTTAATTCTACAACATTTTGGTAAGAGTGACTTCGTTTCTAGGTAAAGAAGTAGGAATGATAATGCATATTATCCCGTGGGAAATCAAGTGTGGAAAGGGACTACATAATTTCCTCATTGAAATGAAAAACTAGAATGTGGGGTTGTGAGGGACCACATGAAATATGTAGTGAAGAAAGCCCTTAATCATGATTATGAGAATGAGGATCATGGTTCACATGCACAATATCTATAAATATATACTAAATATTAGTGGGAAAAAGTTTCATTGATTTTGATACTAAAGCAATGTGCGACATCGAAGGTATTTTTGGATGTGTGTTATTAGTTGCGTCACAATAGTATACGAATTTTTATCTCATGGGTTATGATAGATAAATTATTTGTATATTATTCTCAGATATTTCCACATCTGGGAGACCAATCTCAATTATTAGCTAATTGAATCTCTTACTTAGTAAAGAAGAGGTACCACAGGTCACAATTAGATGAGAAAAATTATAGAATGAGTAGAATGAAATTCGTGAAGAATAATGAATGTATCACAAAATTTTTGAAGCTAAGGGAAGCGATGAGAGTAATGCACGTACATGTTCCATAAAGCCCATGGGTGGTTTGAGCATAAAGTTTTTTTTTTAATTGGATAATTCAAGTAGAGTGACATGACCTTTTGTGCTGGATGGGTCTGATTGAATTTCATCCAAGTTAGTGAGGTCTTTGAGAAAAGGAAGATAAGGAAATTTTTTGGTGGTGTGACTAGAAATATCAAACAAAGTGGAAAGAGGTGAAGGATTTGGTCGAACAAGATGAGTGGCCAGAGCTTGGGATATCCTATGAGTGTTCCCTTTATTTTTGGATTTTCCTCTTTTCCAATGAATTACATAATAAAAGTGGAATCTGTTAGTGTCAGTATCTTCATCCCTCCGTCAGAGATCAAATTCTCTTGTTTCATTTCATTTTAGGTGTATCCCTCAGTCAGCTGCATTCCACTAGGTCCATGGATCATCTGACGGTAGTGGTTTTTCCAATAGTTTCCCTCATGTCATTTACCTGCTGGCTCATGTTTGTTCATCAAAGCATATACAGTCACCTTTTTGTCTTAAAGATCACTAAGGTTTTTTTTTAGGGTTTCATTTTCATTAGGTCTAGGGTTTCATTAGGGTTTCATCAAAAATGTATCGAAGTATCCAATAACAACCAACAGGCCATGAGGAGGTTTCAGCATCAATAAATTTCATCATCAAGTGCTCAGACATGTATTTTTCCTCAAAACTCTGTTTTGAGGAAAAAATAGAGTATTTTTGCATTTATTGTACAAAAATCATGAAATTTTGTTGTCTTCATTGTATATCACTCCATCTGCAACCCTGCTTTCTTTCCTTAGCCTCAGTAGCTCCAATCACCTGCAATACAAACAAAGTACAGGTCATTTAGTTCATCACAAAGCTAAAAAGAAGTGAAAAAGTCCAGAAACAGAGTTTAAAAAGCAAAGTCATTTCAAAAGATTGTAAAAATGGGTTTTATGAGCCAAAAATTTAAAAGCCCCTTGTTTATAAGCCATTTCTTCATTTAAAGAGTTCATTTGCAAAGTAGAAGCAAGGCAAAGTGATTTTGGTGAACAAGTGAGCAAATTTGGTGAAAATCACTCCAAGACACTAGGTGCAGCACACTGGGCAAGAGGCGCGACGCACACAACCAGCGTGGCGCACTGGGCTTCAGACTCCAGTTCAATTTTGTATAGGCGCGACACATATGCTGGACGCGGTGCATTGGGTTGGATGTGCAACGCACACATCCAGCAAGCCCGAAATTTCAAATACTTGTTCCAAAATTGCCCAAAGCACGTGGATTGTCACTTGTCCAAGTAGGTTGACCCTTTGTCATTGCTCTTCGTCCAAATTTGATGGTTGCTTGATGGTGTTTGTTGCATGGTGAATGTTTAAAGGAAAAAAAACTCTATCTGTTCAAAATTTTCAAAGGAGATTGTTGCTAGGGTTTTGTATTGACTGTTTTTCTACCAAGTATCCCCTCACCTCATCACTCCCTTATTTCATATTTCCCTTGTTTTCCCTATTCCCAAAATTCACATACCCCTAAATTTCACTAATCACATACCCCAATTCCCATTTCCCAAAATCCAAAAAACAAACTCGCAAACCCTAGCCCCTACTAAATCATTCCCTAATTCCCTATTTCCCTAAATTACCCCTCCACAGTCCCTCATGTCACTGTTTTCCCTTGGTGGCAGAGGTCAAACACATCATCAAAGACAGTTGAAGACAGTTCAACACATCACAACTCACCTATTTCTCATCAAGGCAGCTCCAAGACAGTTTATCCACTAGTAGAAATGGCATCTAATCCTTCATATGATTATGAAGAGGAGACCCACAGTGACTCACCTACAGAGGGACATGTACCCAAGAGGCCTCATAGAGGTGGCAAACATATTAGAAAAGAACCAATTACTCTTGCTAAATTACAGGCCTACCCTCTTGCCATCTCTTGTTTCCAACACCAGTCATGTTATGAATTTTCTGAGAAGGTTGCTAGCATTCTGTTTCGTCGTGAGTTGGCTCGTTTGTTTGTATTGCATTTACATGGTGATCAAGCCACTCTAGCTGGTGTCACTTTTACAATAACACCAGAATCCATTTCACTAGCAACCAGTATTCCCAACATTGGAGAGCAATGGAACAAGAGGTAGAAAATTGATTGGCAGCATTATGAACCGTACATCAAGCACTTATTTTTTAGACAACTCAAGAGAGTGTTTCCTTTTCAGTACCTCAAAGATGAATATGATCCTTTAATGAAACTGATCATGAAGTATTTCAGCTATGAGGGCCGGTTCTCCCATTTATATGCTTATCATATCATGTTGCTGATGCATTTTACCCAGGTACGGATGATGAACATCCCTTACTTCATAGAGAGGATGGCCACCCTAGTACAGCAAAAGACTCCTCAGTAGCAGTCCAATAGTATTTACCATTTTTCTCTCATGAAAATTGTGGTCATTCATCAGCTTGGCTTACAGGGCATCACTTGGAAGGACTTCATGTCTCGTGAATTTTTCATAGCTCCACAGGGACCTTCGGAGGCTTTGCATGAGACAGGTTGACCTTCTTATCAGCATGAGGGCCATGAAACATAGACCGCTAGCATGCTGGTGTTCATCACCTATCAGAAGGGCACTAGATAGTTGTTTGCAGCAACCAAGCAAGTGTTATCTCCACCCAGGGTGGAAGGGGCCTCACTTCTGTCATCAGCAGAATAGGTTCAGGACCGAGATGAGAGGCCACTGTAGGAGGAAGGACCATCAGGTGAGCGGGAGACTGATTTCATTCTCATTGATGGTGATGATACTGATATGGGCCCCCAAAGAACAAATATTAGAGAAATCATTCAAGAGTAGCAGGCGGACATTGATGCCTTGTCTATCAACTTGGATAGAGCCCAATGGACAATACAATACCTAGAGCAATGGAATAAGTAGCTTGAGGACCAGTAGGTGATTATGGAGTTGCAAAACATTCGGGAGAATCGCCAAGCTGCCCAAAGGAGGAGGGTGGAGTTCACTTCACTTGAGTAGGAGGTTAATGCTGATAGGGAGTCATGGATTAAAAGAGTCAATATCCACTTGGAGAGGAAGCTAGAAAAGGCCAACAAGGAGAAAAACTCATTGAGACACATGGCTATTCATTACATGGTGAGGAACAAAGTTTGCAAGGCGAGAATCAAGAGTTTGAAAGCAAAATTGAAGAAGGCATCAAAGAGGCAAAAGGAGCATGATCGAATTCAGATATTGGCCGAGGCTTCCTTGGCCCAACATAGCTCTTGATAGAGAAGACTCAACCCAAATTTCAAAAAATTTGGAGCAATGTTTGCATTTTGGAAAATTTTTGACACAAAAACAGAATTTTCTGCCCTATGCGCTACGCCACATGGCGGTCAATTTTGCTAGGAGCCTCCAAATCACAAAAAATCAGCATTTTTGGATTTGGCATGAAAAATTATGCTTTCCTACCTATGGCGAAGAAATTTGGGCAGGTTTTGAGCCCTCGAAAAGGTTAAAAATACTCAAAAAATGACCTCACTGCCGCTATTTTGACACACAGGAAGCAATGTTGGGAGAATGGATTTTTGGAGGGGAAAATGGAGGCCAAATTGAAAAATTCCATTTGGGTTGGAAAGTAAACAGGTAGACCTTTCCAACAAGCACATCTAGAGCTCATTTGGACACCAGGAAGGCCTCCAAATGTCAGTCCAAACAGCCGCGATGCATAGAGAATCAGGCGAGGTGCATAGAGGAAAAATTGCTAGTTTGACCAAGTTTTGCTCTGTTTTTCGCACAACTTTGGCTAGTTTGAATTTTTCACTTTTATAATGGCAAGTTTTTGATGTAATTTGATGAAAATTGATGGATCCTGATGTAACTTGTAGAGGTAGATTCATTAGTTTAAAGGTTGTTTGAAACTGAATGAATCAGTTCCCTTGTTTCTAGAGGTATGTTGTTATGTTGCCTAATTTCTAGTTCTCAGTTTAGAATCAGTTGGATCAGCTCCTGAATGTGTGTGCTCGGCCCCTAGAGGCTAGGATGAGCTATGGCTTGTATATATTATGTTTATTTTCAGTCATTAGCATGGTTGGACTTTTGAGAAAACCTTGAGATTCATTGTACATTCATTTCAGCATTTTGGCTAAAGAATTGAGACCAGGGTTTGTAGCACTCTTTGGGATTCATGTGGCAATTTTTCTTGGTACGGTGCTTTATTTTGTAATTGTGAATTTTCTTATTTGTTATGTATTCCATTCTATATATTGTTTCTTCTTAACTAAACAAACAAGAGTGTAAGTAGAATCCATTGAAATTGCAATGCTCTACTTGAGGTTTGCTTTAGTTTCTCAATGTTTTCAGCTGTTTGGGGAGGATCCATGATTTCTCTTGCCCTCTTCAACACCTCACTTGTCTATTCCTTCCATCTCATAAAATTTTAAGTGCCAAAAACAATTTCCTTCCTTTCCGCATTGAGATCTCTGCAGGACTGAGCCTCAATCCCCGCACCCAAAATCTATCTTTCCATCTGAGCCAACAAAACATCATTTTATTAAATCAAACTCTCTTGCACTTATACCTAGCCTAATATTAGTATTTCTATCAGTCTTCTCAAGCCCTAATCGATCATTATTTGTTGAGATTGGCCCGAAGAGAGCCCTATCCTGACCTGGTAGGGCTAGCTACCAGGCTGAGCGTGGTTTGATGTTGGCCATGGATCCTACCTTTTCATCCTGAGGTAAATCTAGGCACTAACATAGTGGCGACCATACTGGGGAAGAAAAGCTTATTTTTTTGTTAGTGTTCTTGCTTCATAACTACAAAGGGAGCCTAAAGTTATGCCAGGTAGCCTTCGAAATGCTTTCACTTTGCATCAACAAAAGTAGATAAATGTTGCTTCAGTCAATCTCCGGTCTAGTCTTATAAATGGAATATCTAACTTGAAAATTGCCCCAGTACATGGATCAAGTTAGATCTAATTGTTGATGATGGACAACATTCAGACAAATATGAAGGCTGAAATCATTCACTTGGTGACTCCAGTGTCAAAAATCCCAAGGTTCAGACTTTTATGGTGACTCTACTCTTCAAGAACCAGTAGCCTGAAGGATTTCTTTTTCAATTCATTGTTATGAAAATGGTTTCGTTGGATCGAAGATATGCTCCCATGAGCTGAGATCACATTCCAGCTTTTCCATAAAATTCCAAAGGTAGATTGGCAAAGGAATTTGCCTACATCTAAAGATGATGATAGGAAGGATGCTACTTTACATCTGGTTAGATTTCACATACATATTCGCAAGTTGAAGGTTGATTTTCCTGAAGATTGCTTGATGAAGATATTCATGGCCACTCTGGAAGGTGAAGCTCGATCTTGGTATGAAAGTTTGCCACCTGCTTGTATTTACTGTTTAAAGGATTTTCATGCCATGTTCTTTGAAAGGTATAAAGAATCTTATCCATCATTAAATTTAGTTCAGAACTATTGCAAAAATGTTTATAGTTTTATTGAACACCTTGAGAAATTTGATGAAGATGATGACTTCATGGATGATGAGATCATGGAAGCCCTATATGAAATCCATTTTAGTAGCATAAAAAGAGTGATACTTATCAAGATTATCAGGAAAATTTGCAGTAGGATCAAGATCTTACTACAATGGAAAATGATGAAAGAGAAGGTTTTATTTTAGATCTATCCATAGAAGAACACAACATGTAGGAAAGTCAAGTTTCAATCTTAGAATGTGATAAAGTCATGTCGATTATTTCATATCTAGATTCAGATCATGATGATCAAGACAACCTTGTTCTAAATCCCATGAAGGAGAGCTCTGCTGTTGAGATCATCTGGAATGAAGAAGACAAAGTTACTGACCCAAGCCTTCATGAGGAGGTAATCCAGTCAGTTCATGAAAAAGAAGATGAGATCTTTGTTCAAGTAAGTGAAAAATCTTCTTTCGATAAGTCAGTGGTTAATGATAATTTAGATAGTTTGATTGCCATGTCATATGAAGATGATCAACAATGTTTCCAAATTTCAGAAGATCAGGATTGTCATTCAGATTTTTCATGTTTTTCATGTTATTTCAATAAGACAAAAATCACTTGAGAAAAACGAAACAAGAAGTATTATCTCCTCTGTCTGAAGATGAAATATATCAACTCCTAAAAGGTTAGGTTACAGCTCAAGCTAATGTAGGTCTGCAGTGTGCACAGGATCAAGGAGGTGCGAGTGAAACTTCTTCCTCTTTTAAAAATGATGACAGTCTTGAAATTAGAGTTATAGATCAGCGAACAGATAATATTTTCTTTCATGAAGATGATAAGGCTGTCATGTTTGATAATCTGGAAGATTGTTTTCTGTTTAAGAATGACCTTGACCATGAAATTGAGGAATATGAGCCTGAGAAAGATAATATGCCAAAAAAATTTATGTTCGAGGAATTTACAGCTAACACTCAGATGGCAGAAGCTTATACTTCTCTATGCTTTCATATCACTCGGCAACTAGTTATTCTTTTAGATCAGAATGAAGGGAGTACATGTATTTTTTCTACTAGATCTCAAGACAAGCTAGTGCTTCAGGATTTTCAAGATCCCTTTGGCATTCCTTTGTAAGCATTAGAAAAGATAAATGTTGCCTATTTCGTTATCATAAGCCTTGGTTTCATTGGTTATTGTGAGTTGCCTACATTTACATTGTTCTACTTGCTCGAGAAAAGTGAGAGAAGAATTTCAGTATGTAGCCATCTGCTGGATTGGTTTACATTGGAAGGATCACTTCACATGATTGTACATATTTCATCAGTAGGCAGGTAGTTTTCATCATGATTTGAAGCCCTCAAATCTAAATGGTGTACCGCCATTTGAAAGCTTTGTAAGTAGTTGTTTCAGTTAAGTCAGTCTTGAGTCATTTTTTGTTTTCGTCAATTTTGAGTGTCTAGTTTCAGCTGTTGAATGTCTAGCTGCAGCTGTTGAATGTCTAGTTTCATCTTTTGAGTGTCTTGTTTCAGTTTGAGTTAGTCTTACTCATTTTAGTTATGAGTCTTCAGTATTGTGTTTTGTTGTCAAGATATTAATTTTAGTTTGCTGAAGTTATTGACTCCAAAGCCCAATGGACGAAGACACTGCCTGCTTTCCTAGAGATCTGTAGTTCTTGGCACCTCCAAGGAGCTACCATCCCCACTGGAGCCAATTTAGTGTCGGTATCTTCATCCCTCCATCAGAGATCAAATTCTCTTGTTTCATTTCATTTTAGGTGTCCCTTTCAGTCAGTTGCATTCCACTAGGTGCATGGATCATCTGACGACAACAATTTTTCCTACAGTTTCCCTCATGTCATTTACCCGTTGGCTCATGTTTTTTCATCAAAGCATATATAGTCATCTTTTTGTCTTAAATATTACAAAGGTTTTTGTTTTAGGGTTTCATTGTCATTAGGTCTAGGGTTTCATTAGGGTTTCATCAAAAATGTTTCAAAGTGTCCAATAACAACCAGCAGGCCATGAGGAGGTTCTAGCATCAATAAATTTCGTCATCAAGTGCTCAGACATGTGTTTTTCCTCAAAACTTTGTTTGAGGAAAAGACAGAGTATTTTTGCTTTTATTGTACAAAAATCATGAAATTTTGTTGTCTTCATTATAAATCACTCCATCTGAAACCCTGGTTTCTTTCCTTAGCCCCAGTAGCTCCAATCACCTACAAAACAAACAAAGTACAGGTCGTCTAGTTAATCACAAAGCTAAAAAGAAGTGAAAATGTCCAAAAACGGAGTTTAAAAAATAAAGTCATTTCAAAATATTGTAAAAATGGGTTTTATGAGCCAAAAATTTAAAAGCTCCTTGTTTATAAGCCATTTCTTCATTTCAAGAGTTCATTTGCAAAGTAGAAGCAAGGCAAAGTGATTTTGTTGAGGAAGTGAGAAAAGTTGGTGGAAATCGCTCCAAGTCACTCGGTGCGGCGCACTGGGCAGGAGGCGCAGCGCACAGAACCGACACGACGCACTGGGCCTCAGAGTCTAAATCAATTTTGCACAGGCACGACGCATTGGGTTGTATGCATGATGCACATAGCCATCAAGCCCAAACTTTCAAATCCTTGCTCCAAAATCACCCAAAATGCGTGAATTGTCACTTGTCCAAGTAGGTTGACCCTTTGTCACTGCTCTTCGTCCAAATTTGATGGTGTTTGTTGCATGGTGAATGTTTAAAGGAAAACAAACCCTATCTCTTCAAAATTTTCAAAGGAGATTGCTGCTAGGGTTTTGTATTGACTATTTTGCTACCAAGTATCCCCTCACCTCATCACTCCCTTATTTCATATTTCCCTTGTTTTCCCTATTCCAAAAATTCACATACCCCTAAATTCACTAATCCCATACCCCAATTCCCATTTCCCAAAATCCCATAAACAAACTCCCAAACGTTAGCCCCTACTAAATAATTCCCTAATTCCCTATTTCCCTAAATTACCCCTCCAAAGTCCCTCATTTCACTATTTTCCCTTGGTGGCAGAGGTCAAACACATCATCAAAGACAGTTCAAGATAGTTCAACACATCACAACTCACCTATTTCTCATCAAGGCAGCTCCAAGATAGTTTATCCACCAGTAGACATGGCATCTGATCCTTCATATGATTATGAAGAGGAGACCCACAGTTACTCACCTACAGAGGGACATGAACCCAGGAGGCCTCATAGAGGTGGCAAACATATTAGAGAAGAACCAACCACTCTTGCTGAATTACAGGCCCGCCCTCTTGCCATCTCTTGTTTCCAACATAAATCATCTTATGAATTTTGTGAGAAGGTTGCTAGCATTCAGTTTCATCATGCATTGGCTCATTTGTTTGTACTGCATTTACATGGTGATCAAGCCACTCTAGCTAGTGTCACTTTCACATTAACACCAGAATCCATTTCACTAGCAACCGGTATTCACAACATTGGAGAGCAATGGAACAAGAGGTAGAAAATTGATCGGCAGCATCATGAACCATACATCAAGCCCAGATTTTTAAGACAGCTCAAGAGAGTGTTTCCTTTTCGGTACCTCAAAGATGAATATGATCCTTTAATGAAACTAATCATGAAGTATTTTAGCTGTGAGGGTCAGTTCTCCCGTTTATATGCTTATCATATCAGGCTGCTGATGCATTTTACCTGGGTGCAGATGATGACCATCCCTTACTTCATAGAGAAGATAACCACCCTAGTGCAGCACAAGACTCCTCAGCAGCAGTTCAACAATATTTACAATTTTTTCTCTCATCAAAATTGTGGTCATTCATCGGCTTGGCTTACAGGGCATCACTTGGGAGGACTTCATCTCTCATGAATTTTTCAGAGCTCCACAAGGACCTTCAGAGGCTTTGCATGAGACAGGTGGACCTTCTTATCATCATGAGGGTCATGAGACATAGACCGCTAGCATGCCGATGTTCATCACCTATCAGAAGGGCACTAGACAGTTGTTTGCAGTAGCCAAGTGAGTGTTATCTCCACCCGAGGTGGAAGGGGCCTCGCTTCCATCATTAGCACAATAGATTTAGGACCGAGGAAAGAGGCCACTGCAGGAGGAAGGACCATCAGGTGATCGGGATACTGATTTCATTCTCATTGAGGGTGATGATACTGATATGGGCCCGCAAAGCACAAATCTTAGATGAATCATTCAGGAGCAGCAGGCAGACATTGATGCCTTGTCTATCAACTTGGATAGAGCCCAACGGAAAATATAGTACCTAGAGCAAAGTAATAAGCAGCTTGAGGACCAGCAAGTGATTATGGAGTTGCAAAACATTCGGGAGAATTGCCAAGCTGCCCAAAGGAGGAGGGTGGAGTTCACTTCACTTAAGCAGGAGGTTAATATCCACTTGGAGAGGAAGCTACAAAAGGCCAACAAGGAGAAAAACTTGTTGAGACACATGGTTGTTCATTACATGGTGAGGAACAAAGTTTGCAAGGTGAGAATCAAGAGTTTGAAAGCAAAATTGAAGAAGGCATCAAAGAGGCAAAAGGAGCATGATCAACTTCAGATATTGGCTCAGGCTTCCTTGGCCCAACATAGCTCTTGATAGAGAAGACTCATCCCAAATTTAAAAAAGATTTGGAGCAATTTTTTCATTTTGGAAATTTTTTGGCACAGAAACAGAATTTTCTGCCCTATGCGCCGCACCACATGGCACTCGCTTTTGCTAGGAGCCTCCAAATCACAAAAAATCAACATTTTTGGATTTTGCATGAAAAATTATGCTTTCCTACCTATGACCAAGAAATTTGGGCAGCTTTTGAGCCCTCAAAAAGGTAAAAAACACTCAAAAAATGACCTCATTGCCGCTATTTTGACACCAAGAGCGCATTTGGCCACCAAGAAGGAGTCCAAAAATGGGTCCAAATAGGTGAGAGACATAGAGAATCAAGCGTGGCGCATAGAGGAAAAATTGCCAGTTTGACCAAGTTTTGCTCTGTTTTTCGCCCATCTTTGGCTAGTTTGACTTTTTCACTTTTCTAATGGAAAATTTGTGATGTAATTTGATGAACATTGATGGATCATGATGTAAATATGTTAAATTTTCACTTGTAGAGGTAGATTCATCAGTTTAAAGGTTGTTTGAAACTGAATGAATCAGTTCCCCTGTTTCTAGAGGCATGTTGTTATGTTGCCTAATTTCTAGTTGTCAGTTTAGAATCAATTGGATCAGCTCCTAAACATGTGTGCTAGACCCCTATAAGCTAGGATGAGCTATGGTTTGTCTATATTATGTTGATTTTTAGTCATTAGCATGGTTGGACTTTTGAGAAAGCCTTGAGGTTCATTGTACATTCATTTCAGCATTTTGGCTAAGGAATTGAGACCAGGGTTTGTAGCACTCTTTGGGATTCATGTGGAAATTTGTCTTGGTACGGTGATTTCTTTTTTAATTGTGAATTTTATTATGTGTTATGTATGCCATTCTATATCTTGTTTCTTCTTAACTAAAAAAACAAGAGTGTAATTAGAATCCATTGAAATTGCAGTGCTCTACTTGAGGTTTGCTTTAGTTTCTCGATGTTTTCAGCTATTTGGGGAGGATCCATGATTGCTCTTGCCCTCTTCAACACCTCACCTATCTATTCCTTCCATCTAATTCAATTTTAAGTGCCAAAAAAAATTCCCTTCCTTGCCCCATTCAGATCTCTGTAGGACTGAGCCTCAATCCCCACACCCAAAATCTATCTTTCCATATGAGCCAACAAAACATCATTTTATTAAATAAAACTCTCTTGCCCTTATACCTAGCCTAAGATCAGTGTTTCTATCAGTCATCTCAAGCCCTCATCAATCATTATTTGCTGATATTGACCCGAAGAGAGCCCTCTCCTGACTTGGTAGGGCTAGCTACCAAGCTAAGCGTGGTTTGATGTTGGCCCTGGATCCTACCTTTTTAGCCTAAGGTAAATCTAGGTTGATGTGGAATTGAAGTATTAGGAGGATTTGTCAAATTGCGTTCAATTAGGGTGAAATCCAAATAAGGTTTGAGTTGCTTTGGGGGTCAAAGATCAAAGATCCATGTACCAAACTTGAATATCCAAAGCTATGTGTGAAAAAATAAACGTGGCCATTATAGGTTTACTAAACACTCCTAAAGGTGGCAATAAGAAAATAATTTGGCCAAATGGATAGTGACTAGGGGAAACACCCCCATTATAGGTTTTGAATTTGTAGGGGTAGAGTGATGTGTAATTTTCTACTGGAAAGAGAGTCTATGACAATGGGAAGCTTGGGACTGAGATGCCATGCACACTTGTGTTATTTGTAGTAATAATAGGAAGTGGGCCATGGTATGGCCTAAGTACTGAAGAATCTTTGTATGCCACAAGGTTAATTTTAGTCAAATAAGGCATGGTTTGGTTTCCAATGATATGTGTGATAACATTAGTAGATGAGACTAAAGCATAGAATCATAGTACATGAGCTAATTAATATTGACAATCTTCCTATTATTAGTGAATTTCATCATACGATATACATAGGAGTAGATGACCTTCATGGCATACATGAAGCTATGTCCTAAGAGGATACTATTTTCTAATGGGGAATCAATCACCTCCACATCGACAAAGACTTTTTGGATAGCTTAATAAGGAAATTTTGGTACATTACTTCTAACTACAAGGGAAAACCATCATTTTCTCTCTTGTGATTGTTGATGGAACAAGTTTAGGAGATCCAGACTCACTAGAATTGGGTAGACATCACATAGGTAAATTCCCTTTCAACCATAATGCATAATTGAATAACAACATTCTTGATGGTATTGGAACTTAGAAAGACACAAATAGGGGGAGATGACGATTTTTCCTTATTGACATCGAAAAACACCTGAAGAATATAGTATAACCTTTTGTTATGAAGGGAATGTTTGGAGTAGTTCCAATGCTAACATGGTTGTAAGTGATTATGCCAAGTCATATACTATGCTTTAATTAGGGAAACCTGTGTAAGGGACTTAATTGTATTTAGACATGATGAACCCTTGGTGATCCTAGGTTTTGCCTAAACTAAAAATCAAGATATCTACAGGGTTGCATTTGTTGAAGATATAGGGTTTTTAGATGGTGTTAGTTGACTCTTAGGTGGAGGACCATATTGAGGTGACTAAGTGGATAGGTTTATATCACCAAAATCTATCATCAAGGTCTAATATGTTCCATTCCTAGGTGGATTGGGAGGTGGTATAAGGGGTGTAGTTTGGCCTTCACTGGTGGTCATGTATCCTTGATTAGGAAGCAAGTTTCGAAGCACAACCATCTATGAAGGGGGTGTGGTTGTAGTATAAGGTGGTTGGTTACCCCACTTTGCAATCTATAATGTTTCCCGCAATGCATCACAAGGAGAACACAACACTCATGTGTATAATAGTGATAAGTACCAAAACTAGCAGAAGGCCTCTTCATTCGAATAACCTTGCTTTTTAGGGTCAAATTTCCTTAGTGCTGGCTTGCCATATTTGTTTCCTTTGGTGTTTGTATTCGATTATTGACCCTAGTTTCCTTGATACTCATAATTCTCTTTTCCATTCTCCTTATTCTTTTTCAATGAATTAGGGGAATTGTTGACATTTTTATTAGAATACAATTGACCTTCCAAATGTCATGCATGTTTAGGCATTAGAGCTAGATGTGTTGGAACCAAATGGGTTGGATCACTTGGCTAGGAAATCGATAACATGGATTTCCTATTATTATTTGGTAGGAGGGATGAGTACAAGCTTTCCCAAGTATGGGCTTATGTTGATGGGTATATATGTATGCGGTAATAGTTCCCCATAATGAGGAAATGTATGAAGGATATGGGACGAAATTGTATAGGAAGTACTAGTTCCACCGTGGGGTTGGTCATATCCCATTCATCTAGGTGGAAATGGGGAAGGTTGATAGTATGTAATGAATCCAATTATGCCATAAATGGATTTTGATTCCATTGATGTTTAAGTGTCACCTAGGTGAGAGCATTGGGGCATCAGGGATGAAAATGTATAGTTAGCTTGAATGGGTATAAATTACATTGTATTGCATGGCTTCCTCCTTCAATTGAGCGAATTTCAAAGTGACATATTTGGCAATGGGAGGAGGGACATCAAAAACCAATCTGTAAAGAATTATTCATTCATATCTAGAGCTTTGCATAAGCTCTTCCCTTTACTCCACTCTTGAATGTGGTTACTAATTTGAGTGGGTATGGTTTGGTGACATGAGGTCAAAATGTCAATGCTAGTGTCATAATGGATAGTTAATCAAAAGGAGGATGAGAGGAAATAGTTTTAAATAATGCAAAACACTTGATGGGTGTCATGGGGTTGGTAAACATACCATTTCATCACAACACCTATCAGTATGCACTGAAATAGATGGAGATCAATTACATCCTCTTTGACAAAGTTGAAAGAACAACACATGTGGAAGGACCATATGTGGTTATTTGTGTCCTCTCCTGAATCACTTGGGAATATATAAAGGAACCTTGTTTTGAATTATGGGGTTATGTCAAACCAGGGAGGATAAGATCGTTAGTAAGCTAGCTTCAATAAGGAAGATTTGAACTAGCCATGAATGGGAGGAAAGATTGTATCATGTTCACTTTACCATAGGCTCATACATTGTGAAACATGTTAGTTCTAGTATAAACACTTGAATTACATCCTCCATTTCCACCCACATTAAGGAAAACTTTGCTACCAGGGTCAATACTTGCAATAGTGGCGGCAAGCTAAGGTTGGGTAGAACTAGAGGAAGAGGAGCTACTAGATGAATCAAAAGAGTTTGATCTTGAAGGTGCATTAGGGTCAGGGACCCAATCTTCCAATAGGAAACATAGGGTGAAGGCCTCTGAATCCCCATGACTAGTGCATGATACGAGATATTGTGTTAATATAGAGTGCACACATTAAAACTAGTTAAATATAGGAGGATAAAGAGATAAGGAAGTGAATAAAATCAACAAACATCAAGCGAACGTTATGTGCGTTGATGGTGCAATGTGATTTTATGTGTCATTTCTATGGTAATGTAATTCAAGGATTCTCATCATATAAAAGGAAAAGACTCTAGCCTAACAAATAAACTACTACTCAAACAAACCGTAGATTAGGGATACTACAACAACCAATGTCTATCATAATTTATAGAAACAAGTTAATTGTACACACATGAATAACTTAAATAATAAATATTTAAGTTAAGCTTGAATATAATGAGAATTTTTTAATTTGAGATAAAATTATATCAATATATATATCTTTATCAAAGGATTCAAACACATTACTAGCAAGAAATATACACATGATCAACTAAACAAAGTTCAATGGAACAATGCACATGGGTGAAATGTGATCTACATGTAATATACAACCTTTAGGATGTTAGATTTGTGTATTTTTTAGGATGAAAGGAGACATGTAAACTAATTAGGGAGTTGTAATATTCATATTAGTTAAAACTGTAGATTGAAGGAATAATGAAGCAAAATCAAAATCAGTCTATCTGTAAATTGTTCAAAGAAGATTAATATTTTCTTTCTAAGAACTAATTTTCTAAGACATTTATTAGAAATGTGTTATATGAACAACCAAAGAAGGTATTGAGGAATAAAAGAAGATAATAGCATTGACCTCTTGATAAAATGATTGGAGAACATGTATTGGTTGATACCATTAATATCTATGACAAAAGTGAAATTTAAATCTCTAACAATTTGGTAGTTGGTTGATAGCATGGAGCTGGTTTACACCTTTTGGCAAGAGAGTGTTCGTTTAGTTGGAAAAAAATATGGTTCAATCGAACAATTTAAGAGCTCGATAATGTCTTTTTTAACTGCTCGATCAAGCTCCTTGAGTGCTAAAAAATTAGCTCGATCGAGGGTTTTTTAACCCTCAATCAAACTTTAGGTCTCAATCGAGCCATTTTTGCTTTTAAATATACTACCCACAGTGTGTGCATGCCATTTACACAGAACACAGGGAATTTTAGAGCTTACTATGAGTGCTTAGGCAACTTGACTGAGAGTATTCAAGCTCAATTGAGCAGTTGAAGCATGGAGCATTCAAACCAATCTCGCCAAGGACCCCAAAAACATCCCAGGGGCTCAAATGAAGGTAGGTATTATATATTTTTGGTCCTTTTTATTTAATATTTTTTTCAAAATTAAATAAATTTATTTGAAAATAATTAAGCTTACAATACAGGAACCATCAAATCCACAAGTAAACCCTTCGAAACAACTTAGAAAACCACAAGAAAAACCTAGAAAGCAAGAAAAAACATCAAAAAAAACTTTTCAAACCAACTTAGAAAACCACAAAACCAACCTAGAAAACCCGAAAAAACCATTTAAAAAACCCTTTAAAACAACATAGAAAACCACAAAAAACAACCTAGAAAAAGTTTCGAAACCACCAAAAAAACTATAATTGAACTTTTAATTTTTTTTCTTATTTGCAAAGTTTTGTGTATTAAGTGCATATTTTCTGATTTTGAATGGTAAAAACATTATTTTCTAATTATTTTAAGTGTTAAATTTTGGCCTTAGGAATTTTGTGAAATAAATATTCAATTTTCAATTTTTATTTTTTGCTATTTAAAATGCATTTTAAATTTCTAACAAATTTGACCAAAAATATACCCCAAAAAAATCCAAAACAAAAAATAGCGAAACTATAACCAATAAATAAGTAACTTAGGAGCTTAAGATTGATATGATAAATATGGTTGCTCATAGTGAACCTCTATTTATAAAATAAGAATTATATTTTAAATATTTTCTTAATAATAAATATAATACGATTAGTTTTAAAAATAAAATATTAATATTTAAAGCTAAAAATCTAAAAAGAGAAAAAATTGATATATATATTTAACAAAACATTTAACTTAGTTATATATAATATTTAACTATATATTATTATAACATAACTATATTTAACTATTATTAAACTATAACGTCAGATATATATATATATATATATATATATATATATATATATATATATATATATAACATAACATAGTTATATAATTATTTAACATAACTTGTTATTTAGCATAATATAAAATTATTTCATATACATAACATAACATAGTGTAACATGTATTCTGACTATAACATTTAACATAGCATAACTATTTGAAAAATAACACACGCATAGACACATAGCATTTAACATACAACTATATATAATTATATAACTACATATATTAGTTCATGCTTCAACAACGCATCATTGATAAATACGGTAAATCCATCATGAAAAGTGCATTTGGTCTGTGAATAAAAGCATTTAGACTATTTTCTAATTTGTACCATATTGTTTCATTATGTAGTATGTTGTACAAGAAACATTGTCTTCATGTGCTTGCACCTAGTACATGTCATGTGTCAAAGTCAAACATTAAGACCTTAAATCCTATTGGAGTATTTGATTGGCATGAAATTTTATTAGTTTTGTAAATAGGTTTATTTCAATTTCTTACATATATGTTTACATATTTATACGCTATGAAGAAAATCCATTATTTAGTAAAAAGAAAAAGTGTGAAGGTAGATTTTATTGCTTCTCTTGATTTTGTTTACATGAAACTCAATACTTTGGTTGATAAATTATCAAAAACAGGACTCCAAAGTTTAGGAACTCAGGCTAGATTATTCTGCTTGAGTTTAGAAATGTTCTTTTTTCAACATTCTTTCTAAGTCAACATTTTTCCTTGGATTAGTTTATATGTATTATATGTAATACTTTAGTCAAAAAAATTTAGTTTATATGTCTTATATGAATTATTTGTAATATGAAGAGGAATCCCATATATGCGAACTAATTGTAGGCCCTCATAGTGTGAGGGGACCTATTATATGTCGTCGCTCTCGTGATAGATCATGTAACCCACCTAGAGTGCATGTTCCACTCACAGATATTTCATTGACGCCAGTCACAATGTCAAAGGTATTGTTTATGTATCTACTGATGATCATGCTACCTCTAGTGGACATTCATCACCTATTTCATGTACACCTCCTGCATTTTTAAACCCTCTTTAAACTTTATGTGTTTATGTCTTGAAATTGTCTTTAATTTGTTTATTTTCTTCAACTCATGTTTGAATTTAATGTATATGTTATTATGATTCTAGCTTGTTAATTATATATGTTAAATTATGTTTATGATTTGCAAGACCTCGACAGGGCCAAAACTGAGGATCATAGTGCAACATCGATCCCTATGTGGGATGATGCTACAATTAATATCACATTGGAGGATGTTATGACCCATCATATGTGGATCACATAAGAGATACGTAGCATCCTTCCCAATTCACCGTCTCGACGTAGTTTGTCATTGATGTGGGATATCATCAATAGGTTGATCAAGACATACCAGAGGTCAGGCCCACCGAGACACCTCCTATAGTCCATACAGATGATTAGGAGGCATGAGGTTAGAGGCCTAGGAACTTGGGAGGTGGTGAAATAGGGCACCAAGAACATTGATATTCATGGGGATTTGTTCGACATCCCTCTGGATCACCTTGCTAGACATAGAGGTTTGATTCCGCTAAAATCGTTTAGGAATGTTGAAACAACCCCTTTTGTGTATGATAGATTCATCGTAAGTTGGGGCTAGTTCCCCCACCATGATCGGGTCTCCATTTTTTTCCAAGCATTTATATGTAGAGTTCATGTTACATATGAGGCCAGATTACACTAATACCAGATCTCATTATTATGGACCTTACTTGGGATGTACCTATGATCATGAGGGGACTCGTAGGGAACTTGGGCATGTACTATCACCTTAGATATCCTTGCCACTACCCTCTTAGAGCTTGGTATTATAGACAAAGCTAGAGGATTTGTCGCAGCTTGGTGGTGAGACTAAGGAGACTATTGTAGACATCATGCATACGTCATTGGCCAATGCACATGTTTCATTGGATGAAGATATTAGGATACCTCCAACATTTCCTCATGACCCACGAGTTCCCTTATATGAAAAATCATTTCTCATGAGTTTACCCATTGACTTGTTTTTCACATATGCATCTATGTATCGTGATGTAATTCATGAGACTTGGAGGTTGCATGACCCACATGACCATTAGGGGAATTTTAAGGTCTAAAATGGGCCTCTTAAGAAAAATGTACAACCAAAATAAACTTTAAAAGAACCAATAGAATTCAAGATGATGATGTCAACCATGAGGGATGATTCACCATTTTTGGAGTAAAAAAGTAAAAAGATAATAAAATAATAAAATAATAAAATAAATTTTTCAGGTCATATTTTCAACTTATCTCGCTAAGGTTTTACTCACATTTCAATCGGGATTACTCATTAGATGTAAAATTTAATTCCTCATCCAAGGACTGCCCATGGTGCATACTTTTTATGGATCCAACTACACAAAAAATGAGAAATACATGAAAAAACATCATTGCAATCACGTTTTTCATGTAGTAGGGTCCATCGAAAGTATGCAACATAGATACTCCTTGGATGAGGACTCAAATTGTGCATCCAACGAGTGTTGCCATTCGAAATTTGAGTAAACCCATAAGGAGATAAGTTGAAAAATTAGTTTCTTCTTTTTCTCCCTCTAAAATTTGATGATGTAATTTAATATTATTTTATAATTTCCCTTGGAGACCCATTTTAGACCTCAAAATTCTGCTAATGACAGACCAGGTACATATATATACAAAATTTTTGACTCTTACTGTCAAATTATTCATAATTATTTATATTAATTTCTAGTCTGTATTAGATTGCATTTATATGAATAGCTTCATGATAACATGTAGACACAACCTAGCTACATGGATGAGCTTATTGTTTCTGGGAAAACTAGTGTCTTTTCGGTCGACTAGCCCTCTAGGATTGGCAAATACCCTAGAAACAAAGAGTTTAAAGCAATTTGTGATTTCCTCTATGTATGATAGATAAGAGAGAGGAAAAGGAACCAACTTGGATCATCCGCTTAACTCCTTGCTTGATCTCTCTCCCCCTTGACAGAGCTTGCAACTCCTCTCCATACTTATCCCGCTTGGGGAGTACCTGTAGAAACACAGTAACAAAGAACTATCAAAGCATCTTGATCTATTATATCACAAGCATTGCAAAATCAGAAATACAATGAACATACAATGGCATTCACAAATAACAACATTCACTAATACACAATTGTATGGAGGAAAACTCAAAGAACTTTATTAAATAGAAGGGAGAATTACAACCCAGCTGTCTGATCCAGCATCATCCTCCCAGCATCAAAGCTCTCTTTACCTCATAAAAAGCAAGATCACCCAACAATATAATGCTCTTTCTCAGATACAAACTATCAGCACTTCCTTACAAATTACAAAATTCCAGCCTTTAGATCTCTCAGATGAGGGATCCATTTATAGATGTATGCAAGGGAGTGAGTCATCTTGGGGGTTTTGATTAGTGTCATTCCACTTGTTGTTTCTGATTCCACTTGGAGATTTCTTGGATCTCTTACCCATCCCTAGGCGAATTCAGAGAGGCAAGTGTCATAGAAGAAGTTTCTAGAAGATTCCATGAGCATCCACTTAGCAAACTGTCTCGAAAATTTGTCCATCCTTGCTCATCGCACCCTACAGAAGGCCTCATCAGTATGCATTGCACCTGGCTAGTGTAGAAGTCAGTATGCATCACACACTGACAGTGGAGCAATCAGTATGGTCATGTTTTGGCCAGTTCTGGATGGTTTTTCAGGTGGAACTTTTGGGGATTGATGTAATCAGTTTACCATGATCTTTTAGGGTATGAAACAACACTTTTAGGGGTTAAAGAGCCCTATTTTATTGACATATAAGATTTGGGTTGAAGTGCCCAAATATGTCTATAACACTTATGAGGTCATCCGAGGGGGAAATTAATCAACCAGGCCATCCTCGACTAGAGCATGTTTCCATGGATTCTCTTTCACCTCCACCTCCACCTCATAACACTAATGTGGAGGATAATCACTATGTATAGCCACAGGGACCATTAATTAACTTTTTTGTTCCTAATATTTCAACATTTTCCTTTCTTAAGTTACACATATATGCTAATTAATTTGTAAACTAATTATATTTTTTCCTTGTCATTGTGTATATGAGCCCATATATAGAGCGTCATTAATGTTGTTGTTATGTAGATACATGAGTGCAATGTCAGTTTAGAGGCACTAATGATTTGGGTCCATCGATGTCAGACCCAATCATTGAACCATAGGTAGGGGAGCACCAAATCCATATTCATCACCCCCTTCCTATCTAATCTACATTGACACTCGACTGAGGTTAGTATATTCATGTGTATGTTTAAAAATGTTTTTCAAAATCATTTATTTCCATACTATTTATTTTGTACAAATAATGATCTACTTAGTTTGAATTTGAATGTGTTATATTCCAGTACCAGCTTATGGACACTTACTTCGCGTGACATAACTCACATAGGAGTTCTGGTGGTACTTAGAGTAGACAGCTTGTATATTTGGATAGTTTATTGATACATGTATTCACTATGTCGATTTATGGATTTGTATTATTCTCGTTTATGGATTCTCATTAATTTTTTAAGTTTATGGCTCTGCTAAAACTATTTCACTAATTATATATATATATATATATATAGAGAGAGAGAGAGAGAGAGAGAGAGATATATATATATATATATATACTGTAACTTTTATTAGTAAAGTATAACAATATTGATTTCCATTTTCATATACTAAGAAAATGAGTACAATATTATATAAGAGCTTAGTCATAACATGCTATAATTCAATCGTATTGAAATTTAATATATAGGTCAAAAAGCAATATATGACAACATTTCGAAAATTTTATATAATGTTGTCAATTTTCCTAAACTTACAAGCAGTTACCCAAGTATTTCAATCAATTCCTTATGATTCAAATAAGTTTTTTTCAATTTTTAAAAACTCAAATATGATTGATATAAGTTTCATTCAATTTTTAAAAACTCAAATATGATTGAAATAAGTTTTATTCAATTTTTTAAAAACTCAAATATGATTGAAATATGTTTTATTCAATTTTAAAATGTGGAGATGTAAAATTTACAAATACAAGTTTTATTTGATTTTACTTTGTTTGAGGTTATGTGCAAAAGCTTAATCATAATGCACATCGTCATTATTTTTTTCTTACGTTGAAATCAATCCACAATGTTAAACTAATTACCTTGAAATTAACGTACATCATACAACCAGTTACATCAATTCAAAAATCAACATCTTCACTAAAATCAATGCATCTAATCCAAGCAATCAAGTAGGATGAGAAATGAACATCTACACTAGAAAATCAATGCATCTAATGCAAACAATAAAATAGGATTAGAAATCAACATCTACACTTAAATGAATGCATCCAAAGTTGGAAGCAATCAAATATGATTAAAAATCAACATCTATACTAAAATCAATGCATCTAATGAAATCTCAATCAAACAAGATTATAAATTAATATCTTTAATGAAATTAGTCTAATACAGGCAATGAAATATAATCAAGAATCAACATCTACACAGAAATCAATGCATCTAATAGAAGAAATAAAATAGGATTAGAAATCAGCATCTGTACACTGAAATCAATGCAATTAGTGCAAGCAATTTTCCTCCCTTTCTCTCCCCCCTCCATCTACATCGATATCTTCCTCCATCTCTCCTTCTTTGTCTCTCCATCTCACCCCCGTAGGGACACATGCTCTTTCTCTTCATATCTATCTATCTCTCCCTCCCTCCCTCTATCTCTCTCTTCTTCCTTTCCCTCCCCTTCCATCTATATCTCTATCTCCCTTTGTCTCTCCTTATTCATATCTCTATATCACCACACACATTGTTCCTCCATATTAATTGATATCTGCTTCCCTCTCCCTCTCCTTCTCCATCTCCCTCCCTCTTCCTCTTCTCTCCCTTTGTCTCCCCTTGTATCTCTCTTCCCTCCTACTCTCCTCTCTTCCTTTATCTCCATCTCCATTGTTACTCCCCCCATCTCTCTCCACCTTTCTCTCTCTATATGTATTTCTTCTTACCTTCCTCTCTCTCCCAGTCCAACTTCATATCTCTCTCTCTCCCTCCCTCTTAAGTCCTCCCTCTGTATTCCCCTTTCTCCCACCTATCTCTATCGCTCCCCCACATCTCTCTCTCTCTTTGTCTCTCAAGATTCATTTTTCAAGTATGTTCATTATATCCCTCCCTCTCTCATTCTCTCTGCCCCTTCTCTCAATCTCTCCTTCATTGTCTTTCTATCTCACCCCCAAACATACACACTCTCTCTCCATCTTTGTCTTGTCACTCCCTATATCGCTTTCTCCACCTCTCTCTCTATATGTCTTGAACCTCTTCCTTCCCTATCTTTTGCTCCAAATCCATCTCTTGAGATCCCTCTCTTACTTGGAGACTCTCTCCTCCTCTCCCTCTCTCAATCTTTGTGTTCCCCTCACTCTCTCTTACCCTTCTCTCCCACTCTCTCTCCTCTATATTTCCAAAATTTTAAAATAATTTGACAATTAAAATATTATGTTTAAATAATAAAATAAAAAAGTGTCATTCAACGCTTTAATTTTTTTATATAATACATATTTAAAGTGATAGATTTCAAATGTGTGTTGTACATTCACCTAGAGGGAAAATGGTAATTTTCCATGGAAATATTATCTAAAATTTTCCAAAATATTAATGTTCCAGCTACGTCCATCAAACACATATAGAGCACTTCATGTCTTCTGATTGTAAATGTTTAGGTTTTATTTCTTTAGGTAGTTTTAGGTTATGATTACTTCACGATTTTAAAATATTATATATTTTATTATTTTAGATTTATAAAAAAATAGGTTAAATAAAATTAACATATTGAGTTAGCTTGTATGACTCTTTTTGTGTTAATGACTCTCTTGTTGATGTCTACGCAATATATCAAACAAATTTATTAATGTGGTTGTGCTAGTATATATTATAATATAACAAATTTTATACTATCTTAAAGTTAATAATATTATATTAATCCAAAATTAATAAATTTAATATTAACACCAAAATATATTAATATTAATTTTTTTTTATATTAATATCATATTTCGTAATTTAATTTAATAACATGACATGTAATATAATTAATATATGGTTCTACATGACTTGATAACAAAAAATATAATAAAATTTGGAATTTTAAAATGTGGTAAAAACTTAAATTTTAGATCCTTATTGATTCTAAAGTTTAAATTATGGGATTCATAATTTTTTGTATAGAGGCTCGATCAAGACATAATGCTCAATCAAGCCCTTGTTAAACACATAAATGGTTCAATCGAGGTTTTACAAAATCCTCAATCGAGCTATTTGAATTCGAAATTTAAACACTCGATTGATCCTTTGAAGTCCTAAAATCCACAATTTCAGCATTCCTTATGCAAAATTTTCTACAATACCATTTCTACCCTAGCAGACATAAGGAAAAAATTGTTCTTAGGTCGCGAAGTTGAACATGTTGGATTCATAAAGGAATCTTCTATCCATTAACATATGAATTTGACATTTTTGAATTCATATGATATTTTTCATTTAATTTGTTTTAAACATAACGCTTGAAATTTTTTTGGACAGTTTTAAAGAGGTTGAATAAAATATCAATATCATAAAATATACAAAACAAAAAAATTTCAAAAAATACCACTATCTTCATTTACAAGTCCTCTTGGTTCTTTTATTTATTTAAATACTTGAAAAATCATTACATGAACACGTGTGTGCAAAATGAAATTAAGATATTACTTCACAAACTTCAAAAGATAATAAAAAATATAAGTTTGCATAAAACATAAATTTTTAATATGAAAAACTTAGCTCTCTCCATGTAGATCATGCTCATATATATATATATATATATATATATATATATATATATATATATATATTATTTTTTTTTTTTTAAATTACACATTTTAGACTAAGTTATGATGTGTGAACACATGCATACCTATTAAGATGTATGAAAATTTGCAAGGAAAAGCATTTCATTTAATGAGAAATTGACAAATTATATAATGCTAATTTTTTTTGCAAAAAATATTATTAGGATAAAAACATCATTGTCCACAATTTCTCTGTTTACTCTGAATCAAAATTACATTTCTTATATGAATTTTGAGGGCTTCAATTTGATAAAAGAGGAAAAACTGGAAATTTCATCACCACATTTGACCCAAAAGTGTAACCCATCTTCATGCATTCACCCAAAAATATCTTAGAGATTCAAGGAAACCATAGATTCACAAGGAAAGGTAATATTATATCACTAATAAAATAATAAAATAACAATGAAAAGACAATTTCTCAAAAAATAATTGAAATACATTAATCAAATATAATAATTGCACTTGAAAAAAAAAACCACACAAGGGCAAACTTTTAAAATTTACCATTTAATGTTAAAAGATATTTTCCTAGGGAAATGGAAAGTATGATATAACGATATCATCATAATATTATATAAGAAATTGAACTTGGCCACTAAGGGAAAAAAAAATTACAAAATTATTGCAAACTATGAACTACTTAAAAGCCATTAAATACTTTTTCGAAACTCAACATGTAATATAATGATATGGAGGAGTGTTTCAGGGTTTGAGAAGGACTAAATGATATACCAAAAAAATGGTAAAAGGTTGAGATGATAACAAGAGATACTAACCCTTAAAATTTAAAACATGAAACAAGTATATCTAGATTACATGAAACTAGAATCTATAAACTAGAAAAACAAAAATATATATATATATATATATATATATATATATATTTCCCAAAAAAAAGTTTTTTATAAAAAATAAGAAAATTAATTAAAAATATATTTTAGTTTTAATTTAGAAAATAACAACAAAACCATTCAAAAAAATAACAGAGAAAAATAAATATATTGTAAGATATCTGTCCATTATATATATCTACCCTAACAATTACATTAAAAAAAACAAATAAAATTTTCAAAATAAAATATATAATATTGTATTTGACATTAGGGCACACATAAATTGCAAACTATTCTTAACATCTTTACAACATTAATTCATAATAACATTATTTTCTATACAATTCAATTATTTTTAATATTCAATTAAAAATGGGTATTGCATAAATATTCAATATTGATAACAAAAACAATTCACAAAATTATAATTTTATATATATATATATATAACTTTTGCATTCCCAAATACCTTAAAAAGGCTTGATTCGTAACCAATTAATGGGGACTAAGTAAACAGGCTAGACTATAAGAAAAGACTGAACTGAATTGCAAAGAGACATTAGAATATTGTGTTAATAATCAATGGTTATGAGCAAATTTTATAATGAGGCAAGCCATAAGAAAAGCCTTACAGAGTATTTAAAAATTCAAGCTCAGGTTTAAAAATTCAAGGTCACCATGCCTAATTATGTATGTAATGTGCATGCATAAATGCATTTTATCACTCACATTTATTTATCATGATGGCATATTCGAAGAAGGATGGACTCATGAGGAATCATTTCAGGGTTATATAAAAATGTTAAAGGTAATATATAACACAATAATGAAGTGACATACACGTAATCATGACGTGGTGCTAACAATGAAAAGGAAATTGGAACCAGATTATATGGGATAGTAAGTGAATAACAAAATCATGTTGATTGGATAAAATTGTTGTATCCAACCATTCAAGAATGTCCACATTAATTTAGCCCATAAATATTTCAACCATAGCAACAAAGGTTTTCGACGCTGAGTATGGTATCAACATCCTCAAGTTATATATGCATTCTATACTAAAGTAATTAAGAAAATCATGCTCATGAGATAAATTTGGTCTCAGCGAACCCAATTTATATATGCATCGTGTATATGTATATGTCTTTATTCAAAAAAATTCCTAGGTTAACTATGATATTTTCTAAGTTATATATCCATGGTATATATGTCTTTTTATAGTCCAAGTAATTTTTGAACTGGTAGAGAAAGGCTTAATTAGCAAGAGATTAATGTAAGACAATATGAATGAGTTAACCCCTAACACAAAAGTGAATGGATGTTCGCGTACACACAATATATATCATAGCAACAATAAAAAAAAAGACCAAAGGATATAAAAAACTCACAAATATAATTTTATATAATTAAATATAATGTGTATAATTAAACTGAAACACATAATGAATAGAATTTCACTTATGGTAATAAGGGTTTTATCAAAGAGCCTCGAAACTTATCTCTGAGTATCTCAATGCATCTATGACAAGTAGTCAAATGAGCCAGAAAAGCTAATAGGAAATGCAAATGTCGACAACAAGAATCAATAAATATCTCAATGCATCTATGACAGGTAGTCAAATGAGCCAGAAAGGCTAATAAGAAATGCAAATATCAATGGAAAATGACAACAAAAAATCAACACAGCATTTATAGGAATGTAAGATTCAATAGTAATAATAAAAAGTTAAATTAATAAATGAACTACCATTTTAATAATTAACCAGCTTATTCACCACTAATAACTTCAAAACAAAAAATTGTAAACAACCTCACATTTAACCCACTACAATCCATAAACACAACTACACAAAGAAATTATTACAAAAACTATCAACTGAAGTATTACTTTCACAAATGTGTCATTCCATCGAACTAAAGAAACAAACTTACCTTAAAATAGAGCAAACTACCACAATGCCAATTTTAACCTCTAAGCTATTTGAAAATTGCCTTCTTCAACACTTTGGCCCAATATTAAAAAAAGCATGTGTTTTTCCTCTTTCCCAAATTATAACCAAACAAATGGCATGTGTCTTTCCTCTTCCCCAAATTATAAACAAAGAGAAAATCTGTTAGGTAGGAAAACAAAGATTACAAATAGATAATAACACTAGCAAAAATGCAAACATTCATAAGAGAAAAAAATACAACCTCAACGACAAAAAAACTTAGAGGTTGCAACAGATATCAGTCAAAATAGAAAATAAACACAATACTAATACCATTGAGCTTCCCTAAAAATAAACACCAAACACAACTTGCAGAGCATAGGGAGACCAAAAAAAACTTTTAATAGAGCATTGACGACTGCCACAGGTGGATGCCGCTGAGGGGGTCCGATGACATCACTAATTTCATCACTAATTTCAAGATCCAAACTTTCGGCAAACGATAGGAAAGCCAAATATTTGCATACCATGGAATACTGTAATGCTCTAGAGATCATGTTTGTTCGAGCTGAACATAACCGGTAAAATAAAATACTTAATCTAAATATGATGTTTATAAGAGATTTTTCACTAACTCAATATAAACAAATATATATATTAAATATATTAAATTATATGGAATTTTTTAATTTTTTATTTTTTTAAATAAAATAAAATATTTAGATTTTGTTTTAATATTTTAAAATACTTTTAATAACTAGTAACTTTTTTGACATTTTCATGTAGTTTATGATAATATAACAGTATTGTATTTTTTACCAAATAAATAAATATTTTTAACAATTATTAAGTGGGTTTAATTGTGGGGAAAATTCTTGGGATGGGTGATCTCTGGGAAGTTTTGGTTACCAGGTGCAAGCCCCGAAAGTGATGATTGATGCTATGTGATTCATTTCACTGGTTTCAATTCCACTTCTTCACTCTTGTGAGCATCACCCTATGCAATGAGTGCTAAGTAAACTATTAAAAAATCATGAGAAATTAGTTAGTTACAACTACCTATCATAGAAATAATTATACGTGAATGACTTACTTAATACACTGAAATCCCAAAATAATATCTAAATTATAAATTATTTAATAAATAAAATTAAAAAAATTCATCACAATAAAATCTATTTTTATATTAAAAATACATTTTAAATTATAACCTTCCTCAAATTATAAGACCAAATTTATTAGTCAGATCGCACAAATAAATAAAGTTGTATAAAATGCTCTGTTGTATTGTGAAAAAATTGCAATACACTAAATAGATATTGTTCTTTCCCCGTCGTGTCATGCCTAACGTGCGATATTTTGCCACTCAGTATTCAACTTCGCGGTATCGTACCGAGCGGTGTCGGTCCGACGAGATAGAGGATTGAGGTTAATGACCGAATAAAGATGAGAAATAAATGTTTAATTTAGATATTTTTGTAAATTTAAATTATAATTGTCAAATTAATATTTTTTCACATCAAAAATATAATTCAAAAACTGTTATTATAAAAAATATTTGAATATTTTTATCACCACTTTCCTTGACAATTCCTCGACCTCCATACACTGACCCCCAAAATAAACCAAACGGATACACAGTGCATGTTGTCTTGTCGACATTGCAGATGTTTTCGGGGAATTTTATTATGTTCAATGTTACCTATTTTTTAATAGATGTTTGAGTTTCATAATTGCTTTCGGCTAACCTTTTTTGGGAAATCCATCACTGACCAGTTTATTGCTGTACCTGTTATCTGATTTAGTGTCATCTCCAGCGAAAGCCCGGAACCCCAAAAATTGAACGACCATGGCTTTGTGAATCTTGCGGATTAGCCCTACTTCACATACCCAAATGAGGATATTTTGCAACGTTGCAGATACATTTCACCCTCATATAAACTCAAGGTAGAGGAGGGCCAAGGCTGTGCAGACTAGAGCAAATTGATATTAATGTTTTGCGGAGGACATCAACTAGGTTAAAAAATTATTGCTGTCGTGGCGGTGGGTCCAAGCGCTATGACCACATCAGACAGACAATAAAAACAGTTTCCGTGATGATACTCTTTTTCTTCTATCTAGTTCCATTTGATTGATTGTTCAGGTTGCTTTAAACTCACATAAAACAAGAAGAAGTGGACTGAATGATGATTTAGGTGAACGATATTTGCTGGCCTACAGTAACCGGGAATGAGTGGAAAAATGGCTAATGGTATATGTAATAAATTAATATTAAGTATGGTGTTTTAAGGTAATGATGGATTAGTTTAGTGTTTTTTTATTTTGTCTATTAAATATTGTTTTATTCTTATTCAATTTATAAGATGAATTAGGTTTATGTTTTTTTATTTTGTTTATCAAATATCATTTTATTCTCATTCAATTTATAAGATGAAAAAACACAATACTCAATAATTAATTTAGTGAATAATATTTAATATTTAGAAGTTTATTTTTTCGATATTTCACATATTCGAACCAACCAATGTGGTAAATTTATCCAACATGGGTATAAAAAGGAAAAAAACAATGTTTAATAAGTAAGAAAATCAAAGAAATTAACCATTAGTAAAAAAATAAAAAAATACAAGAAATAAGTCTTTCTTCAAAAATAACAAAACACAAATAAAGACCAAATAGTGATTAAATAATAGTAGTAATAAAAATTATAAAAAGTATCTAAATAATTATTATAATCATATAAATATAAAAATTATAAAATTTTAAATAACTATTATAATCATATAAATATATAATTATCATGTGGCCCTGCGGTTGTGAAAATCTTGAAACCTTTAAACAACATTTTAAATTCACTATGGAGATTGAAGTGTGTGGTAGCATTCCCTTTCTTGATGTTCTCATCACCAAGAAGGAGGATGGCTCCATCTCCCATCAAGTTTCTCACAAAAAGTTTCACACCGAGCAATATCTTCGTGCCAATTCTCATTATCACCCAACCCAGAAATTCGGCGTTTTACACACCCTTGCTACTAGATCCCTTAAGATTTATGATGATCTTAATATTAATAATGAGAAAATTCATCTTTTAGAGGTTTTCATAAACAATGGTTATAATAAGCATCAAGCCCTGAAAGCCTTCCAAAATGCGGCAAAAGGGCCTAGAGCTAAGGTTGATCCTAGCAATCCTATTGCCAATTGATGGGACCAACCCACACTACGATGTACAAACTTTATTAAAGTCTATCCGGTGTTGATTAACAATATGTATTTGGTTTGCGATTAATCACTAATCACACATTAATCATAAGATATTTTTTCAACGGTGGCTGGAACATTTATGACAATGCTTTAATGCGCCACTGAGCTGTACTTACCTCGATCCTCGTTTCCTGCTTGTTCAACTTGGCAAAACCCTTGGCATTTTGGTATTCTGTCATTCTGGTTTTTCGCTCTGCATGGTAAACTTAGTGAGGGTTTGTTCTAGAAATGGCTTTCTGTGCTGTATGCGAGTGGAAATGAGCCACAGGCTCTCCCTGCACCGGTTATGGCTATGCTCTTTGCTGGTGCGACCTTGTTACTCGTTCTGGTGGCTTGCCTGCTCGGCTTCTAGGCACAGAGTATTGGTTTGTTTATTCAAGTAAGAAAATGACCACTGGTTGGTCTTGTCCGGTCTCTCAACTGTTCCCTGTTCTGCTATTTCTTTGTTTTGTTACGGTTCTATTGCTAATTTTTTATTAATGACTCCGCATGCTCCAGGTTGCAGACACGGTGACCTCACTCTGCTCGTATTCTTCAGGTAAATTTGCTATCCATGCTTTATTTCTTCTCCCATCTTGTTCCAGCTCTAACAATATTTTGCCCCTTTGGTCTCAGGTGGTCGCCGTGGTCTGTGGCTCAATGGCCTGCGTTTTCTCTATGCGAATAAGTCTCCAGGTAACGGTTTTCTCACTTTGCACAAATTTTATTGCTCTTCATTTGTTCTCTTCTATTCGCAGTTGACCTAACAGGTTTGTCCTGTTCTGGTCTCGTAGGTCAGGGTTTGCTCTTGGACGTGGTCGGTTTTGAGCTCCTCGGCTCTTACCCGGTAGGCTCTGCCACTGTCTTCATTTCGTGGTTAAAACTAGAGTCTGTAGGTTTTGTTGGCCCAAGTCACAATACTTGTTCATTTGTTCTTCTCTGATGTCGCTATGCGACCTGGGTTCACTTGTCACAGCCCTTGTTTGTAATTTATTTCTTTGTAACTGTAAGGTTGTATTCAAAGCCGACTGTTCCAAAACCCTCGACTAGGGTTTGCTGGTTCGTGGATGTTATTTTCCTTTTACTTTGTCTGGTGTACTAACCCTGGACTGCTATGTATAAACAAATATATATCTTTCTTTTTTCGGTTGGAATGAAAAAAGAATTACGTTGACATGAGTTTTTACTGGTTACCTCTGTTTTGGGCTCGACCACTGGGCGCTCATATTTTTGTTGTCTTGTTCGGACTGTTGTGATGCGTTAGACTCTTTTGGCCGTGGGCTTTTCTTTTACTGCTTGCCAATCCTCATTGTTGGAAACTTGTGTGCAATTCGATTTGTCAATGCTCTGTTCTTTAAGAGAGGAAATGAATGAAACTATATGCATGCACCATATTTGTCATTCTGAATTATTTAATGGTTAAGAAAAGGAAATTTAGATACACAATACAAGATTGTTACAGATGGATGGATTCAAAAATAAACTTATTCTCTGTCTTTTATTACTGTGTGCAAAATGCTGAACCTCCAGAATGATTTTCGATTTTACATTTATACTTTCTGTCCACAGTTACCTGAACTATGCGTAGTTATTTTTTTAGTTGCTATTCTATTAGTTACACAACTGTTTATGCATTCGGTTCTGTCTATACTGCAAGATTTTACATTAGCCATGTTTGTCTTTTTTCTCTAAAACGAAAAAAACAATTATTAAACTATTGTCTATTAAAGACAAACAAAACAGTGACCCTAACTGACTAGACTATTCCTAACTGATACTGAGATTAAAAAGAAACAAAGTCCTACATTCTACTTTGACAAACTGAACATAAAGAAACCAATTCGCTGATAAAACTTTCCACCTTGGCGGAGACTAACACCGGGTCATGGTTCCCTAGCTGGATGCTCTTGCATCACCAATGTTTATTTTTTTTTATTCAAGGAACTCATGGCAAGTTGGCTCATATTCATAAGAAGAGTAATATCTTTGCGACCTTTAAACCACTTAACACTATTCGGTCTTCCCTTAGGTCGGTTAAGGATCGGATTGACTCCTCTAACACTAAAGGGGTTTACATTATGTCGTGCTTCTGCGAGAAGCCTTATATAGGTGTGACAGGTCATTCTATCAAGTGTAGAAATAAAGAGCTCATGCTAGACATTAACCAAAATCACTCTCATTCTTCGGCTCTTACTGAGAATTCAGCAAAAACTAAACATCATATTTGTATTAAGGATGCTTTAAATCTTGCTAAGATTTATAATTATCACCACAGAAAGTTCAGGGAAGAAATTAAGATAGAAAAGCAAGACTCTTACAATCTTATAGAGATAATAGTTGAAAAATCAATAAAAAATAAATTCCCCCCTCCATTCATTTTCTTAATTCAATTTTGATTTTCTCTCTTTTATTAAATTATATATATATATATATATATATACTCTCTCCTCTAAACATTCCTTCTCTTCATTCAATTTTGAATTTTCTCTCCTTTATTAAAGTATATATATATATATATATATATATATATATATATATATATATATATATCCCACAGCTAATTTTTATTCTAATATCCTTTTATTTTTCATTCTTTTATATTATTATTATGATAAATGAGTGTAATTTTTTAATTTTTAGTTTATTTTGGGTTATAAATAATTATATTAATAGATATTTATTTATAATATTTTAATTATTATTTTAATCTTTTTCTCCTAGTGTTTTACTAATTCTATTTAGTTTTAGAATAAAGTTTTATCTATATTTATTGATGGTTTTTACTTACTTCTATAATATATGGCTTATTTATTTATTTATATTATTTTTAGTTTTTTTACAATATAAGGCTTTTTTACCATTTTAATATTAGATAGTTAGGGTTGATATTTTTTACTATTTTTTATTTTTATTTGTATTGATGTAATTTCTTTTTAATATGATAAATTTTGTTTAGATAATCTTCGGCAAAATCACATAACCAATCTTTTGTTGACGCGTTTCGAACCAACCAGTGTGGTTCATCGTCAGGACAAGTTGAAGAACCAATCTGGCTAAGCTATTATTATGGAGTGTTTAAGTCATTATAGGTTTTGTTTTAGTTTCGGGCTTCCTGGTGTATTACCTTAACTTGTTTTTGATTCTATTGGGCAATTTATAATTAAATTTGATTTTTTCCATATTTCATTATTATTTCTATTACATCTTTAGAATCAAGTTTCCCTTTAACTTATGTCTAATAATTAATTTTTGAAAGAATTAATATTTAAATATATATATGGATTATTAATGAATATAGAATATTTAAGGGTATATTATGATATACCAATATTATTAGTGTTAATATATTTAAACTTGAAATATTGAATTAATACTGAGTATTTGACCATTTGTTTAATAGATATTTACGATATACCATTATTATTAGTTACACTTTGATTATGGACTTTAACAACCCTATAATATGATATTTACCTTAAGGAGCTAAATTCTAGGAATAATTATGATTTGGTTGGAATTATAAATTATTAAGTAGATTATTTAATAAACATATATAACTTACTAAATTTAAATTTGAACAGACCATTATATTTAAATAATAGATAAAAATAATATATTCTAAAGATCTATCTTACCATTATTACCAATTACCTAATAGTGTTCATTACCTTTTTTAGAAAAATATATTGGAATAATATCAAATATAAATAAATGTGAAATGACCAATATAACTAGTTATTAAGATATGGTATTACCTAGGAATTCTCTTAATATTTAATATTAGATTTATTTATTTTTAAATTAACTCCGTTATTAATTTTTTTTTTAAATATTAACTAATTTGACTAGGGTCATTGGTCAAAATTAGCCGTTGGAGTCTCTGCACCTCTATTTAATCAGCTTAGCCAGATTGCTTCTTCAACTTGTCCTGACGATGAACCACACTGGTTGGTTCGAAACGCGTCGACAAAAGATTGGTTATGTGATTTTGCCGAAGATTATCTAAACAATGTTATGGATCACAGAAGTCTAAATTCCTTAATGATAAATTTTCTCGTAATAATTAGAACGATTATTTAATTATTTAATTATTACGTACTATTTGACTCGTATTTTTTGTATTCTTGTTTTGTTTTGGTTTCTAATTTATTGTATATCTTAAATTTATTATTTATATAATTATAATAGTTATTTAAATATTTATAATTTTTATATTTTTATGATTGTAATAGTTATTTATCTATTTATATTTTTATTATTATTTAATTATTATTTGATTTTAATTTATTTTTTATTTTTGATCTATTAAACACTTTTCTTTTTTATATTCATGTTGGATTTGACTTTCTTTATCTTTTTTGAACCACATTGGTTGGTTCGAAACGCGTCGACAATTAATATTTTTATGTGATGGATCCAAAAGATAGATTTCTAAATAATTATACTCACAAAAGCCTCCATTCATATATTTAATATTTATATTAATAAATCTCTATTTTCATTATTGTGAAAGTGACATTTTCTTTAGACATCATTGAGAAAGTCACTAGCGAGGCAAAGGCACTACTAAGAAAGATATATATAACAAAAAAGATATATTAGATCGGTAATTTTAGCAAGGAGAGTGTAGCGATCGGGACTCGCATTTATCATTTTTTCTCACCGAAGTGTATCTCGCCCAATCTAATCCCATTTCAACTTAGCAAACATGCTTATCATCATCTCCTGAACTCCATCACTAAACTAATGTGGGAATTATATATCAACGATATTTAGAGCAAGCCTTGCTGAAGATGGAAAATTTAAATGACAACTCATGAGGATTGATGGAATTAAAATAGTGAGCAAATGGTATTGATATAAGTTAATATAATCGATTTTGAAAACAAGTCAGAGTTTAAGAACACTTTATGAGTTAGACAGTCAGTGTAGTACATAAGCAGGGATTGTTATCGTAGAGGTGGACTAGATGAGGGATGAAACTTTGGGAAAAAATAGCTTCACTTACTGTGGTTGAATCAAAGTTTATGTGAAAGTGGTGGTTTGGGATGCATGGTTTTGGTGACTCGTGATATTAGAGTCCACATGTTATATTTCATAAACTTTTTATGAGTTGGGGGATTCTCCCTTGTAATGTGCCTCAGTTGAGTTGAATATGTTGACCAACTTGACTATGTTTGACTCAATGGATGGCTACTTTTAAGCCATGAGGAATAGTATATCAATATTATGTGTTATTATTGGTTTATTTCCCTCTAACTTATTTTTTTCTATTAGAGCCAACAGATTATGCCTTGTAAAAGGAGGTGATGGTTGCAAATGTTGGTACATTAAAAGTTGCAAATGTTGCAAATAATGTTGGAACATTATTTAACCCACATAAGTGAATATCTCCTAAAAGGAAATATGGGTTTAATAAGGCGAGATCCAGCCACATAAGTGAGATATGATAAGCATAGCACCTTGTGTGAGCAAGTGTATGGACTTGAGAGAATGGGTTCATATGTGTTGAGAATCAATAACCAAGAAAAATAGTTACATATATATAGGTATAAGAATGTAAGACCACAAATTAATATGTTCAATACATTGTAATTCTTATATTTTTCAACACATTATGATATCATGTTATCATGGATTATATCACAATGTGATGTTGGTGAAGGGTTATGTTCGAATAAAATGCGGGGATATGTTTTATCCATGGTGATATTAGGCTATGTTCATCACATTGCAAGGTTTGTCACATTCTATTTTTGGGTTTTTTTCATCACAAGGTTTGTCATGTGACAATTTTAGTCATTTTGGGTTGCATCACAATGTTATGTTGATGAAAATTTATCCTCAAATATGAATCAATGTCACCTCCATTGACTTAGGAAAACATCACATATAGTTTGTTATAATGATGGCCATAGATTAGTGATTTCCTGAATGGACATAATGACCCACAGTTACTATTAATGCAATCCAATTTATTTTAGGTAATAAAAAGGGGTTTTGAGCATATTTGTGTTTTCTTGTGGGTCAACATGTTTTCTTTAATATAGGACACAATTGTGAGAAAGACATCAATTTTGTTTTTTGTCTACTGCATGGAATCCTTTTTTATTCTAATAAATTTGGTTGATTTCATTTTCTCTCTCAATCATAATCTAAAGCCAAAGTTGAGGCTCATGTCAGTGCTTATTATGTGAGGTTAACTAGTTTAAGGATCAAGTAATAGTATCCAACAATATCATTTTCAAGGATTATACCCTTTTCCTAGCTATAATAATACAATGAAGCATCTTAGGTAAGGCTACATCCTCATCATCCAAACAATTGTTAAAAGATGTCGTCAAAAATAAATTAGCTCCTCCATCTAATATGGATCTCTCCATGCTGACTGCACATATAGTTGATTGGTTAGAAAATGATTCATTATTAGAAGTGAACTCTCTAGAAGTTATTTATATCCATTCCAACTATAAAATGGAATGACCATCTTATTTTTAATGGATATTAGCCTATTTCTATGGATTGATACATGTGGATGTATACAAATTGGATACAAAAATATAATACATTACTTTTTCATAAGGGATAACTTTTGTCTTCTCTTTTCAATCATGATGAATATCAACTAGTGATGGAGGATAAATCTTAGTATTATGGAAGAGTACTAATTATAGCATCATGACTATTTATGACACTAACACGCTCTCAAGGATTAGAATGTTTTTATAACTTGGTGTTCCCAATTTGTCATTGTACTTTGGGCATTTAGTAGTTTTGTAGGACATTGGAAATGCTTTGAGAAATTATCAGTTAAAATAATTGTGAAGAGAACTAAGTGAATATAGCTAAATATTATCATATTTGTGTTGAATTAAATATTTTTAATGGTTTTCCTAAAAACATGATTCTTGAATGGGATCATTACAATTGGAATGAGATTCTAATGTAGTAGCATCTCAATGCATTTTGTTTCCCCATGTGGGAAATTACTTTTAAATACCCTCTCTAGATAGTTTTTCTATTCTCTTGATGTGTCCCTTATGGGGTAGTTGCACTTATATGTAGTTTTATGTTCTGGTTATGTATCCTTTTTAGGGACAACTACTCTATCTTGTTAGTAGAGGGCTTCTAGAAATCCCAGATGTCACTTTGGAAGAGTTGTCACTAGTCACCAACCTCCCTATTATGTTTTGAACTACTCTTTCATTTGTAAATAAATGTGCGTGGAAAAATATATTTTGTGTGGTAGCATAGGGAGAGAAGGGGAAATTATTTTGAAACATAAGTTTAACGCTGAAAGAGTATTCATGGAGGAACTAGCTTGATTCCTCTATTATAAACTAAACTTTGTTTTCCTATTGTAATTGTGGGTATCAAATGAGAAGGTTGTGTGGTTACCTTATGATTCTTATATGTTATCCCTCTTAAATTATATTTGAGTGATTAGTTAAAATTCATCCTTTGGGCTTTAATATAGCTAGAAGAGATAAGGTAGCATGAGAAGCGTGAACTGAGAGAAAGAAGGACGTGAATTCCATTTAAAATGGTCAAGGTTTGAATTCCTTCTGATAATAGATTAACATTTTTATTTTATGAAAGGTTGTAGATTGATATCAAGACCTAACACAATACCTCTCACAAATTTGTAGAACAAAGAAAATGTGTAAATTCACAAGGCAAGAGTGAACTATTTCTAATGAGAATTTCATTGAATAATTAAGATTGAAGAAAACCCTCCATTGCAAGATTTTTATTGCATCGAGTTCATTATTTGGTCTAAATGTCAACCTAAACAAATTATTTTTTCTCGAACTCTTGAATGTGGTGTGGGAAAACGTGGGAAAAGTCAGTTCGGACCATTTGGCCTTACTAATAGCACACTTGGTACTTTTACTTGAACTCCAAAAAACACCAAGATCTAGTGAAGGGACCACAAATTTGGTCGGTGACTCAGGTATCAAAGCAGGTCTGGACTTGCGACACTATATGTTATAAATCTATCTACATACGTCTAAACTTGTTCTCATAGTAATGTTGGCTAAGCCAGGTAGGATATATAATCAATAAATAAACAATTGTGTTTTGGAGAATAACTACAACTATTCTATATATCCCTCTAATCTAGGACTGGAGGGATGAAAGGGGAATGGACAGAAGTGAGTAAAAAGGATTAAAAGGAAGAAAATAAAGTAAATTAAATACATAAGGGTCCATTAGGAATTAATCCTATGTCAAAGTGGTATTAGAGGTTGGAGGGATCTGTAAAAGTCTATGACGGATGAGGAGAATTTGAGAGACTATCAGAGTAGTTGTTGTAGGTATGCCACCCAAAAGGTGAGCCCTAGAGAGGAGTAGAATGGAAGATGACCTAAGTTTAGTATTGAGATGTATCAGTAGCCACCCATCCCATATCTACCTAGTTTCATTGGCCTGCCAGGGTAAACATGAGAGTAAGAGCTACTATGACATGACTCGACCTCCTAGGTTTCATTAAGGAAGTGGGGCCAACCATGGAAAGCAAAATAACATCTCATAACATTATACAAGGGCTATAGGTCACTCAAAGGCTGAGTAACCACCCCAGGTGGACAAAACCTGAGTTGAACACCATTTTCTCTAAGTTGGGTCCCCAACCGCACCGACGACAAGCCCTAGATGTGGTTGGGAGTCTTCAACCGAATGTACAAGCCTACATCCATGTGGTTAAAACCAAATTTTCCTAGTTAGGAGCATGTGATCCCACGATTTAAGCCTATATTCCATATCAGCCTCCAGACCACTACCCATAACTTCTTGTGACTTCTTAGAATCACTAATGGTATGGAAGCAATGGTATAGGTAAAAAATTGAAGGAAAACTTGACCTAGACTGCGTATAACATAACATACCTTTCGTCAAACATATTGCAAACAAGTAAGGTACAGGTCATAAATGAATATTTGATCATAAAATTATTAGATTCATCTGATAATCATTGAGAAGGCCCTATGCCCCCCCGACATACCTACAATGCCACGTATTAGTCCATACATTCATCACCAATCAACAATTCATGACAAGAGCCATAAAAGATACACATCATATAAAAAAAATATAACCAGAAAATAGCCATCATACAAACCATGGAAACTAAACCATGATATCACAAACACATTGCCAATAAATATACATGAATGATAATAGAAGAATAATTATTATTAACAAAGGACAATACCAACCAATTCAAGGACTTGAACATACTACTGGACCATAAATTGGGTTGAACCAATTCTCTCTTTCAACCAATCACCCGCATGCCATATTCCAAGCGTGAATGTGGGATCTCATGGAATAAAACAAAGAAAACAAAACCAAGGCTTTCAGAGACCAAACCACCTCAACCCTCAACCAATGATTCCACCTCGCGGTCAAACATCACTCACACCAACTAGATCGATCTCTACCCAAGTTCTCCAGGGCTCCAGGAACTAGTAGCTCAACCCATATCCTGCCATAGCTCTAGAGAATTTGTCCAACCTAGATCCAAGAATAGTAACTCAACACACCCAGGTATCTAGAATGTTTTTCAGACCTAGGTCCCAATACTAGTAACTCAACCCAAGTTGTTTCTGGGATACCAAAGCATTTATTTCAACCTACAACCATAAGGAATTACAAGCACCAATCAGAAAACAAGAGATAAAAAAAAACCCACAACAATATCGATATCCAGGAAATGGAAATGCGAGGCTAAAACCACTGTCAATCTAAACATTCCTCAATGCGAATGATAGATCATAACTAGACAATAACGTGCATATACCATGCATCCATAAATCAACAAGCAAATCACATATGAAACTTGTTACCTACAAATTAATCTAGTTGTAGTCGTTGATCCACCTGTTTCCTTGGGCTTTCCCTTTTTCCTTTTACCTCTTTTTCCAAATCCAAGGTAAACTAGAATGGTCCGATCATGCTCCTACAATGATACAAGGTTTCTCTAAGTGTGAAAGAGTATAAGAGAGAGCTCCAAGCTAAAACTAACAAAAGATTGAACAGACAAAAACTCTAAAATTATCTCGAGAAGCATTTTTATAAATGAGGCATCTATTTTCCTCCATTTTTCATTCAATTTCCTCCTTATGCAATTTTCTTACCCTTCACCTTCCTTTTCTCCTATTTTCCATTATTTTCATAAATAAAATGCCAATTAATGCCACTTTTCCTTTTCCAATGCCATTGCCAATTTCCATACCCATTAATTAATCATGAATGATCCCCATCACTATGTTTTTACCTAACATTCAGCATGGAATACATGTCTCGTAACCTAGGTTATTACTTTTATTTATCTATATAAGAAATCAACCATGTGTTGTTACAATATCTAGGAAAGAATAGAGGCCATGGCGACAACACAGAGACAAGAACCTGATGTGTGAGTCATCAGTGAGAGTGAGGACAAGAATTCTGATGGAGAGATGGAGGATGCTATAGGAAGGGAGAAAAGAAAGGAACAAATGATAAAGCTAGTTCATAGGGCTAGGACCATAACTTAGGAAAAATTTTTAATGAATGATGGAAACACAATTGTGGATGAACTACTCGATTAGATAAACACCCTAGAAAAATACTTCGACTATGAAGACGTTGAGGAGGACCAAAAGTCAAGCATGTTGTGACCAAATTGATGAGACATGCAACACTATTTTAGGATGAATTGCATGTAGATAAGAGAAGAAAACATAAGGATAATATTAAGAGCTAGGACATAACAGTGGCCATGTTCAAGAGAAAGTTCATGCCCAAAGACTATCAGCTGAATTTGTTTAGGTGGGTGCAAAATTTGAGGCAAAATTCTATGATAGTGAAGGAATATATAAAGGAATTCTACAGGTTAAATATTAGAGCTAGCCACGTAGGTTGAATATTGTTCTCCTCTTTAATTTGTTAATTTCTTAGCGGAAAATTATTTTTCCCACGTTGCAGGGGCATAGAAAGATAAGTTAGGTGTTACATGTGTGGGAAGAGAAGACATATGTCATGGAATTTTCTTGAGAATAAATCATCAACTAAAAGAGGATCACATGTTGTAGAAGCTATGGATGATACAACCAAAATAGAGGTAAAAGAGGAGACTCCTAATTTGGATGAATGTCTAATGCTAAAGAGAGTTTTAATTCAAAGTTAAAATAAGAAGAAAGAGTTGAACAACAAGTGAGCTTGTTTAGGACAATATGTAGATTCAGAGGAAAATGTTACAAGGTGATCATCGATAGCAGTAGTACTGATAATTTGGTCTCTACAAAGATGGTGGATAAGTTGGGATTATAGAAGATAGATCATCCCACTCATTATCGAGTATCCTAGATGTAGAAAGGGCATCATATCTTGATAAGTGAACAATGGAAAAATTGTACCATATTGGCAACTATGAGGATGAAGTGTTGTGTGACATCATGCCTATGGATGTTTTCCACCTCTTTTTCTGGAGACATTGGACATATGATAGGGGAGATATGCATGATAGAAGGATGAAAACTTAATCTTTTGAAAAGGACATATACAAGCATGTGTTATTTCCCTTGGAGGATAAAGAAATTAAAGAGGAATTAGGCCCAAGTGTGATGATGATGACTCGAAAGGAGTTGCTGCAAGAAATTAAGAATGAATGAGAGGTACAATTTTCTTCAATTTGTAAGCCTAGAGATGTCCTTACACATGCAAATTTAAATGAGTTTGCTACTAAAATACAATTATTATTAGATGAGTTTTTTGATATCATCATGGATGAGTTTCCAAGTACCTCGCCCCTTGTAAGAAGCATCAGCCACGAGATAGATATCATCCCAGACGCCAGTCTACCCAATAAGGGAACCTACAAGATGGCACCGAAGGAGAATGAGGAAGTCAGAAGGTAGGTCAAGGTGTTTTTGGACAAAGAATTGATTAGAGAAACTTTAAGCGTTGTGTTTCACCAATAGTGTAGAGTCCAAAGAAATATGGAGGTTGGAGAGTTTGCACTGACTCGAGAGCTATACGCAAGATAACCATCCACTATATATTTTCCTTACACTATATGGATGATATAATTGATTGTTTGAGTTGTGAAATATTTTTTTCAAAAATATATTAAAAGAGTGAATATCATCATAGAATAATGAGGCAAAGATATGAATGGAATACAACTTTCAAAACAAATGATGTCATGTGTGAATGGTTGGTTATTCCCTTTGGCTTAACCAATGCAACCAAATACTTTTATAAGTCTGGTGAATGAGGTCCTTAAAGGCTTTATTGGTGAATTCGTGATTGTTTGCCTAGATGACATCCTTATGTATATTAAAATTGAGGAAGAACAACTCAAATCTTTAAAACTAGTGTTGATAAGGCTATGATAAGAAAAACTTTTAAATATGAAAAAATGTTTTTTTAATAAGACAAAATTAGTTTATTTATGATTTCTAATTTCCTTTAAACGACTGAAAATGTACCCTATAAAGGTGAAAGCCATTAAATATTGGCCTTCTCCAATAATTTTCCATGAGGTGAGAATATTTCACAGATTGGCCAGCTTTTATAGATTATTTGTTGTCGAAATTTTAGTCACATTTGTGCACTAATAGTGGGGACCATTAAAAAGGAGTAACAACCTTTTAAGTGGAAAACTACAACTGAAGAGACATTTAAATTATTGAAGGAGAAAATAATAGAGAAGCTAGTTTTAATATTTTTTTATTTCCAAAAGACTTCTTAGGTGAAGTGTGATCCCAGTGGAATGGCCATTGGTGTTGTGTTTAGCCAATATGATTAAACAATCATCTATTTAAGTGAAAATTTGAATGAGACTAAGTGGAAATATTCTACCTATGACAATGAATTTTATGTAGTTATTAAATCTTTAAAGAATTGGAGTCATTATCTTATGCCCAAATATTTTATTTTGTATATGAAGAATCATGCATTATAATTCATAACCAAGACAAGTTGAGCCAAAGACATGACAAATGGGTAGAATACAAGAAAAAAATTCTTTCTTTTTAAACATATTCATGGGGATGCTAATAAATTTTTTGATGCTTTGATTACGAGATATTTGATTTTGTAGGAAATTCACGTCAATACTTTGGGGCATGATCACCTCCAAGAATGATACAATAAAGTTTCATAATTCAAGGAGATCCATGAGGCTTGCTAAAACTGTATAATCTGGATTGAAACCCTTAGCTTTAATACATGATTCAGGATTGAATGTTGTTAAAGGGAAGAAAGGTATGCATGCGAAAAGGATTGATGAGGGACAATTTGTTGAAGAAGAAGAATAGTGGAGGACTAACTACTCATTTTGGCCATGATAAGAGATGCACAATTGAGTTATTTTTATTACTGGCCAGGTATGAAGACCAATAAAAAATTGGACAAATGCATAATTTGTCAATATGCTAAAGGAAGACAACAAAATGTTGGCTTTTATTAGTTGTTTTGCTTACCAAACAAACAATGGGAAGCCACCAGCATTGACATTGTTCTGGTTTTTCCAAAAGCTTAGAAGTATAATGACTCAATTTTTGTAGTGGTGGATTGATTTTCTAAGATGGCATACTTTATACCCTATTCAAAAATGAATGGTGTTACTCACATTACCAATATGTTTTTTAGAGAAGTTCTAATACTACATGGACTACAGAGGAGTATAGTCTCAAATAGAGATACAAAATGGGTTGGACACTTTTGGAGGAATTTATGGAAGAAGTTGGGAATAAACCTAGCATACAACTCATCCCACCATCCCCAAACATATGGAGTGGTCAATATAGTCTTGGGGAATTTGATGAGGTGTTTGGTCAATGACCAAAATAAGAAATGGGATCAAATTATTCCACAAGCTAAGTTTTCCTATAATAATTATCCTAATAGGAGAATAGGAAAAAGACATTTTCAAATTGTATACCCCATGCACCCAAGAGGTATTTCAGAACTCAAAAATTTGGGGAAGGAAACAATTCCTAGTGCTAATGCAGAAGAATCTACTATAGCCATGGAAATAATTCATAAACAATCCAAGAGACAAATACATGAAAGAAACCATAAATACAAGTGAAGATTTGATCTCAAGAGAATGAAGATAAATTTTGAAGTGGGGACCCAGTTTTAGCAAACTTGTGGAAGGAAAGATTCCCATAACATTATTACAATAAGCGAAAATTGAAGAAGATTAGCCTCAGTAATGTATTGAGAAAGTTCTCAACAAATGCTTATGAGATTGAGTTATCGCATGATATGGGGATTTCTCCTATATTTAATGTTGTAAATAGGTTTCCTTATAAGGAACTTGATGAAGAGAAACATGATGAAGAAGAGAACATTCAGTGGGAATATCAGCTACCTATAGCTCAAAAACCATATTTGGAAAGGATTATGGACCAAAGAATTTCCAAGAGGACTAGAAAGAAGGATTGTTACGACTATATAGTCAAATGGAAGGGTCTTCTAGTTCAAGATATGCTCTAGATGAGCGAGGCAAAAATATTTAAGAATGGCAATACTATTGCAAACCTCACGGACATGAGTCCCTTAAATATGTTGTTCTGAGGTTGTTTGATGCAAGAGAATTTCAACAGATTTTGTTATCCTCTTGAGGAAATTTCCTTGTAAATATCCTCTATAGATATTTTTTCTATTTTTCTTATGTGTCCCTTGTAAGACAACTGTAGTTATATGTTCTTTTCCGTTGTGTTTATGTCTCCTTTTTAAGGAAAAATACTCTATATGTTCGGTAGAGGGATCCTAGAAAGCCCAGATGGCACTTTGGGAGAGACGCTACTAGTGAACAACCTCCCCATTCTATTTTGAGCTACTCTTTTGTTTATAAATAAATTTTCATGGAAAAATATCCCGTATGGGCAACGTAGGGAGAGAAGAGGAAGTTATATAGATTAAAAGATGTAAAATTCTTCGTGGATAAACTCTATTGGTTCATGTATTATAATTTAAATCCTCTTGTCCTATTGTAATCATGTGTATGATTTGAGAAGGTTGTGTGGTTACCTTATGACTCTTATATGTTTTTTATGTTAAATGATATTTTAGTGTTGAGTTGAAATTCACCCTTTGGGACTCAATAAAACTAGAAGAGATAAGGTAATGACAAAAGTGAGGCGAGAGCAAGAATGAGGTGAACTCCCATTGAAATGGTCAAGCTCTAAATTCCTTCTGATCATAGATTAGCATTTGTATTTTGTGAAAAGGTGTAGATTGGTATCAAAGCCTCACATAATACCTCTTTCCAATTCGTAGAATGAAGAAAATATGTAAATTCACGAGGCATGAGCGAACTCTATCTAATCAGAATTTCATCGAATAATTGAGATCAAAGTAAACCCTCCATCCCAATCTTGCTAATGGACCGAGTTCAGTATTTAGTTAAAATGAGAACATAAATGACCATATATCCTCGGGTATGTTTGTTTTTTAAATTTTGGATTTCCTACATTCCTTCTAAAATCACTCTTTTTCTCCGGTTAGTCTGGCGAAATAAAAATTAGACGTGGGAAAACCTCAAAAAAATAAATTGGTCTGGTCCTGGGACATGCGTTCTTTGCGGAAATGTGGAAGAATATAATTTACACCTGTTCATCGTGTGCCTTGTTTCTTATAAAATCTGGAAAAATCTGGCTGCCATTTTTGGTTTCCAACTTCCACAGTTCACATGAATTTCTGAGTACGTTGAATGGTGGAGTCAACAGAATGTCACCTGGTGCTACATTCCTCCTATTTTCTTTTGGGAGATCTAGAGGTCGATAAATAGCATTATCTTCAATAACTACAGAGAAAACAGTGCATTGGTGATGGAGAGAATCAGAATCACACTCTCTTCTGAACTAAAAATTGGCATGGACAATAAAAAATACAAAATATCACTAGCATGCCCAGAGATCATATACCCTGCAGGGTTTTTTGACGGTGCATTACAAAGCAGCAGATGCGGATGTGGGTTCTTGATCCAATTTTTACCCAAGTAGGCATATCATGTTCACTGGGTGTAGGTATAGGAACCAATACAAAGGCAGAGGCCATGGCATTATTGAGCCTACTCTGGTTCACTAATTTCCTGAATATTCCTTCTATCCACATTTTCAAAGATTCCAAGATCATCATTGATTGTGTTCGTGGCCAGGCTACCATATCCAATCGCACACTACAAGGTTGGTTACAACAAATTACAACTCTTTGCAATTCACAACATCTCTCTTCAATTCATCATATTGGCAGGGAATTCAATCATGCTGCGGATGGTCTCGCCAGGAAAGGCTTATTGGACAACCTGGATGGTTTACACATTGAGATCAAGATGGGAGGCACATGCATGGAGGCCAAGGTGTTGCCACTACTAGGATAAAACTTATTTCTTTTTTGATTATCAGATGGGCCTTCTCTGACTTTTTTTGTCTACTAGCACTATCTTAACTATTTCTGAATTACATTATTTTTCCTATTATCAGCCTTGCATGATGTTTATTGGAATCATTAGATCTTTTTGTTATATTCTAAATTATATATACCTAGAGACTATGTACATGGACTAGTTATATGGATGACTATATGTATGACTGTAGCATATGGGTCTGCACCTATTATTCATGATATTGATGATGTATTGGAATCTTCGTATGAAGCAAATGTAACTTTTTTGAGATTCAATATAACGCTTTTTTCATACTGTAAAAAAAAAAAAAAACAAAAACAAAAGAAAAAAAAAAACAAAAGCAAAACAAAAGCAAAACAAAAACAAAAACAAAACAAAACAAAAAAACAAAACAAAAAACAAAAAACAAAAACAAAAAACCAAAACAAAATAAAAAAAAAAACAAAAAACAAAAAACAAAACAAAACAAAAACCAAAAAAACAAAAACAAAAAACAAAACAAAACAAATAGTAATAATAATAATTAAATTTTCTTGAACTCCAGAAATCAATGTGGTTCGGCGCGGGAAAAGTCAGTTTGGGCCATTTGACCTTACCAACAACACACTTAGTAGTTTGACCCAAACTTTTAAGTATCCAAACATTTGATGGAGGGACCCCAATGTTGGTCAGTCACTCGGGTATCAGAGAAACTCCTCGCTCATGAAATTTTATGTTGTAAATCTATCTAGATACGTCTGAATCAATTTTCATAGTAGTGTTTCCTGATCCATTGAGGAGATACAATTAATATAAAAAAATGTGTTTGAGAATAACCGCAACCATTTTTTGTTGCCCCCCATTCTCGAAGCCCAGGGGTAAAAGGGGAATATACCAGAGAGGAAAAATAAGATAAAAAGGAAGAAAACCAAGTAAAATAAATACGTAAGGGTCCATTGGGCATTGACACTGTGTCAAATTCTAAATTATCATAATAGAATTTTCAATGTCAAAATTTTCAACAAACGAGACACATTCTACTATATTTACCCATAGACGCAGCCCCATCCTCTAGGAAAGAAACAATCCAAGTGAAAAAAATTGTGAGCAATATCTTCAGTAACAGAAGCCCAAAAAAGTAGCTAGAAAGTGGAGGATTTATCAAAAAGTTCATAACTAAAGAAGGATAAAGGTGTTAGCCAAAACAACTAAGTGAGGATATAGGATACACCCCCTTTAGACCAAGGCAGCGGGTGAGGAGCCCCACCCCTCAAATATGTTCCTAAAGCATGTTCCAAGTGGGATTTAATCGGGAGCGACCTGGGAGTGTGCTCACGAAATTCGTTCTCGAAAAAAATGCTCCCTCACTTTTTTCGCAAAAAAATGTTCACAAAGATGTTCCAAACACATATTTTTCAAAGTAATAAGCATTTTTTAGTGGAGCAACCTAATATTCAAACCTATGGCCCTAATATTGATATGCAATTCATGGTAATGTTAAATTATCTTTCATTTTCATAATTTTACTTAAAATTTTAACATTACCATGAAATGAATCAGGATGGTTGACAGTGGTTTTGATATCATTGGATTTCATATGGGGAAAGTAGAATTTTAGATCTCATTCAAAATCCACAAGACTTATCAGTGTTTCAGGATTTCAGCATTGGGGGGATTGCAATGTTTCCATTGAATTTTGTCATGTACTAAGGTATGGAACATGTATTTAATCAAGAGCACCAAGCCCTTTCTGTACGTTGATGTTAGTGACATTGGTTGTTGAGCTAATCTATCATGACCTTGCTAAAGATGTACCCATCATTCAAAAAAAAATTGACTTAACATGGTACCATTTTTCTATGTTATGTTAATGCTTAGAGGGTGATATTAATGAAAAAGATCCCAAGATAGGAAATGATTTTGATGGTATGTAGGTACTTGTTGTAGCATAATTTTTTTGGATGTTGTAGGTGATCTAGAGCCTATTTGTTGATTTATTTTTGGTTGAGAGATGGATTTGACTCGATGCTATTTTGGTTATGTGCATACTTATAGGCTATATAAATGCGAATGTGTAACTTGTAGACATGTGGTTGATGACGATTATAACTTCTAGATGATTGATGTTATATGTTTTAATTTATGTCTTTATTCTTTTTATATCTAAATCATCATTTTACATGCTTTTGTTGACATATATGCATCAAAACATATAAAAATATATATTATATAAAAATTCTCTCCCAATTCACTCTTAACCTGGGAGCTTTTGAAAATGTCACTCCTCGCTCCTGCTTCTGCTCATGCTCCCAAGCAATGTTGCTTTAAACATCACTCCATGCATCAAAGAGTGAAGAGAACTCATGAATCAAAGAGTTCTAACTCAAATGAATATGCAAACTTGGTGAATAGTATGATTTCCGAAAATGACTTATAGATGGTTTCTATAGATCTTGTATTATGAGGGTACACTAAAGTTAAGAATAAAAGAAATAGGATTGAGGATTTTTTTAAATCTTGGTTTTATGTAAATCATTTTTCACTCACATTCAAATACATATAGTTTGATATTTTCAAACATTGATAAAATGTTTCATTATATGAATATTGAAAAATATAATTTTGGTCCTAATTTTACATCAATTTTATATAATAATATAAAAATAATTGAGAATAAAAAATTTCTAATTTCAGTCCTAGTTTCTTTTGACCTTTTAGTATGTGTTAGATGAATGCTATTATTGGATTATAACATCTCTCACATTAAAAAGTAAAATCCATTATATACGAAAATAATATTATTTTTACTTTTAATTGAAAGTAATATTTTTGTCCTTAAAATAATATTAATATATATATATATATGAAAATAAAAAATAAAAAATTCTTACTTTGAATTATTTATTTTTATATAAAATTATTATTTATTTATATAAAAAATTGTTATAAAATTAAGATAAATATTGGAATTATATATTTTTTTAATTAAACAAAAATAATTTCTATATAAAATTGTTATAAAATTAAGATAGATATTAAAATTATGTTGTTTATCACTCTAGATCCATCTTAATTCCAAATCTACAAAGAGCCTATAGGGATCAAATCTCTTTTGAATTTAAAAAAGGCTTATATCTCAAAAGATTGGATCGCTCTCAGTGCTCAGTATCTCCAAGATTAAAATGAATCTGGTTTTAAAAACAATATAATTTATAGTTTTCATTCCATGTCTCAAATATGTTCAAGTATTATGTATTAGTGTTATATTTATTAAATATTATTTTTATAGATTAATATAAATTATAATTTATTAATAGTAATTTATGTTGAAAAGTTTGAAAAAAAATAACAAATATTCATTTAAATTATTAATATTTAATTGTTGAAATTGTAACTTGTTAATTAATAAAAAATAGTTATTATCTTAAATTCAATTTGGTGTATTGTAACTAATAGATGAAATGGTTTTTCAGTTGGAATCTGGCAATACAATTTCTAGCAAGATTGGGATTTCTTATTGTTTAAACTAGAATTTGCACCACATGTTGCAAAGGAAACGTAGTAAGGAAATGACACAAGAAACAATAGCATAGAAGTAAAAAGTCAAAATTTTATGCAATTTTATTTCGTTACTAGTGTTCCTTTTTTATCATATGTTATGTTTCGAGGAGATTCCAACCAGGATACCTTCAAAGTGAAGGAAATTTTCAAAGTGAAGGATTTATTAAAATGCTCTTCATTAAAATTTTGGAACCTTTATAAGTAAATGATTTAAATCAAACATTTCATAACAAAAGTAATCTCATATCACCTTAATTCACAATGCAATGGATAATAGTTTGTGTTCTTTATAAATTGGTCTAATTTTATGAGGAAAGCTTAATAGAAAGAATTTAGTAGTAAGAGGAACATTAATAAACTCCCTCATCATTTTTTATATGATGTTGTTAATTTAGTTACTTGTTGCTTATTATCTTTATTTTTCTTGTGTAAAATGTCCAAACTATAAAAGAATGGTATTATTTGTTGTCTCTTTGGACCATTGTATTTTATCTAACTCAATCATTTCGTATATTTGTATTTTATGTTTATAGGTTCCCGAATTACTCTTCCCTGTCAGTATATCCACTCCTATCTGAGTTAATATATCAGATTGTGTATGTGATTGGCTGTACCTAAATGTCATTCTAGGCACATTTGTCTTGGTAATGAAATATTTAATTTAGTTGAAGAAGCCACAAACAATCCAGATGAATAATATTCCTTGTTTCTAACTTCATCATTCATTCTACAAATTACTATATTGCTATGGAAGTCAGCTACAACTTTATCAACTGCAGAGGCCTTCCCACTTTTTGACCGAAATGGTACCCACTTTTGTGCAACCCGTTGAGAGTTGTGATGTATCTCATTTTTTTCTTTCACAATAGGCCTTGCTTTCCAAGGAGGGGGGGTGAGGGGGGTGGAAAAGGCCCTCATCAACAATCACCCGAATTTTTGGAGATTGCTTAGAAGTTCTAGAAGTTCTAGTATGATTTGTTTATAGCTTTGTCTGCAACATTTCTTGGCCTACTGATTTAGACGTTCATGGAATTATTTGTGTTTGTTCCAATGAACTGTGAATATTCACTAGTGTCACACAAGAACAATAATCTCATGCTTTCTTTCGAACAACCTTCGCTTTTTTTGGGCTTCCTAATTGAAACAGTACCTATTTGGTCAAGTTTTGGTTAAAAAATAAATAAATATCTGAAATAAATATGATAATGCCCAAATCATATGAGATAAAATTATCCAAAAATCATATGAAATAAAATTATCTATAATTAAAATATAAAATAGATCAAATAACCTTATAATTATAAATCCCAACCACTCAATTTATCATAACCAACAACATAATAACAAGACATTTTAAAATCCAACATAATCATCATATGCACAACAAAGTCATTGAATTAAGAAACAAAGGGAAACTAAAAACCACAATTCATCACATCCACTCTTCTCCAAACTATGTGGGTGTAGTCTATGAACAAGATAAATTATCTTCTCCACTCACTCGAAACTCTCACGCCAAGCTATGGAGGAGTTGTTCCTACGATCACTTGAAATTTCTGTATTTTCCATTCAAAACGTTGGTAATCTCCTCGCACAAAACTTGTCAATATTCACTTTGTTGTCTATTATTGTCAGGATAGTATGCTACCTTATTTTCTTCAGAGAAACCTTCAGATCTAAACAACAGATGCTGACCTAATCACTATAACTTTGTAGACCAACTACTAGAGCTATAGTACACGATTTGGTGCCTCTAAATGGGTTACAATAGGAATTTCTATGAGAAAAATGACCAAGTGAATAGTAAGACAAAGATGGTGTACACAACTACCCCTTTGGCACTTGATACATTAGGTACTAGGCTACTGCAAACGTATCAAACATGATGAAAAATAAAAACTAAAGAAATTGCATGATAAATTTTGATATGAAATAATTATAGTTGAATTTTTGTGGTAAACTACATGAAATATTATAGATTAATATTCCATGGAGGAGCTACACCACTCCCAGTCAACTCCTTGATCCTGAAATACATAATCAACAATAATGTGACTAGAAAAATTTGAGTCAGAATCGACATAGAATTAGTGTTTCTACATGACATACATACTTCTTAATGTTAGGCCCCTATACTACTAGTGTAACGCTTTATTGTTATTAGTACAACCCCCTTATTATATTGTTGTACCCATGTAGTCCCCATATTGTTATTATTGTGCCCCATAGAAGCCCACTAGTGTTATTATTGTGCCCTTACATTATTATTGTTATGTTGGCTTTGATTATATTATGAACCCTTAGACTCGTATATATAGAAAGGAGGTCTTGTCATTTGCATCATCCAAGAATTGTTTATTTATTTAATGTAAAGGAGGTTTCCCCCTCGAAGAGGTTGAATTCTAAGGCATTGATCTATCTTTTCTATCTTTTGTGAGTTGGTTTCATAACATTTGGAATCAGAGCTTTGGATTCAAGGGTTTGCTGCTCCAAATAGGTCATCGTGGAATTTTTGCTATAAATTTTTTTCTGCGCCATTTCAGATCCTAAAACAAAAACCCATTTGAGAAGAAATCATTTTGAATCTCAGATCTGAATTTCAGAGCTTGTCTCGCTATATTATCGGAAATATGATCTGAGGAAGTTACGGTTTTTGCAAGCTCCAGAATTTAAGCTAAAATAGGTCATTGTGGAATTTTCACTATAACTCTTTCGCTTCAATGTTTCAGAAGCTAAGAAAAAACCCATTTGAGAAGACAATGGTCTAAACATTCACTCGAAATTTCAGATCCTATTTCACTACATTTTCGAAGATATATTCTGAGGAAGTTAAAGTTTTTGCAGACTCTCGAATTACATTCCAAATAGGCCACCTTGGGAAAATCGTCATAATTATCTATCTGAGCTTCAGATTGAAATTTCGTTAGAAGTTACAGAAAGAGGATGGAATTTAGTTTCTTGTATATATTTTTCAGAGCCAAAGGTTGAAATAGTGTCGTGGCACGTTGTACAAGTTCGCTTTACTGAACTAGTCTATAATCAGGTCACTGTGGGAGATTTTCCCTAACTCTTCCCTAGAGAATCCAATTTGGATTAGACTGGTGGCGTTGGAAAGAGGACGCAGAGGACTACCACAGGTCGCAATTTCAGAACTTGACGATCTGAAATTACATAGATACATCAGATTCAATATCAAGCTCCTACAAAGTGAAAAATGGTGTGTAGTTTTTTTTTTTAAATTTTTGCGTAAGCTTGGTTTGAAAAATTAGTTTGAAGGAATTTGAAGGGCATAGTGAAGCATTATTATCGGTAATTGATGCCCCGAGGAAAGAAAATGCAAACACCTAGTAAGAAACCTGAAATCTTTAGCATGAATCATGAAGAAGATGAAGAAATGCAACATGATATATCAAAATTACGAGACCAAGTGCAACAAGTGTCACTTGCACAGAAAGTAACAGAATCTAAGATGGATGGTTTAAAGAAAGAAGTAGAAGCTAAGATGGATGGTTTAAAGAAAGGCGTATAAGCTAATATGGATTGTTTAAAGAAAGGCGTAGAAGCTAAGATGAATGACGTGGAAGCTAAGATGGATGATTTGAAGATAGATTTGAGGACAGGCATGGAAGATTGAAGATAGATTTGACAAAGTCTCTACAGGAAATGCTTACTAATGGTGAAAGTGTAGTAAAGGAAACTCATGATGAGAACAAAAGAAATGTTAATCATGATTTCATAGACTCTAATGTTGGATCGAATATCCACCATATTCCAAAAATTGATATGAGGAAGTTTGATGGCAAGGATCCCACAACATGGATATTACAGATTGAGAAATTTTTTGATCTCAATAATTTGCAAAACACACAAAATGTATGTATCGCAATTTTATATTTGGAACCAAATTAGTTTGTATGGTATCAATGGCTTTTCTCTCGTAAACAAATTATCACTTGGGCAATTTTTATGGAAGAATCGACAACATATTATGAGGATACAAAAAGCAACACCTTTTTTAGCCAATTGATAAGTCTCAAACAAAAGGGTTCAATAATGGAGCACATTGAGGAGTTCCAAAAATTGGACATAAGGGTAAAAAATATTCCAGAGGAGCATAGTATTGATGTGTTCATAGGGACTTTAAAGGATAATATCCAACATGATGTTCGCCTTTGGGAACCTGATTCATTAGAGAAGACATTCAGGTTAGCAAGAAAAATGGAAAGAAAAATTATGGCAACCAGGAAGCATACCACTCACAACTATAAAGATGGAAGTGTTGTTTCCCCTAGTCTTCCACAACCTATAAGGTTGACACCACAACAATAGGAAGAAAAAAGAGAAAAAGGGATTTGTTACAGTTGTGATAGTAAATACACTAAAGGTCATAAGTGTGCTCAGAATTATTCTACATAGATTGTGAAGAGGAAGAAGAAAATGAGCAAGAAAGGTCAAAAGAAGAGGATATACTCCAGGAACAAAGCTTAGATAAAGAAGAAATGAATCCGACCATATCTTGTATTGCATTGGCTAGAATTACCACTCCTTAAACCATCAAGGTAGAAGGACAAATCAAGAAGAAAAAGGTAATAGTGTTGATTGCTTAAGGAAGTACCCACAATTTTATTCATTATAAGATAGCAAAAGAATTGAATTGCTTCCTATATCCAGCAGTAGAGTGTCAAGTGATGGTTGCAAATGGAGGAATGATAAATTGCTCTAGAAAGTGCCATAATATCAAGCTATCCATGGGAGAATATGTATTGACGAGCCCAATGCTTTCCATTACAATGGGAGGTGTTGATGTTGTACTAGTAGTCCAATGGCTACAATCCTTGGGTACACTAGCTTTTAATTTTCAAGAACTTTTTCATGAAATTTTGTTCAGGAGAAAGGAAGTTGAATTAATGGGTATCACAGGGAAACCAGGAAAGATAATCAACTCCGACGGAATGACAAAGATTCTAAAGAAAGGACAATGAGGCGTAATTGCACAATTATGTTCGCTAATTGTTCTCACATCAAAATCATGTATTTCTCCAGATCTCCAAAAATTCTTGGACAATCATTCCAAGGTATTTGAGACTCCCAAAGGTCTCCCACGTATTCGTGATGATGATCACACTATTCATTTTATTCCAGGATGTTTTCCTCCAAACGTCAAGCCCTATAGATATCCATATGCCCAAAGGAGTGAAATTGAACATATGGTTGTAGAAATGGTAGAGGTCGGTACAATTATACAACCAAATTTGATAAAAAATGGAAGGTATGAATGGAAGAATGGTGAAGCAGGGTGGGAACTCATTCAAAAGTTGCCAAATATCCCAGTTCGAACAATAATGCTAGAAATTGACAAGGAAGGAAAAAGCATATTGGAACCTGAAGCATTTATAGAACCGAGAAGTTGACAGCTACGAAATCAATCAATTTCAAAGCATCTCATCAAGTGGAAGAACTTAGCAGTTGAAGATTTCACATGGAAGGACAAGAATTTTGTATAGAAGCATCAATAACTACTCAAGCATTGAGGACAACACTTTTTGAAGGAGAGGGGCATGTTAGACCCCTATACTACTAGTGTAACCCCTTATTATTATTAGTACAACCCCCTTATTATATTGTTGTACCCATGTAGTCCCCATATTGTTATTATTGTGCCCCATAGAAGCCCACTAGTGTTATTACTGCGCCCTTACATTATTATTGTTATGTCAGCTCTAATTATATTATGAACCCTTAGACTCCTATATATAGGAAGGAGATCTTTTCATTTGTATCATCCAAGAATTGTTCATTTATGTAATGTAAAGGAGGTTGCACCCTCGAAGAGGCTGAATTAAGCTATTGATCTATCTTTTCTATATTTTTTGAGCTGGTTTCATAACACTCAAACATCGGTCTGCATTGATGTGGTTTCTCATGCTCAAAAAATTCAAACAATAAGTAGACATTTCCTGAGGTTGCATCACAATTGCAAACATATTTTTCACAATATGTGCCCAAATTTGCATTGTGCCCTAAACACTCTCACAGAGTTGAATCATCTTCTATGGTACGCTTGGCTAAAGAGTTGATAGGCTTAGTGCCTTAATAGATAAATCCATGGTACCATTATGTTTAAGTGATTTGAATGGGAAAGTTAGTGTTTTTTGTGCTAAACTCCAATTCAGAATTATATACAAGTGTTTGAGGATTTATGAGTTAAATTGCAAGTTATCCATGAGTTTTTATGTAAATTTTATGAGAAAATTAACATAAGTAAAACACTAAACATTAGCATATATTAGACGAGATCACCATAAAGAATAACACAACAACACATGATGAAGGATTTCACCCCTCCTGGGCTATGCCTCCTTGGTCTAGCTTCCATTTGGTTGACCCTATTAAATTATTCTCAGAATTGTGAATACATACATTTACAGTGCTCCAATGGCTCTGAAACATGTTCCAATTGCTTCAAAATAACCAAAAATTCTTGTCTAGCCTTGACCTTCTCCAAAATAGGACAAAAACCTCAACAAGTTATGAGTTCCTCTAGCTTGGCTATTATTCGCTCTACAAACTCCCCAAAATACAACATTGGTCCTATAATTTTGCCCCACATTGTACTAACAAAGATCCAATTTAACCAAAATCCGGTGAAAACATGGGTGCATTAAAATGGCTTACAAGGCTTAAGGTCTGAAAAATGTGGTCATGTGGGGGGGCACGTGCCTGGGGCCAGGGCCAACTGTCCTCCCCCATCGCTGTTGGAAATAATACTGAGACGGCGGGGTGAATCAGTATTATCAAATCAATAACGTTTTCATTTCATACTTAGATTTATATACACTACTTCAATGAAGGTAACTGGCGTGTACATGCATCTGTCTTTAAAACAACCAACATTTATCCAACAAACCTATGATTCAGTTGATTCATCATATGTTGATCTTTAATCAGTGCATCAGTACTTCATTAACCATATAGATAGTAACCATGTGTAGTAATAACAGAATAAACCATCACACATAAGAAACACACATGAACACCAAGAATTAAGGTGGAAACCCAATGCTGGACAAAAACCACCTGTGGCTATCCTCTTTTAATATAAGAAAAACATGTTTACAATCTTGTATTAGTGCAGAATCATACCACTATGCATGCACCCACCTGCAGAAGGCTACAACCTTCTCTCATTCTCTAGCTTCTACTGGAAGGGAGCTACAACCCCCTAGCTATTGTACTAGCCGATTCATTTACTATTACATAGGTGTCGGCCTACAAAATGCTCCAAACTTCACTCATTCTCTAGCTACTACTAGAACGGAGCTCCAACTCCTTGGCTATTGTACTGGCTGATATGTTAACTAGTACTTAGGCGCCAACCTACAGAAAGCTCATCCTTCTCTCTTCCTCCAGGGACCAGGTTTCATAAATTTTCAGACTGGATACTCCTAGAACAAAACACCACAATCTGAAGGCCTCGTTTCATCAAATTTTCATACTGGATCCATCAACAACATTGAAGCTCAAAATTAATCATCACTGCAATACAACCAATCACTGAGAACCCATCATCACTAAAGCAAATCACATTCAATCAATTTGAAGATTCAAAACACTTTCATCAAAACATAGTCATCAGAACACATAGAAGAACCTAGAACTCTACGTCAACAACCAAAACCATTTGCAACTTCAAAAATCATATTTCATAATGTATACGCTACTTCGATGTGTCAAACAAGCTTGTATATGTGCTTTTGCTAAAGCGAAATAGTTTATAGATCTGCAAATACTAACATAAAACTTTAGATCTATTCCAGACTTCAGTCATGCCTAGATCATAGCATTTACATAGTAAAACATGCTTAAGCAATCAGATCTAGCTGAATCAGCATTAGATCATGCAATGATAAATCATTTCAGTTATTATGATCCTTATCTAACATTGTATCCAAGGTGCACAAAATATTTCTGATCTGGAATTTATCCAGGACAAAGAATTAAAGGTATTACAGACTCAGGTGCATGGATGTGACTATGTTACCTTATGCAACGGATCGATAATATTGCAAAATACATAGACACTGAAGTAGTTAGAGAAAAAAAAATAGTAAAACATGTAAACATGACAAGTTTAATAAGGAGTTCACCCAATACTCTTGGGCTACATCTACTAGTCCAGCCTTCAATGGTGGCCTCTCTATTATGTTTTCAAAGAAGAGTCTTACAACAGTGAACTCAATTTGAGTCTCACTCAACAGATATAAATCAGTAGGACTGGACTTGGATCCCCCAAGTCTCTGAAGTACGCCGACTCTCCTTACCGAATCTCAACCTTTATGGGTCACAGTAGTATGAGCCCAATCTGAGACTTGTCAAGGATTTCACTTGAATCTCTCAAGCCTTCTCAGGAGTACACAGACTCTTTGAATCTCTTTTGCTCAATGCTTCCTTCATGTTAGCTTGGCTCTGTTCTTTGCTCTTAGTTTTCTTACTCACTTTTCTCATTGCCTGCTTTGCTTCTATCAGTTTGTGACTTTAAAGCCACTCTACTTTATGTTTGTTCATTTTCGCTTCCCGGTGCTCTGGTTCTCCTGCCCCTGTCCATTTCATTTCCTCTGTTCAGCGTCATCATCACTGCATAATGCCTTACAGGGAGGTGGCCACCTATTTCATAACGAACTGAGTTTCAGTTTTCTTGGAAATATTTGAACGGTTGCTATTTCGATTTAATTCCTAGATTGCCCATGAACATGATTCCTTTGCCAACTCATCATTCATGTCGGACTTGAAACTTTATACAACTTGGACTATTTACCCCATTAAATCCGGTCATCCATCGGATCATATGTCTGCCATCAATCTGGAGCCTTCAGATCCTATGGTCTCCGTCCATATCGGGCGGGTAAGTTGTATGATGTTTACGCATCCGATGTGAGTAGTTTTATCTCTCTTCCACCAGATGCATGGAACCTAGTGTGTGGCATCGGGTGGGACTTGGTCGAAACTGCTTACCACTCGAAGCCCTTCCGATATATTGCTGTTTTCGTGTGGGACCCGCCTCTAACGGAATCGACGAATTGCATATGGTTTTTTACTTCCTGGGTCTGGTCACTCGGGGCTTTTTCTTCTCTGAGGGTTTTGCCCAGTGATATGCGATTAGCGACTTGTCGGTAATCGCATCTCAGAAACCTCCCCCGGTTTTCAAAAGGGCTTCCTATTTTGCTGTTTCGCAGGAGCGCGTGTTACCATGGGCCAACGGTCTGTGAACTTGACCGAGGGTCCTTGTTGCTCAACGCTGCTCACAAATTACAACCGTTTGAGGATATTTCTGATAAGCTCGACCTTTGCAAGTCTTTGAAACTTTGGCGTGAATTTTACATAGTTGTGAAAACTTAGAGAGTTCTTTAGGATCCGATTCGGATCACGGCCTTCCCACTGAAAAATATTTTGGGCCACCAAAGGTTGGTTTTTAAGAATCAATCAAGTGAGGGTACAGATTCCTCGCTTTCCCAATTTCTATCCATTTCACACTACTTGGTTTTGAACCTTTGAGCCCAATTCGTAGGTACTCAACATCCCCCTATGCTTAGTTCTCACCTTCCTATCCATAACTGTATCTTCCTGCAACTCATTGAGATATTCATGTAACAGATCATCAATAGAAGGCAATTGACTCTACTCTTCGGGATCTTGAATCAATGAAGGTTCAAATAGTCTCAAGCTGTTTGCATTAACAACAGAGTAGATGTGCATGTAAGCTGGTAAATCAAGGCAAAAAGCATTCTCACCAATTTTCTCAAGTATCTTGAAAGGTCCATACCTTATTGGCTTCAGCTTCCTACCTTCAACTTGCATTTTTGTCTTTGCTGATTTACAGCCAGACTTGAACACCAACTTGGAAACTATGCTTAGTCTGATGCTTATCATGTCTTGCCTTGTACTTGGCTTATCTCTTTTCCAGTTGTTCCTGTACTGCCTATTGAATCTCTTGGATTTGTTCGATGAACTTGATTTCCTTGTCCACATCATTGTGTCCATCAACCTGCATGTCTTTACCAAAGACAAAAATCAAAGGAGACCTTGGTGCGAAACCAAAACAGGTCCGAAAAGGAGATTTCTGTGTAGAAGAATGTTTAGATCGGTTATAAGCATGTTGCACATAACATAAATGTTCATCCCAAAGCTTGGGATGCTTGCCACAATAGCCTCTGAGCAACTGGATCACTGTCCTATTGACCACTTTTGTTTGGCCATCTGTTTTTGGATGAAAAGTTGTGCTCTTCTTTAGTCTGGTGTCCATCAATTCCCACAAACTTGAACAAAATTTCCCAACAAATTGGGTATCTCGATAAGATATAATGGAAGTAGGTAATCCAAAATGAACCCATACATGCTGAAAGAACAACTTTGCAGTTTGTTCAGTTGTAATCTATTTGTTACAATGTATTAAAATACACATTTTGTTGAACCTATCCAAAACAACATATAAATAGTCATGACCTTTTCTAGATTTAGGCAGTCCTCCAACGAAGTCCATAGAAACACTTTCCAAAGGATGAGAAGGAAATGGTAGTGGAGTGTACAAGCCTAGTTTTCTATTGTTGGGTTTTCTTTTAGCACACATGGTACACCCTCTTACATATCTAGAGATTGTCTCATTCATTTTTGGCCAATAAAAAAATCTTTGCAGCTGTGCAACTGTTTTACTTACACCAAAGTGACTTGATATTAGAGAAGTGTGTGCTTCTCAAATTATCTTTACTCTTTATGTTTGAGGAATGCATAACTTTCCCAAATGATACAAGAGTTGGTCCTTAACATGATAATCCAATTCTTCTACTTATTTACCATGACTTAAAGTTGCATATACATCTTTAAAATCTATATCCTGAGCATACTGTTCAATGTAGGTTTCATGCAATACTGAATTATGCTTAAGTATAGAGGATGCATTTAAGATTGGTCTGGATAACATATATGCAACTTTGTTGTGTATGCCCTTTTATATCTGATGGCAAGATGAAATTGTTGTAGAAAACCCATCCACTTATAGTGTCTTGATTGCAACAACTTAGTTTGTGAGTGTAAATATTGAAGTGGTTGATGATCAGTATGTATAACTGTCTCTTTGCGCATTAAATAATGTTTCCACCTTTTCAGACTCTGTACTAATGCATACAATTCTTTATCATATGTGGGATAATTATCTACTGTAGAATTAAATGTCTCATAATGATAACATATGTGTAATGTCCCTTAATAATAATAATAATAATAATAATAATAATAAATAATAAATAATAAATAATATAATATAATATTAAAATACAAGAAAATAAATAATAAAAAATAAATAAAAAATAGTAATAGTAAATAGATAATAAATAACAATACTAAATCTCTAAATAAATATAAATAAAAATAAACAAAAAAATAGTAAAAAATCAGTAAAGTTATCAAAAAGTTAAAAAAAAAAGAAATAAAAGAAGAAAGCAGTAAAGTTGCATGTTGACACATGGAGTGTGTACATGTGGTTCCTCTTCCAATGTTTGCTCTATTTAATATATGGTGTGGAAGATAAGAGGCATTCCATCATTCCATCATTCCATCATCCATTCTCTTGGGAGAATAGTGTTGTGAGACAAAGGATTCCCTGGCAGTAGTACATTGATTGAGGGCTCGCGGGTCACCAGTTGTAGCAAGATTTTGTGCAATTGATCCTACGGTTGGGTGGAGAGTCTTCCCCAAGACTTTGTTGCAGTTATCAGAATTCAACTAGCGTTCAACCCTAAAATCATAAGTGAGAAATTCTCATATTTCTAAAATTTGATGTTAATTAGTTGATAAATTGTGTGTTGATTATAAATCGCATGATTAATCTAATTAATTACATGTTTTTATTTCGGGGTTGTTACATATGCTATCAGAGCCTAGGTTCAACTCTTAGGGCCTATAGACATTTTAATGTAGAAAACTTCCGAGTGTGGCTATGACTTGAAGCTTTTGACTCTAGTTGTGACTTATCACTCACATAATGTGGCTCTGCAAGTTGCGGCTACAAATTTTCTCATTGTCCCTCTTTGGCTTTGGCTCTATCCTCAATTCCGCCAAAAGTTACCAAATAGGATTTCACCTTGGTTACCGGGTAGGTTCAGACCTTAGGCTAGAATCCGAGCAAGAAGGTCGCAGTTTACCCTGAATTTTTTTTTTTGAATTTGGAATTGTCTTATTTTAATAAGATTTTAATTACAATTCCTTGTTAAATATTCGTTTTCTATGACATGCAGTAGCGTGTATTTAAGGTGTTACAAACGATTTTTTGTAGTGACCTTGTTAATCCTCTTTAGTTAGATATGTCAGTACTGCATGTATTTAGAGCTTCTCTGTGGCCTCGAAGCTGTGCAATATATATTATTATTGCTACCTGTTGGGTTATAGGGATTTGCTTATTCTTTCGAAAAATTAAATATAATAACGGTAGGCTCACTTTACACAGAGTATTGTTGACTTTTCTTTAGCATTACGAGTGTTTTGAAAGCTTCATGAAATGCTTACAGGGTTCAGATCTTAAAAAAAAAAAAAAAAACTTTCAGTTGGTACTTTTAATACTTCTTCTGTTGCTTGTTCATTAAAATTGACAGGTTATAGATATAGGGTTCCGTACATCTGATTGTAAGCATGTTTCCTCAATTGTTCCTCTTTTGGATCATATCATTTTTGGCAAGACCATTTATAAGTAGCCTGCATAAATGGTTTTGTTTTTTTTTGTGCCCTTTTCACACATTGTAAAATTTCTGCATTTGGCATTACGATGAAGTACTGGTCAGCAATTCGTGCTAGATTGTTTGGATATTAGCTTCTCATTTTGGTCTGCTATGAGTATTTCCTTGGAATGTGTTCTACTCAAAGCCTTACGGTATATTTTAGTCTTAGTAGCAAAATCGTAAAGATTTGGAATAGCCTGTTTGATTAAATGTCTGATTTTCATTAGAACTAATTTATTGTTGTTATTTCATTCTCTAGTTGCATGAATTTTCTTCAACTGAAATCGGTTCTTTAAATAGAGTTTTTGGGTGTCTATGTAACTGATCTCTCATTACTAATGTAGAAACCCAAACACAGTTTCGTAATTAACTGAGCTAAATAGTTCACCCATATGACCATCTGAGACCTGACGCCATTTGACTTTGCAAACAATTTATAGAGGAACGAATAGTTTTACATAGATGCTAAATAAATGAGCACAAATTTTCTTGAGTTCTCTTTCAGCTGTTTCCTTGTTTCCTTACTCTCACTAAATTTTAAATTTGTTTTCACTCTTTATTGAGAAATTTAATGGTTTCATTGCTCCATTTTATCTGACTAGGTTGTCGGATCTCAGTTTATTTAAATTTTTATATCTTATAAAACTTTGATTTATATCATTGCTAACTAGTCCTTTCCTAACAAAACAATTAAATTTGGCACAGGCTAGGGTAGATCTCGCTTTTTTTTACTCATTTCCGGATCTACCCTCTATCAAATAAGATAAGTCCAGGATGCATAGTCTACTATCATTTCAAGTGAGTTACTATTATTCAAGTTTGGAAAAATATGATGAATACCGGTCTTCTTCCTCTTTCAGCTCAGTAATTTATTTCTGAATGGATGTTCATGTTCTAACTCATACTTTCTAGCAACATCTTACTTCCAAATGCCATTAAGAATCAAACAGACCCTATAATGCTTGAATGACCTTTTAATGGATGCTAACAATTGATTGGTTCAAGTGATTTTTTTGTTTCTTTAAGGACTGCAACATCGAAGTCTAAGGAATAGAAAAAAGTCAAGGTCATATAGTTTATTCTCACAATCCTAGAGATGTTTTCATGTTGAACACACTTTTAACATATTAATATTGTGGATTGATTTCATCTGGATGTCCTACTTCCTGAGCCTAATGTCACCCCCCAAATTTGCTTAGGCTTGCTGAATCACTGTCCGAGAGTTTTTTGTGAGTGATTTGATTTTATTTGTGAATTATTAGAAGGGTAGTTGAGGTGCATGCTTTCCTACATCCTTATGGGCTATAAATTCTGAGTTATTGCTATGGTAACACTTAATAAACTTGTGGATGGTGATAATCTACCCATAAATGACGATGTATAATTCTTTGAAAGATCGGTATATTTTCTGTCTATCAGCTTATTTTCACATGAATTTTTCCTTGAGAATCCTATGATACCATGGTATGATGTTAAATATATCTTGAATGATGGTCATTTTTAAACATTGTAAACAACTGAATTTCACATCCTAAACATTCATTTCTTGTGATTGAACAATATGCCAACTGACATGATTCGATCCACATTGGATGTCATTTTCCCTAAAAAAAATTAGCACTATTGATATGGTATACTGGCATGTTTTTGTGGAGGAACAAATCTTTAATGTTGGTGTAACTACTCACCACTAGTTCATTTTACAACACAGTTTACATAGTGTTTGAAGTATTTGATAATTGATGTTGAAAATTGTAATATCCTCATCATTTGTAGTGCTCTAAAATAGTGAAATCTATTTCAATTCACAATGGTATAAACTCTGATATCTTATTACCTTTAGATGATCATTGTTTATGTGGCAAAATTGTTAACTCTATCCACTTGCTTCTGTTCATTATTTTATGGTTTCAATCTGATCTAAAAACAAAGAGATAACATTCCTTGAATGTTGATAATATTATTCACTATTTATTTGGGATAGATTGTTGTTCTCATTGTCCTTTAGCGATAGAAGTTTGCTTGGCATTTCTCTGGTCTATTATTGCAAGAACACAACTCTCTGAATATGATATTCTAACGATGACAACAAATCCTTGATGATTAAGATGTGGTGAACTAATTAGAAGTGCTTACTTAGCTAAGACAGATACTTTTATGGAACATCTAAATCATGTTTAAACTTTATGATACATCTAAATCGTACACTATGGTTTCAGTTTATTTTAATTAACTATTATGATGTTGAGTATAAGGTTACATGAGGTTTCGTGATATAATGATAGGAGGATAACAATGAACATGTGGTGCTTATAGTGATGATGTGTCCTTATGATGATGATGACATGCATAGGCATTATGATGTTATGTTGAGGTATATTGACATATTCATTTACTATGTGATGATAGGTATTTAATGTTGAATACTCATGATGGATATGATATGCATAACGTGGCATAGGAATTATGATGCTATAATATGAGGTTTATTGACATGTGGTTCATTTGTTATGTGAAGTCATGATATGTATTTGATGAAAATATGTTGATGTTATAACTTATGATGGTATTTCATAAGGTGAAGCATGTGTGATAGTTGCATACAAATTTATGACATGCATGAGCATGCAGTTCCTTATTATTCATAATGTTGCGATTAACAATGATGAATGTTCTCATCATGACATGCAAGATTTGGCATGTGGATTATTTTCTATGATACTATGATGGTATAGCTAATGCATTGGTTGCATGTTGAGGTGTGATGATTGACCGAACTCCACAAGTGGGCTGAGAGGGCCGGTTTATTTGATGATCTCGTGCGAGCCCATATGCACGAGGGAGAATAAGTAACGCCATATGGGCTAGGGACAAACTCAATCAACACTACATATGTTAGTGGTTCCTTTGGCTGGTGTAGCTCTTGATGGATAGCTCTTGAAGGGCTATGGGACCATCTTGAGGAGGCCAAGTGCTTGATGTTCTAGGCTAGGTGCCTATTATTGGATTGGGATGCTAAAGTCTAGTGGAGGTGGAAGGACTTCGATGCCTGGGGTTGTGTGCCTTAGTAAGTTGTGGAAGGAGTGGGCCAAGCTTGCGAGATGCCCGTAGTCATTGAGTATCGTATCTGATGTCTGCCTTGGGGCAGATGAGGTCCGAGTCAGGTGCGAGCCTTAGGGCCAGCCTTGGACTAGGATACAGACCAGGGAGGCTTATGCCTGGTTTTGAAAGTGGGAAAAAGGACAGATATTCCTTGGGATTTCCCGGGTGTTGTGAAACTTTTGATACCTGCTGCTTATACTAGTTCAACAGAGGGTGCCGGCAAGCATGAAGTAATAAATAAGAAAATAAAATGTTCAATAATCCAACTTAACTTCGGGGTGAAGTTCCTTAAAGTGGGAGAGTATGTAATGTCCCTTAATAATAAATAATAAATAATAATAATAATAAAAATATTAAATAATAAATAATATAATATAATATTAAAATACAAGAAAATAAATAATAAACGATAAATAAAAAATCGTAATAGTAAATAAATAATAAAATAATAAATAACAATAGTAAAGCTCTAAATAAATATAAATAAAAATAAATAGAAAAATAGTAAAAAATCAGTAAAGCTATCAAAAATTAAAAACAAAAGAAATAAAACAACAAAGCAGTAAAAATCAGTAAAGCTATCAAAAAGTAAAAACAAAATAAATAAAACAAGAAAGCAGTAAAGTTTCATGTTGACATGTGGAATGTGTGCATGTGGTTCCCCTTCAAATGTTTGCTTTATTTAATAGATGGTGAGGAAGACGAGAGGCATTCCATCATTCCATCATCCATTCTCTTGGGAGAATAGTGTTGTGAGACAAAGGATTCCTTGGCAGTAGTACATTGATTGAGGGCTCGAGGGTGGCCAGTTGTAACAAGATTTTGTGTAATTGAGCCTACGGTTAGGTGGAGAGTCGTCCCCAGGACTTTGTTGCAGTTAGCAGAATTCAACTAGCATTCAACCCCGAAATCACAAGTGAGAAACATCATCGCCATAGGTAAGTTGTATCTACTCATATTTCTGAAATTTCATGTTAATTAGTTGATAAATTGCGTGTTGATTATAAATAGCATGATTAATCTAATTAATTACATGTTTTTATTTTGGGGCTATTACAATATGGGTTTACCGTGCTGCATCAACACTGCTCCCATGGAATAGTCACTGGCATCCGTTTCAATCTCAAATGGTCTTTGAACATTGGGTAGTGATAGTACTGGTGTTATACTAATATTTCTTTTAAGGTGTCGAAGGCTTTCTGCTGTTTGCTTCCCCATTCAAACACCTTGTTCAATCCTATTAAAGCATGTAAGGGAGCTGCAATCAAGGAAAAGTTAGAAATAAAATTTCTCCAATATTGTGCTTCTCCTAGGAAGCTTCTAACTTTTGTAGTAGATTTGGGTTTAGGATATTTTAGAATGACTGCAACCTTAGAGGGATAAATCTTCAATTCACCACTCCCTACAATATGACCCAAATAATTCAAACATGTTTTGCCAAATTCACATTTTGAGAGCTTAACATAAAGATTCTCTTTTTTCAAAACATCTAGAGTCTGCTTGACATGCTTTAAATGTTCTTCCCATGTTTTACTAAATATAAGAATGTCATCCAAATATACAAAGACAAAATCATCAATAAAAGGCTTGAGTACATCATTCATTATTCTCATGAAAGTAGTAGGAGCATTAGTTAAGCCAAAAGGCATAACCAACCACTCATACAATCCATAAATTGTTTTGAAAGCAGTCTTCCATGCATCTTGCTCTGCAACTCTGACCTGATGATAGCCACTATGCAAGTCCAACTTGGAAAAATAAACAGCTTCTTTCAACTGACCTAATAGATCATCTATGCGAAGAAGGGTATAATGATTTTTTATCATTATCTTATTCAGTGCTCGGTAATCAATGCACATTCTCCATGAGACATCTTTCTTTCTCACCAAGACAATTGGGGACCCACAAGGCAATGTGCTAGGTCTTATGAACCCTTTCTCGAGCTGCTCCTGTACCTGCTTCTTGATTTCTGCATTCTCTAAAGCGGACAACCTGTACATTTCGATGTTAGGCAATGGAGCATCTTGCTACAAATTAATATCACGTACTATTTCCTTTTTGGGTGGCAAACCTTTAGGTTCTTGAAATAGTATATCATATTCTGAAACAACTTTTTCTAAATCAACTTATTGTTTAGCATTACAGCCTTCAAATACATTGGTTTTATAGGGTTTCTTTTCCTTTACAACCATCAGTAAAAATTGTTTGCATGAATTTACAATTCTTTTCATCTACCCTGAGTTTATGAGAGTATAATTATTCTTGAGTTTATGAGCTCTTACAATATATTCGATTCCATCTTTAACGAGTTGATACTTGTTTTCAGCTCTATAAAAAATAGCTTTCCTATCATATAAGTAAGGACTTCCTAAAACAATTCAACATATATCCAAGGGAACAATATCTAACTCAACCTCATCTACAAATTATGACCCAAAAGAAAACCTAAGATCACATTGTGTAGTCAATTGTAGCTATGCTTTATCACATAACCAACCCAATGGATATGGCTTTTTGTGAGGTGTGGTTAGTAATCCCAATTTCTTTACAATTGTTTCAGAAATTAAATTTACTTGTGAGCCACTATCAAACAAAGTATCATTCTTTTGAAGCTTGGAAACAACTCGAATATAAAAAAGCTTATATCTTTTCCTCTCTTTTTCTTCATTATCAGTAGATTGTGCAGAATTACTAGCAAATGCTTCAGAATTTTTACCATTTATATTTGTGGCTGCAATGGTTGTTTCATCTCCTGAATTTGACCCTAAATCCTTTTGAATAGCTGTAGTAGTCTTCTTCTTCTTGCCATCGTACTTCTTGGGTTTCAGCTCCAAATGCAGAATCCAGTAGTGTTCATCATCATGCTCATCCTTCTTACAGTGAGTGCATTAAGACTTGGTCTTTTGTACAATATTTTTCTTCCTCTCTTTCCATTTTTGTTTTTCTTTTCTCCTTATTCTTGCTTGCAGTGGGTTTGGATGATCCCCCAACTTCGGGGTTCACATTCTTGCCTGTAGCCTCTAGATGTGTAGCTTGAACAGATACCTCATCTATGCTAGTGGGATTAAACATGAGAATAGTGTTCCTTAAGTAGCTGTGTCGACCACCTATATACTTCAACAGAGTTTCAGGTGAGTCTAAATAAATTCCTAGAATCAAAGCTCTTTTCCTAAATTCTTGAGTGTAACTTTGTACACTTTATGCTTTTAATTGTCGAAGAGTTTGCCAACTCATCATGGCTTGCTGCATATAGGCTAGTGGATAGAATTTCTTTTTAATTGTAGAAACAAATTCACTCCAGACAGAAATAATCTTACCATGCTTCTTGATGTCAACTTATGTCCTGCCTTCCCACCATACCAAGGCAGTGCCTCCAAGGCGTAGGCTATCCAGCTAAATCTTACTATTGTCTGAATCAATGCACTGCAACCTGTAATAAACATCAATCTGTCTAATCCAATATCCAACTTCTCTGAATTCAACTCTCCATCATATATTGGTAAATCAAATTTAACATCTAATTTTATCAAAGATGTCTTCTTTTTGTTTTCAGGGCTACTAGGAGGTGTGGGAAGCTTATCTTCTTTCCCTTTGCCTTTAGAGTGGTCATGAAGGAGAGATTCTTCTACTCCTTTATCTTGTTTGGAGTTTGATGCATCTTCCTCTCTACCTTTCTTGAATTCTCTATACATTTACTCTACCATGGCTCTCATGGTCATGAAACTATCCACGAACTAAGGGTCTAATTCCAACGGACTTTCTTCTGACATTTTCCTCTTAGGATAGACTCTTCCAGTTTCAGGGTTAGTTTCAACTAACTCACCTTCTCCTAATTTAAGCTTTGATCTAGTTAGAATTCAACAATAAAATACAGAACAAGCTTGTTTGAACTTAGTAACCTAGAGCTCTGATACCACTTGATCTGGAATTTATCCAAGACAAAGAATTAAAGGTATTATAGACTCAAGTGCATGGATGTGACTATGTTAAATTATGCAACGGATCGATACAATTGTGAAATACATAGACACTAAAGCAGTTAGAGAAAAACAATAGTAAAACACGTAAACACGACAAGTTTAATAAGGAGTTCACCCAATACTCCTGGGCTACGTCTCCTGGTCCAGCCTTCAGTGGTGGCCTCTCTATTATGTTTCCAAAGTAGATTTTTACAGCAGTGAGCTCAATTTGAGTCTCACTCAACAGATATAAATCAATAGTACTGGACTTGGATTCCCCAAGTCTCTGGAGTACACAAACTCTCCTTACTGAAACTCAACCTCTATGGGTCACAGTAGTATGAGCCCAACCTTAGACTCATACATGACAGGCCTATGCCGAGGAGTTCACTTGAATCTCTCAAGCCTTCCCAGGAGTATGCAGACTCTCTGACTCTCTTCGGATCTGTCTGGCTCAATGTTGCCTCAGGTAAGCTTGACTCTATTCTCTACTCTTAGCTTTCTTACTCACTTCTCTCACTGCCTACTTTGTTTCTGTCAATTTGTGGCTTTAAAGACAATATATTTTCTGTTTGTTCATTTCTGCTTCATGGTGCTCTGGTTCTCCTCTCTATCTGTTTGAATTCCTCTATTCGGTGTCATCATCAATGCATAACGCCTTACAGGGAGGTGGCCACTTGTTTCATAAGAAACTAAGTGTCAGTTTTCTTGGAAATGTTTGAATGATCATTATTTCCATTTAACTCCCAGATTGCCCGTGAACATGATTCCTCTGCCAACTCATCGTTCATGCCGGACTTCAAACTTTATACAACTCAGCCTGTTTACCCCATTGAATCCGGTCATCCGTCGGATCATATGTCTGCCATCGATCTGGAGCCTCCAGATCCTATAGTCTCCATCCATATCGGGCGGGTAAGTTGCATGACATTTACCCGTCCGATGTGAGCAGTTTTCTCTCTCTTTCGCCAGACGCGTGGCACCCAGTGTGTGGCATCGGGTGGGACTCAGTTGAAATCTCTTACTGCTCGAAGCCCTTCTGATATCCTGCTGGTTTTCATGTGGGACTTGCCTCTGATGGAATCGGCAAATTCCGTATGGTTTTTGACTTTCTGGGTCCGGTCGCTTGGGGCTTTTTCTTCTTTGAGGGGTTTTCCAGGCGATATGCGATTATCGCATATCAGAAACCTCCCCCATTTTTCAAAAAGGCTTCTTGTTTTGTTGTTTCATGGCAGTGCGCGTTACCATGGGCCAATGGTCTGCGCGTTTGACCGAGGGTCCTCATTGCTGGCACTGCTCACAAATAACAATTGTTCGAGGATATTTCTGATAAGCTCGACCTTTGTAAGTCTTTGAAACTCTGGCATGAATTTTACAGAGTTATGAAAACATAGAGAGTTCTTTAGTATCCGATTCAGATCAATTTCAGGCCACCTCATAATCATAGCCCCTACAACATAACATATACTTCAGATAGAAGTATTCCTCAGAAACCCTTTCACTTGCACTCTTTTGCCTAATGACCTTATCCTCCTTATATAGTTCTTCTCCTTTCTCAATATGTCAGACCAAAACCACTTAGGGCCCATGGTATTCTTGGGCGGGATCAAATAGTCATTACTCTGCTCAATATTGTGGGCTAATATCATGGTATTGACCCCTGGTATTGTCTCGTCTTGAATTTCCTTTTTTTCCAACCTATACGTGCTTTTACTCTTGTGAGAGTGCGTGTATAAATATACTCTCTTTTTGTTTTTTGGACCTGCGTATACATGCTACTTGGAAAAAATGAACCAACGTATACCTCTCTTTCTTCAATCTCTAGAGTCTGATCTGTAGTCCTTTGTTGTTAACCTCTTTCACTATGAACCATGATATATGCAAGTTTCCATCAAGGACAACATCTGCATCATAATGCCAACAATCTCCCCCTTTGGAATTGATGGCAACAACAACACCAAGACACTCTCCCCCTTCGACATCAAGGGCAAAGTGCGGACCCAGATATTCTACCCCTTTGATATACATCGTGTTGTCCATGATCCCCCTGAGTACATGTTCAATTCTTTGATTAAGCTCCCACTTTGTACATGTTGAGATGCACTAAACCATCCATGCTCCCCCTAAGCACATGCAAAGTCTGCAAAAATATTTTCCAAAAGAAAATCATGACTCTATAACTCAACTATGTGAGTATGACCTTCCTATCACCAATTACTCATGCATACATCAATCTCCCAACCAAGTGGGGATACACCAAATTTGACTCATCCACCCAACCAAGTGGGGATATACCAAATGTTTATACATGACTAAAATAGCAATTATTACATCATCCTTCCCATGCATAGTGGGGTTACAAATTAGGTCTTTACATGACCTTTACATCAAACGATATACATGACATTGATAACAAGGACCAACAATCTAAACAATAACATGATAGTCATCAACCACTACCATACACCATATATGATATGCACCATCAGCATCTGTCAACAACATCAACATCAATAGCCTGTATATGTCCATCATCAAAAGAGTCACCTGAATCAAACGACTATGTGGATTAAGTAATATAATTATCATCATATACCAAGGTCTTCTAATATAATGCCAACAATGCATTATTAGAAACATATGCTCCCCTTGAACCTATGGCAAATATTCACTATCAGACCTGATCATTGCATTTGTTAGTAAGAATCATCAAGGCATCATCATCAACCAGTTATTCATCAACTTATTAACAGCTTATGAGGGCCAAAAACACTTTCACATATCATCAGCAGATTGTAACCATCATCAATCATAACATAGTAGATAATTGATAATTGACTAAACCATTTCAGACCCCTTTTCCTGAGTCTGTCCCACTGCTTTTTCTTCAAAACACCATATATGCGACTGTGCAACTTCTAACTCTTGTATATACGAACCTTCTCTTCATGATAACTGCATATGAGATTTAGAACACTGAAGTTTCACACATTCATCTCCCCCTGAGTCTGTTATGTCTGTATGCTATTCTATGCCACATCTTTTTTACTGTACTTCCTTCTTCTTCCATGTCTTTGAGTGTGATGATGTTTTCTCCTTTTGGTATGGTGGACAAAATTTGTTCCTGCATTCCTTTTCTATATGTCCAAACTTGTTACATGCATAACATCTTACATATTTTATATTCCTCCTATAGCAGTCAATGGCTTTGTGACCAAACATATTGCAAGAAAAACAATATCCCTTAAAGTACCTAGAATCTGATGATATTTTTGTGTGATGATTATTAGCTTGAACCATTCCACTTCTGCATCTAGCTATAACATGTCCAAAATTATGATGTACAAAACATTCAACATTATTCATTAGATGAAATAACCGACGATGACTTCCATAGTTAGGAGTAAATGATTTTCTTTGAAGACTTTATTTCCTTGGTTGTTGATGGGGTTGACCTCTTATCTACTTATTAATCATTTCAGAATTTTTATTAGAGTTCCTTGCCTCATCTTGTAAGCTATATTCACCTTCAACAGTTTCATGAAAGCCAAGACCAGTTTTGATGGTAGGAGACCTTTGACTACTAAGAATATTATCCAAAATCTTAGTATTGTGTTGAAATCGTAACAGTGTATCCTTTTCTTCTAATTTACCTTTTAAGATATTTTCTTCAACGTGATATTGCTCTTCCTTTTCCAGATATTACTTCTTCATGATTTCTTTCGTCTTTCTTCCTTCTTCCACTTGTTTCCTTAATTTGAGAATCTCATTTTCTTCGTCTTCATCTGTTTGAGGTAGTTCTTCATTCTGCTTATTTGAATTTTCAAGATCTTCTATTAGAGAGAGGATCTTAGCTTCAAGACTTTCATAGTAACTGGATCTATCTTTAAGTCTCTTGAACATTGTACTCTTTTCATTTACTTCATTTCTTAATGATGTCACTCCATCCTGCAGCTTTTAACATTGATCTTCCTTTTCCTTGTATTTCTTCCTTACCTTGTTTCTTTCCTCCAGCTGAGCTTTTAATATGGTAACTTCTTCTTTAAAGGAACACTCCCTTTTGTTAAATATATATTTTTGATCTCTAATTTTGTCTGAGTCTTTTAACTTCTGCCTCTATATTTCTTTCATTATCACTTTTATTATCTTCAACATTGCAAGAATAGAGAAAAGTATCACCAGAAGACCAAAAATGTGTACCTGATACTTCTTTTGCCTGTTCTTCTTGAATCTAAGGTGATTTTGAATCTGAATACTTGTTTCCACCTGATTCCCATTGTCTCTCCTATTGTAACAGTTCCCTTGAGATGTCTTCTTCTTCTGAGGCACTTTCTTCTTTAGCCTCTTTCCCATTCTTTCTACAAATCTCCTTCAAGCGATCAAGCTTCTGCCAAAGGAACCCCTCTGATATGAATTATTGGAAATAATACTAAGAGGGGTGGGGTGTGAATCAGTATTATCAAATCAATAAATTTTTCATTTCATACTCAAATTTATATTTGCTACTTCAATGAAGGTAACTCACGTGCACACACAACTGTCTTTAAAGAAACCAACGTATATCTAGCAAACTTTTGATTCAATTAATTCATCATATGTTGATCTTTAATCGGTGCATCAGTACTTCATTAACCATATAAATAGTAAACATGTGTAGTAATAACAAAATAAACCATCACACATAAGCAACACACATGAAGACCAAGAATTAAGGTGGAAACCCAATGTAGGACAAAAACCACCTATTGATGTCTTCTTTTAATATAAGAAAAACCTGTTTACAATCCTGAACTAGTGCAAACTCATACCAGTATGCAGGCACCCACCTACAGAAGGCTACAATATTCTCCCGTTCTCCAGCTTCTACTGGAAGGGAGCTACAACCTCCTAGCTCTTGTACTAGCCGATCTGTTTACTAGTACATAGGTGCCGACCTACAAAAGGCTCCAACCTTCACTCGTTCTCCAGCTGCTACTGGAAGGGAGCTCCAACCCCCTGGCTCTTGTACTAGCCGACATGTTTACCAGTACGTAGGCACTGACCTACAGAAGGCTACGACCTTCTCTCTTCCTCCATGGACCACGTTTCATAAATTTTCAAACTAGATACTCCTGGAACAAAACACCACAATCTAAAGGCCTTGTTTCATCAAACTTTCATACTAGACCCATCAGCAACATTGAAGCTCAAAATTAATCATCATTATAATACAACCAATCACTTAAAAGCCATCATCACTGAAGCAAATCACATTCAATCAATCTGAAGATTCAAAACACAGTCACCAGAACACAGAGCAGAACCCAGAACTCTACATCAACAACCATAACCAACTACAACTCCAAACATCATATTTCATAATGTATACGCTACTTTGATGTGTCGAACCAATGTGTATACGCGCTTTTACCAAAGCGAACCAATGTATAGATTTGCAAATACTAACTTAAAACTTCACAGCTATTCTAGACTTCATTCATACCCAAATCATAACGTATACAAAGTAAAACATGCTTAAGCAATCAGATCTAGCCCAATCAACATCACATCATGCAATGATAAGTCATTTCAGCTCTTATAATCCTGATCTAACATTGCATTCAAGGTGCACAAAATATTTCAGGTCATCTCATAATCATAGCCCCTGCAACATAACATATACTTCAAATAGAAGCGTTCCTGAGAAACCCTTTCACTTTCACTCTTTGGCCCAATGATCTTCTCCTCCTTATATAGTTTTTGGCCTTTCTCAATACCTCAGTCCAAAACCACTTAAGACCCATGGTATTCTTGGGTAGGATCAAACATTCACTACTCCGCTCAATATTATGGGCTAATAGCATAGTATTAACCCCTCGTATTGTCTCCTCTTGAATTTCCATGTTTTTCCAACCTGTACGTGCTTTTCCTCTTGTGAGAGTGCGTGTATACGTATACGCTCTTTTTGTTCTGTGGACCTGCATGTACATAGTACTTGGACAAAATGGACCAGCATATACCTCACTTTCTTCAATATTTGGAGTATGATTTGTAATCTTTTGATGTTAACCTGTTGCATTGTGAACTGTCATCTATGTGAATTTCCATCAAGGACAACATCTGTATCATAATGCCAACAATCAGTCAGGCGCCCACTTCCTTTGCCTACAATTTTGTTGATATGCCATATGGTCGGTGTTGGCCCCTCTCCATCTGGACCTCGGTCATGGTAGTGGTCACATGACAACGATTATTGGGGGGGGCAAAGCTAAGTCCTAGCCCCTTACCCCAACACCTGTGTCGATTATAATTTAAAAGTGGTTTTTGTCATATTGTTAACAAGGACCATGGTTAGCCTGATTGGTTAGGGTGCGGTATTACTTGTTGAGAGGTCATGGTATTGATCCCTACAGATTCTAGTTCGGACTTGTCCCAAAAGTTTGGTGGCCCCCATGCTGCCACATGGTGGCCTCTGGTTGGGCCACGTGGCAACATGTGGTTTGCCAAAATGTCAGCAACAAAAAACTATAACATCAGCGCCAATTTAACCAATAAAATCCTACCAAGTGGCACAACCTAATTGGTTTTCCAAACCATCAACCAAATCAACCATGCCCATTGAGCAAGCTAGGTTATCCTGCCACGTCAATAGTAGGGACTACTGACTGGGTTGTCACAATCTTGCCAAATTCGCCTGTTTTGGATATGAACATAACATGTTTTTGGGAGAATGCGAAGTTCATTTCGTACGAAACAAGTTGCGCCAGATTTAGAACAACGAGAACTATGTGGTTGTTTAGGTTCCACGTCGATCCAAAAACTTTAAATTTTGAGCAAATTTTTGAGCACCTGATCACTCCTCCGCATTGGAAGATTTTGGACCCCAAAATATCAGCTTCAGTTGTTCAGCAGATCAAGGTATATTTCCCTCACATTTCCAATCTCGATCCATTTGGATTTATAAGGATTTGTTCCTTTGAGCCCCACACGAAGGTAGTCTACACTGCCTTGTTTTGAAGTCCTTACTCTTCTGTCAAGAATGGTGTCTCGCTGAAGCTCATAAAAGTATTATGGAGAAAAATATTCAATAGATGGAAATTGAACCTTTTCTCCTTGATCTTCAATCAAAGGAGGCTCATACAACCTTAAGTTCTCAACATTAACAACAGAGTAAATTTGCATGTATGAAGGCAAATCTAACTTAAAGGCATTGCCACTAATATTTTCCAAAATTCTGAAAGGACCATAACAGATTGGTTTTAGTTTCTAACCCTCCCCTTGAAGCATCTCTTTATTAATGTGAAGCCAAACTTCATGAGCGACTTGGAACTTGTGATACACATGATGCTTGGTGTACCTTGCTTTGTACTTGCTTTGGCTCTTTTCAAGCTAATTTTGAAATGTTTGAGGTACCATTTGGAATCGTTCAATGAACTTATTGGCTTTTTCCATGTCACCATAACTAGAAACATCCTTCTTACCAATATGGTACAACAAATTATGACACAAATGGTAATCAAATTCCCATACTTGATTCTCTTGACTCAAGCTTAAATGTGCATTTTGAAGGTATGCATATTGTTGAACATAACTTTCATGCAAAACAAAATTATGCTTGAGTAAAGTAGTTGGACTAACAAAAGGCCTAGAAATCATATCATCAACCTTGTTGTATATACCCTTCTTATACCTATTGAACAAGTGGAATTGTTATAAGCATCCCATCTGTCGAAAGTGCCTTCATTATTGCAACTTTGTCACTGAACCATTGAAAATTTCTGAATGACATGAAATGGGCTTACCATATTGCATGAGGGTTGTTCCCATGGCATAGTCGCTTGCAAGTACATGATCTAAACTGATATTTTCTTTCAAGACATGAAATTCCTTTTGTTTCTTTCCTTCCCACTGGAAGACCTTTTCCACACTAGTCAATGCATCCAAATGAGTTGCGATAAAATAAAAGTTAACAATAAACTATCTCGAATATTGGGTTGCTCCCAAAAACTTTGTTACTCTAGTGACTATCTTGGGCGCTGTCCAATTCATCATGACATCAACCTTGGAGGGGTCTATCTTCAACTCACCTCCTCTAACAATATGCCTCAGGCACACCAAAGAAGTTTTACCGAATTCACACTTTGACATCTTCAAAAACAATTGTTCTTTCTTCAAGAAATCAAGTACTTTTCTCACATGCATGACATGTTCATCAAAATATTTTATGAAAACTAAGATGTCATCTAAATATACTATCTCATCTAGAAATGGCTCCAATACATCATTCATCATATGCACAAAAGTAGTAGGAGCATGGGAAAGACCAAAAATCATAACTAGCCATTCAAACAAACCTTTCTTTGTTTTGAATGTTGTCTTTCATGTGTCGCCTTCAGCAATTATACATTTATGATAGCCACTCCTCAAGTTCCACTTAGTGACATGCTTTCCATTCTTCTTGGGCACCAAAACAATAGGTGACTTGTATGGTGAAGGAGATGGTCGGATGATCCCTTTGTTCAACAACTCTTGGGTGTGCTTTTGTATTTCTACGTTTTTCGTTATTGACATCATGTACATCCCAATGTTAGAAAGATGACCATATTGGTGAAATGGTATTTCATGTTGGATTCCCCTCGTGGGAAGTAATCCCTTTGGTTCCTGAAACATCTCATCATATTGGTTAACTACATCAACACAATCAGATTTCAATTTTGTGTCACAACCTTCAAACGCTTCATAATCAACAACATTCCTTGGTTTGATAATAAGAAGCACTAAATTCATGCTTGAATTCACTAATATTTTCATTTACCTTGCATTAACTAATGAAAGATTTAGTTTCTTGCGATGAGATTTCACAATATACTCCACACCATCTTTGAACAAGTGGTACTTGTTTTCATGGCGATAGAAGATTTCTTTTCTATCATAGAGGTAAGAACTACCCAAAACACTTCCTGAAATATCAAGCATTACAACATCTAATTCAACTTCGTCAATGAAGTTTGCTGTGATTGGAAACCGAAGAATACATTTCCTTGTAACCTATAAGTTTGTGTCCTTGCATATCCAACCCAATGGATATGGCTTGGGATGTGGAGTGGTTTCAAGATTGTTTCTTGACTAAGTCTTCAAATATCAAGTTGGCTTGAGACCTAATATCAAATAGTGAGTCGAGTTTTGTATGTTTTATAATAACCCTCACATGAAATAATTCAATCCTTGTTTCTTCATTTGGAGTGCTAGTGTGATAATTTGAAGTACTACTACTAGCGATGGATTCTTTTCCTTTTATACCCATGGTTGTAATTTTTGTTTCATCACCCGATTCGGATCTCAACAATGTGTCTTGTGACTGCAAATCTACACCTAGCATTAGAGACCTTTTAAATTCGTGGGTGTAATCTTGCACATTATAAACTTTAGGTTGTCTAAAGTTCTGCCAATTCACGATGGATTTTTGCATATATGCTAGAGGGTAAAAATGTCTTTTAATTACAACAATGAAATCAGCCCAAGAAATTGAGATCTTGCCATGTTTTCTTTTCTCTTCTTGTGTCTTCGCTTCCTACCATATTAGTTATGCACTCTCTAGTCTAAAGGAAGCTAGATGAAGCTTTGAGTCATCATTTCTAAGGTTTTGAATTCTGCAATACACCTCCAACTTACAAACCCAATTGTCAAGCTTCTTTGCATTCACTTCATCATTATACATAGGCAACTCAAATTTAATATCAAGTTTTAACAGGGGTGTTATACCAATTCCTTTTGAGGTATGTTGATGAGTATGAGTAAGGGATGTATTAGTGGAAGAGCACGAAGATGAAGATGAGTATGATGGTGGAGATGGTGGAGGTTTGCCACCATTTCCATTACCTCCTCCTCCTGAAGAACTTTCTCCTTTTGGAGACTTTGATCTTTCACCCTGCAGTCTTGTATTCCTCTCTTCATAGAGGACTTTCAACATATCTATCATGTCAAAGAAAGCCTTCCTAAAAACTTTCTCATCCTTTGACATATTTGCAGGCTTCGTTTCATGTGACATGCATTTTGAAGCTTCAACTGCAATTTGAGGTAGAACTGGTGGTGGAGATTGTGGAAATCTTGCTCTCCTTCTCCTTGTCCCAACTTCAGGACCTTCAACCACAAGCTTTCTTTCTCCTCTCTCGAGCTTCAACCTTGTAAGAATCACATTCACGTGAAAATAGTTAAATCCTCCTTGAACAAAGAAAACTAAGAGCTATGATACCAAACTTGATATGAATGGGAAAGTTAGTGTTAATTGTGCTAAATTCCAATTCAGAATTATAAACAAGTTCTTAAGGATTTATTAGTTAAATTGCATGTTGACCATGAGTTTTTATGTAAATTTCATGAGAAAATTAACATAAGCAAAACACTGAAGAACAACATATATCAGACATAAACATCACCATAAACAGTAACACAACAACACATGATGAAGGATTTCACCCCTCCTAGGCTACGTCTCCTTAATCCATCTTGCAATGGCTTGGCCCTCTTCAATTTTTCTCAAAAGTGTGAATACATATATTTAAAGTTCTCCAATGGCTCTGAAACCTATTCCAATGGTTTCAGAAGCCCCAAAAATGATTGTCTAGCCTCTTCATGTTGCAAAATTGGACAAAAAACTCAACAAGTTATGAGTTCCCATGGCTTGGCTGCTATTCTCTCTACAAACTCCCTAAAATTTTGCACTAGTCCTACAATTTTGCCCCAAATTGTGCTAACATAGAGCCAATTTAGCTGAAATTCAGTAGAAAAGGTGGGCACATTAAAATGGCCGCTAAGGGTTAAGGTCCGAAAAATGTGGTCATGTGGGGGGCCATGTACCCGGGGCCAAGACTAAACTTCTACCCCCACCAGACGGGCCCCCACTTCCTCTACCCGTGGTTTTTCTGACACCATATGGTTGGGACTAGCCCCTCTCCATCTGGCCCTCAGTCGTGGTAGTGGTCACATGAAAATGTTTAATCTCCATCGATTATAATTTAAAAGTGGTTTTTGTCATATGGTTAATTAGGACCATGGTTAGCCCAATTTCTTATGGCGCGACACTATTTGTTGAGAGTTCATGGTATTGATCCCCACAAAGTCTAGTTCGGATTTGATCCAAAATTTTGGTGGTCCCCATGCTACCATGTGGCAGCCTCCAGTTGGGCCACGTGGTAGCATATGGTTGGTCAACATGCCACCAATACAACACTGGCACGTTGGTGCCAATTTAACCAATAAAATATTTCCAAGTGTTGCAACTTGATTGGTCTGCCAAACTAGTCAACAAATTCAACCATGCCCAGTTAGCAGGTCACGTCAGCAGTACGGATTGTTCACTGGGCTGTCACAATTTTTCCAAATTCGCCTATTTTGGAAAAGAAATAGAATGTGTTTCTAGGATCGTGCAGAGTCTATTTTGTGTGAAATGAGTTGTGCCAAATTTAGAATGATGAGCGCTACGTGGTCGTTTAGGTTCCACACTGATCCAACAACTTTCAATTTCGAGCAAAGTTTTGAGCTCCTGATCACTAAGCTATCCAATAATTGACATGGAAGTTACGATTCACTGATGAGGTTGTTGAGAATCCATATAATTTCATGTCTGATAAAAAGGGTACATACTACAAAGTAGGCATGAAACAAATATCTTTCAATTTCCATCCTTGTTGAATGTTCTAGATCCTGAGACTTTACTTCTAGACCATAATTACCAGGTTCCTCATACCAATGTGAAATAATTTTTAATGTAATGTTAGGGATTTGGTAGTTATAAATTAAAATTTTATTCAATGAAGAATTATTTCAGTTGTAATTTTGTTTATCAGTGACTTTCATAACAACAAGAGACATGTCATTTAGAACCTTCTCAAACTTGGCTATGGGGCTACCAATCGCCTGTGAAATGTGTTCTGAAATCATTTCATACTCATATGAAGAATAAATAGAAATTAGAAGGGAATGGGCCTTCTTTTTTTATTCACCAAGAAATTGTGAGTCATTCCCAATGCTCATGCAAGCAGCATCAGAATGTAATCTAGTTTCAGAAACTACATGCTCTATATGGTCACTATTAATTGTATCAGTTTCATTCAATGCATTAAGTGGATATTTAAATATCTCATATCTTGTATGAGATTGACTGTCCCTAAATTCCATTCTAGGCACATTTATCTTGGAACTAAAATATATAGTTTGAGTTTCGGTTGAATAATCCTCACACAATCCAGATGAATTGTGAAAAATATCTAATACAATGCTAAAAAATAGATGCTCACCTGACCACTATAACTTTGCAAACCAACCGCTAGAGCTAAAATACACGAATTGGTGCCTCCAAAAGGGTTATAACCTAAGTCACCAGGTTCATGTTCGAGTTCGAGTTCGTTGATCATGAAATTTGAATAAAGTTCGGCAACTAAAATTTTGTCGATAAAGTTCGACATAAAATTTGACATATAGAAATTCAAAAAAAAATGTATATATATATATATATATATATATATATATATATATATATAATCAATTTAAAGTCAATTTCAAATAAATTTTAGCTTAGCAAGAGAACAGAGGCTAGAAAATTTGTTAAATTTAATAAATTATGTGTGATCAATTTTGGTCATTTTCAAGCCTTTTAATGTTAATCTTTATTGTAATTATCCTCCAAATTATATGCTTCAGATTTCAAATGATTTTCAGGCTTCAAAAGGAAAGAGTACAGTTAAAAATTCCCATGGCCTAGGAGACAAAAGATCACTACAAAACTCTGAAGTTCAAACTTAGAAAATGAATAAAGAATCTTTGCAAATAGAGGCTCAAATTCAGTCAATTAACTAAAAATAGTTTAGAAAAGTTCAGTGAATTAACTAAAAGCAGTTCAAAATTTTCATATCACAGTAATGTAGTATAATAGTATTCTTCTTATGAAATCATAATGTTGAAATTTGGTACCGGAGGACAGGTGGTTCCCTTAGGTTTTGATCTTTGGCCTAGGGAAAAGTGTCCAAAAGAATTTAATTTTTCTCCTAAAGTGACTTTATAATTTTATAAAGTTAAATCTAATTTAAAAGTGACTTTAAGTGATAAAGTTACTAAGTCTAATTTTAAAGTAAATGAAAAATTAGAAAGGAAAAGTGACTTTGGAAATAAATGACTAAGTGGGTCTTTATTAAAGTGGGGTGAATTAAAAAATAGAAAGTGAGATTTAAATGAGCATTTAATCTCAGCCATTGGATTTAGAGATCACCCAAAAGTCACTTGGATCACCCAAAAGTCGCTTGGAGTTATATTAAAGGAGGAAAAGGTCATTCATTCTTTCATGAGCAGATTGGGAGAAGGAGAGCAAGAGAGCAAGAGAGATTTCTGAGCAGGGAGGAGAAGGAGACAGCAGCTTGGCACACATTCCAAGGCAGCAGTTGAGCAGATTTGTACAGCTGATTCAGCATATAGTGAAAGAGAGATTTTTGCACAAAAATCGAGGAGCAGTTTGCTGATTTTTCTGCACACAAAACGGAGGCCGTACAACATTTATTGCTGTCCTGTTTGCTGTAATTTCCAGATTGCTGTGAGGCACGAGAAAGGAGATAAGTTGTAAATTTGCTTGCTGATTTTTTGCTGAATAATTCTCACTGTAAAAAGGCAATTTTCAGAAATAAAGAAGAGCTCTCAAACTGGTTTTCCCCAAGAGTTGTAGGGGGTTTTTCCAGGGTCACATTGACCAAAAATCTCAGTGTTTAAATGTGTTTTAATGGCTGTTTATTACTGCTGATTTTTATTTCTGCAATTTCCAGAATTCTGTAAAATTTCCAGAATTTGTGTTTTCAGCAAATTTATTTTTTTCAACTTGTTAAATGTATGGTTATGGGAAAGGGCATTTAACTATATGGGAGAAATAAGGAGAAACTGAAAACTGGGGTGGGAAAACAAAAATTTCTACATGGTGTAGGTTTTAACCCTGTACAGAAATTACCTGCATACGAATTTTTAAACAAAGAAAATAAACAATGCGAGAGCATAACCCATAAAACACATATGCACAGAGATTTTTCCCTGGATCCCAAACCCGGGACTACCAGCTTGATTTTTCATTATATTCCTTTCAATGTTACAATACATATTTATACATGCCAAAGCATCCAATACCATGGACCGAAAAACCATCGCGTCCAATACCATGTGCGAAAATCATGCACAAAACCATAGGTAGGTTCGCCCAACCTAATATAGGAAAGAATATAACACAACCCAACAATCTCCCACTTGTTGTTTTCTTTCCACAGGGGGCCACAAGAGAGCTTAGTAATTTTTCCAGCCCTGAAACACCCATTGTTTCTCTACACCAAGAGAACTTCTCAGAGCTCACAGATTTTGTCAATGCATCTGCAGTATTCTTCAAAGTGTCCACCTTTACTAGCAACACCTTTTTGTCTTCTATCATATCCCTCACAAAGTGATACTGAACATCAATGTGCTTTGCCTTTGAATGATAAGCAGGGTTCTTTGCCAAGAAAATTGCACTTTGGTTGTCACAGTCTATTCTTATAGCTCCCTGTACTAACCCCATACTTGAACACAATCTCTGCAACCAAACTGCTTCCTTGCTTGCATGAGTGGCTGCCATGTATTCTGCCTCTGTAGTTGATAGTGCCACTACAGATTGTTTCTTACTCATCCAACTGACTACACCTCCAAATACGTTAAACACATACCCACTTGTAGATCTTCTTTGATCCAGATCTCCAGCCCAGTCTGCATCAACAAAACCATGAATATCCAACACTTTGTCCAATCCTGGTCTTCCTTGGTAGCACAAACCATAATCACTAGTGCCATGCAAATACCTGAAAACCCGCTTCACTGCTGTCCAGTGCTCCTTCCCAGGTTTTGACATAAACCTGCTCAATACTCTCACTGCATGTGCAATGTCTGGTCTAGTACAGACCATTGCATACATCAGGCTACCGACTGCACTTGCATATGGAACACGGGACATGTCCTCTTCCTCTTCTTGTGTCTTGGGACACTGTTCAGCAGATAACCTCACACCTACAGGAATAGGAACCTTCACCGATTTACTATCCTGCATATTAAACCTCTGCAGTATTGTCTCGACATACTTCCTCTGGTTTAACGAGAGCTTCCTCTTTGCCCGATCTATTTTAATTTCCATGCCCAAAATATAGTTTGCAGCACCAAGATCTTTCATGTCAAATTTGGAGGACAATTGGGTCTTCAAATCCTGGATAATTTCTTTGTCATTTCCAACCAGCAACATATCATCCACATACAGGACCAGATAAATAACACGGTCACCAATTAATTTAAAATACACACAATGATCTGCTTTGCTTCTGGTGAAGCCAAGTCCCCGTATAAATGTATCAAATTTCTGATACCACATCCTTGGTGACTGTTTTAACCCATACAGAGACTTCTTTAACTTGCATACCAGTTCTTTCTTACCCTTCACCGCAAAGCCTTCAGGTTGCCTCATGTAGATTTCCTCTTCCAAATCCCCATGAAGAAATGTTGTCTTCACATCCATATGTTCTACCTCAAAATCAAAAGCAGCAGCAACAGATAAAAGTAATCTAATAGAAGCTACCTTGGCAACAGGAGAAAAAATATCACCAAAATCAATTCCCGGCACCTGGGAATAACCTTTTGCTACCAACCGAGCTTTGTATTTCTCCACCTTTCCTTCTGCATTAGTCTTCTTCTTGAACACCCATTTGCTGCCAATGGGTTTCCTTCCAGCTGGCAACTCTACCAGATCCCAAGCCTCATTTTTGTGCAAAGATGCCATTTCATCAACCATGGCCTCTTTCCAGAGTTTTCCATCCTCTGAATCCACTGCTTCCTTCACAGTTCTGGGATCATCATCAGTAACAGACAAAGCAAAATTTGAACTGAAAGCAGATGGACTATACCTTTCTGGCTACCTTCTTTCTCGACCTGATCTTCTCACAGCCGGAGTTAGTGGCTCTTCATCTTCTGATTCCTCCTCTGCTGCAGAGTCTGATTCTTCCTCCTTTGGCTCAAACTCTATCTTCTAAGGTTCTTTTGGTTGGACTTCATGTTGAATAACATCTTTTACCTCTCTGAACACCACATCTCGGCTGTACACAACCTTCCGTGCGACTGGGTTCCAAAGCTTATAACCCTTTAAACCATCCTTATACCCAATAAAGATGCACTTTTCAGATTTACTATCCAACTTGGTTCGTTTCTCCTTTGGAACATGTACATATGCAACACATCCAAATACCCTCAGATGTGAAAGAGAGGATTTCTTACCAGTCCATACTTCTTGTGGAGTCTTATCCTCCAACGCTGATGAAGGTGATCTGTTGATCAGGTAACATGCAGTATCCACCGCCTCTGTCCAGAATTCCTGTCCTAACCTGGCACCACTGAGCATGCTTCTTGCCCTTTCCATCAACGTCTTGTTCATTCTTTCTGCGACTCCATTTTGCTGAGGTGTTTATGGAGTAGTCTTCTGCCGTGCTATACCACACTTCTTACAAAATTATTCAAATTCCTTGCTGCAAAATTCTCCACCATTATCTGTCCTCAGCACCTTTATCTTCTTCTCTGTCTGATTTTCCACCAGAGCCTTAAATTCTTTAAACCTGTCAAAGACTTCAGATTTCTTCTTAAGGAAATATATCCATGTATTCCTTGAGAAGTCATCTATGAATGATACATAGTACACAGACTTACCCAGTGATGGAACCTTCACAGGTCCAAACACATCACTATGCACAAGCTCTAATATCTGTTTCGTCCTCTTACCACCAGAGGGGAAACTCACTCGATTCTGCTTCCCATACACACAATTTTCACAGAAATCAAAATCCAGAGAGTTATCATTAATACCTTCTACCATACCTTTACTATGAAGTATTCGAAGGCCCTTCTCTCCAATATGTCCAAGCCTTTGATGCCACAACATGGTCTTCTCTCCAGAGACCACTAGATTTTCTACTCCATTTTCAGGAACCATAGAACTATTGCACCCATCAACAACAGTGTTACCTTGCAGTTTGTACAGAGTTCCAGTCTGAACTCCCCGCATCAATATCAATGCTCCTCGAACCATCTTGCAGGTATCTTTCTCTAACACTGTCTTTACACCTGCATCATCCAACTTGCTTACAGAAATCAGATTTCTAGCCAATGCAGGAATATGTAGAACACCCGGAAGTGTTCTAACCCTTCCACCTTGCAACTTCAACTTTACTTTTCCCCGACCAATGATTCTAGCCTTCCTATCACCTCCTAAGAAGACATCATCACCATCGTATTTCTCATACTCGCAGAACCACTCTCTATGGGGAGTGAAGTGAAAGGATGCACCTGAGTCAATCAACCATGCCTCATGATCTACATGTGTACTTGAAGAAGCCAAGTACACATCCCCACCTTCATCTGAGGTGGTTTTCACCTCTGCAGAAGGAGCATCATCAGATCCATTTCCTTTATCAGGAGCTTTAGATTTACAATCCCTTCTGAAGTGCCCTTCCTTTCCGCATTTCGAGCACACCACCTTTGTAGGTTTTCCTGGAGATTTAGATCTCCCTCTAGATTTAGATCTCCCACTCGATGACTTATTTTTGTTTCTGTTCTGGGACCGTCCTCGTACAGACAAGGCATCACCATTCTGGTTGTCCATATTCTTCCGTCTCATCTCCTCCGTCAGCAAGGCTGAGACTATTTCATCAAACTGCAAAGCAGTTGCATTGCTACCTATTGCAATAACCAGACTATCCCACGAATCTGGTAAAGAACACAAAAGACTGATGCACTTATCTTCATCTGAAATTTTAATATCAACAGATAATAATTGACTTACCACAGTATTAAACGCATTCAGATGCTCTGTCACCGAGTCTCCATCTTTCATCCTCAGGTTATACAGCTTTTTCCGCAGGAACAGTTTATTCACCAGAGACTTAGATTGGTACAAAGTCCCTAACTTGACCCACAAAGCCTTTTCCGTAGCTTCCCCTGATACATTCAGCAATACTAAATCTGAGACACACAATCGTATTGTGCTCTTTGCCTTTCGATCCAATTTCTTCCATTCTTCATCGGTCACTCCCGATGGTTTAGTACTCGGATCTACCGCGATCCACTGATCTTTATCGACCAACAGATCCTCCATCTTGAGTTTCCACAACTCAAAACTCTGACCATTGAACTTCTCAATCTCGATCTTTCCACTGCTCGCCATCTTCTTTCACCACCAGAATCGATCTCGCAGATCTCCCACTGAACAAGGTCTACCACAGGCCCGAGCGAAACCCCTCAGCAACAAAGGCGTCCCCTTGAAGCCAAAACAGCTCCGATACCAAATGTAGGTTTTAACCCTGTACAGAAATTACCTGCATACGAATTCTTAAACAAAGAAAATAAACAATGCGAGAGCATAACCCATAAAACATATATGCACAGAGATTTTTCCCTGGATCCCAAAACCGGGACTACCAGCTTGATTTTTCATTATGTTCCTTTCAATGTTACAATACATATTTATACATGCCGAAGCATCCAATACCATGGACCGAAAAACCATCGCGTCCAATACCATGTGTGAAAATCATGCACAAAACCATAGGTAGGTTCGCCGAACCTAATATAGGGTCCAAAAATTTTTTTCCCGGGGCGCTGCCCCAGACCCCGTAGAGGGCGGCTACCCGCCCCCTTCAAACCCCCCGGACAGGGGGGGCTGCCGCCCCCGCTGCACAATCGACGCAACGCAGGGGGCTACCGCCCCCCTCTAACCCCCCGTTAAACTATGTCGGTTAGTCGTGGAAAGAATATAACACAACCCAACACATGGTATCAGAGCTTGAGTATTGAAGGGCAGTTTGGGACAGCAAAAGGAAAAATTACAGTTGCTGATTTTTCACTCAGAAAATTCCAGCAAGCTGATTTTTTCATAATCAACAGTTTTATCTTTACTACAGCAGTGCTATTTTTCAGTTTTAGGACAGTAGGATGTCATTGGGATTGAGGGTGGAGGATAGGTTGGATGGGCATATAAATTACAGCGTTTGGAAGGAGAGAATGCAGAGTATCTTTGAGGAGGCAGAAGTCTGGGATATCATGGTGCATACCACATAGAACCCTGTTGTTGTGCCTACTGATGCTACTCAGTTGACAGCTTATAATAAAAATAACAACAAGGGTAAGAGGCTGATTCTAGACGGAATCAAAGACCATTGCATTCCTCATGTGAGAGGAAAGAGCAATGCCCATGAGATGTGGACAGCATTGTCCAATCTCTACCAGAGTACCAATGAGAACTGGAAGATGGTCCTAAAGGAGAAGCTGAAGAACATTAAGATGGGTAATGATAGTGCAGCTGGATATCTCACAAAGATTACTAATGTGAGAGATGAGTTGTCAGCGATTGGAGAGGCCATTCCACCCACTGAGTTGGAGCGGATTGCAGTGAATGGCCTCCCCCGTTCATGGTTGAACTTTGCTGATGGGGTTTGTGCATGTGAGACCCTTCCCACATGGGAGAGGTTTTGGGATGATTGCATTCAAATAGAGATCAGGAAAGGTTAGCTTGGGGTAGCCAAGCTAGTTGAGCAGGATGAGGATGTAGCACTGGTGGCAGGAGGCAAGAAAGGCAAAGGGAAGAAGCAGGCTTCCACAAGCAGTGGTGGGGGCAAAGGCAAAGGTAAAGGTAAACAGGGGAACACACAGAAGGACTATTCCAAGGTGAAGTGTTGGAATTGTCAAAAGATGGGACACTATGCAGTTGTGTGTTTGGAGAAGAAGAAGAAGAAGGGGAAGAACCAGGACGTGGCAGCTTCAGCTGAGATTGAGGACTTTGCAGGTCATTTTGACCGGGAGTTTGCGTTCACTACATGTGAGTCCTCTAGTGCAGGATCACCTGACACACAGGTTCAGAGGGAGCATGCTTTTCCCTCGATTAGCGGAGCATCTACAAGTATCTGGTATGTGGACAGTGGGGCTTCACGTCACACGACAGGAGTCCAAGAGTACTTCTCAGAGCTTTCAGAGAGTGGCACTGATATTGAGGTAGTACTCGGTGATGACAGAGTTGTTAGAGCAGTCGGGGTGGGGACAGTGACATTTCAGAGGGAGTCCAAACCTCCCTTGAAGGTGTCAGAGGTTCTTTATGTGCCAGGGATGAGGAAGAACCTCATATCCGTCTTAGCTTTGGAGGACAGAGGATATGAGGTACTGTTCAGGGGAGGACAGGTGTTGATGTATCCCAGGGGCACTCCAGCTGATTCAGCTAGAGTGATAGGTGTACGCCATGCAAAGGTGTACAAGTTTGCATTCCAACCCTTTTGGCATTGAGCAGTAGTACCGACAACAGAGCTAGCAGTTCTGAGCTGTGTGAGATTTGGCACCGCAGGATGGGACATATGTATCATGGAGCCTTGAGGACATTGCGGGAGATCACTACAGGTGTGCCAGATTTCAGTACTGATCACTTTGATACTTGCAGAGGTTGTGCGATGGGCAAGTTTGCCAAATCCCCTTTTCCCAGCAGTGACAGCAGAGCGACGGGGATACTTGTTTTGATTCATTCCGATGTGAGCGGTCGGATGTCTCATGTTTCCTTGAGTGGATATGAGTACTATGTGTTATTCATTGATGATCACTCCAGGAGGACCTGGATTTATTTTTTGAAGACCAAGAGTGAGGTCTTCAAGCGGTTTCAGGAGTTCAGAGCTCTTGTGGAGACTCAGACAGGTCGAAAGATCAAGTCCTTGAGGTCGGACAATGGAGAAGAGTACACCCTTGGAGAGTTTGTTGACTATTGTGCGGAGGTAGGCATTAGGAGGGAATTCACTGTTCCTTACAACCCCCAGCAGAACGGAGTTGCAGAGAGGAAGAACAGATCCATCATAGGGGCTGCCAAAGCCATGTTACATGATCAGGGGTTTCCATTGTTCTTGTGGGCAGAAGCCTGCAACATAGTTGTTTACTTGCAATACAGGAGTCTGCATCGTGCCTTGGGGCACATGACTCTGGAGGAGGCTTTCTATGGGAAGAAGCCTGATATTGGTCATCTTCATATCTTTGGATGCATAACATACTCCTATATACCCAAGGAGAAGAGGACCAAACTAGAGCCCACCGCAGAGAAGGGTATCTTTGTGTGCTACAGTGAGACCTCAAAGGCCTTTCGGATTTACATTCCTGCACAGAGGAGAGTTGTTGTCAGACGGGATGTGAAGTTCGAGGAGGACAGGGCCTTTAGGAGCTCACGAGAGTTAGAGTATCCGGATCAGCAAGACCCTCAGCAGCAGTTGAGTCAGTCGCAGGGATCCAGTGGGCAGGGATCAAGAGGATCCGGAGGTACATCTATGAGGATGTCAGGTCCGTCAGTGAGCAGTGGCTCGCCGAGCCAGAGGGGTGGTGCTCTGGGCAGCATGCAGAGCAGTTCATAGAGCAGTTCACTAGGGAGTCCATTGATGGACAGTTCACACGGTGCCTCAGCTTCTAAAGGTTCAGGTGCAGGCAAGAGGACAGCAGACAGACAGTCAGGAGTTCAGGCTACTGATGGTGATGAGGAGGAGTTTCATTCTCCTATGGGAGAAGCATGCTCAGGGAAGAGAAAGCCCAAGTGGCTTCAGGACACCTTGAGAGATGCCACATCTATTGCTGAGCCGAAGAGGCCGGTCAGAGAGAGTAGACCACCTGAGAGGTTTTGTAGCTATATGGCGACGGTTACCAGCATCCTTGACTCTGAGCCTTCTAGCTATGAGGAGGCAACTAGCCAGCAGGTCTGGAGAGAGGCCATGCAAGAGGAGTATTCTTCTATCATGAAGAATGTTGTTTGGGAGGTGGTGCCGAGGCCTGAGGGAAAATCTGTGGTTACTTCCAGATGGCTTTACAAGGTAAAGCATGCTGCAGATGGCAGCATTGAGAAATTCAAAGCGAGGTTTGTGGCTAGAGGGTTCTCCCAGGTAGAGAGGTTGATTATGAGGAGACCTTCGCTCCCGTGGCTCGATATACTTCGATCCGCTCCATTATATCGATAACAGTAGAGATGGGTTGGAAGATCCACCAGATGGATGTGAAGACCGCATTTCTCAATGGCTTCATACAGGAGGAGGTGTACATTGAGCAGCCACAGGGCTTTGAGGTGCATGGGAAGGAGTCCCATGTGTGCAGACCGAAGAAGGCCCTTTATGGCCTAAAGCAAGCTCCCAGAGCTTGGTACTCCAGGATAGATGCATACTTGCAAGGGATGGGTTTCACAAAGAGTGAGGCAGATCCGAACCTTTACTTTATTGTGATTGGTGAGGAACCTCTCATTCTGGTGCTGTATGTGGATGACTTGATCATTACAGGTGCAGAGAGACTCATAGAGCACTGCAAGAGAGATCTTGCGGTGGAGTTTGAGATGAAGGACATCGGCTTGATGCATTACTTTTTGGGTTTGGAGGTGTGGCAGGAGGAGGGGCATTTCTTCCTGGGGCAGGGGAAGTATATTGTGGACATCCTTAGCAGATTCCACATGGAGGATTGTAGACCCATGTCGACACCAATGATCACCAACTGGAAGAAGCTTCATGCTTCGGATTCCGAGTTGGTGGATCCCACATTGTACAGGCAGCTGATTGGTTCCTTGATGTATTTGGTCAACACTAGACCAGATATTTGTTTTGTAGTCAACACGATGAGTCAGTTTATGTGTGAGCCTAGGAAGGTTCACTGGGTGGCTGCAAAACACATTTTGCGGTACTTGCAGGGGACAGTGGATTATGGTCTGGACTACAGGCAGGGAGATGGAGTGAGATTGGCAGGTACACTGATTCTGATTGGGCAGGTTGTGCTTCTGATAGGAAGAGCACTTCAGGGTGTTGTTTTGGGTTGGGTTCAGCAGTAGTGTCATGGTTCAGCCGGAAGCAGCAGTCAGTAGCACTGAGTTCAGCGGAAGCAGAGTATATGGCAGCCAGTCTAGCTAGTTGTGAGGCTATCTGGCTTCGCAAGATATTATTTGGCTTATTTTGTGAGCCATTGAGACTTTCAATGATTTACTGTGATAATCAGAGTTGCATTAAACTCACGGAGAATCCAGTATTTCATGACAGGTCAAAGCATATCGGGATCAGATATCATTTCATCAAAGACTATGTTCAGAAGGGAGTTGTGAAGCTTGAGTATATTTCCACTGATGAGCAGGTTGCAGATATCCTTACCAAAGCCTTACCACGGGGCAAGCATGTCTACTTCAGAGACAAGATGGGTGTGGTGAGGAACACCTTCCTCGGTAAGAGGGAGTGTTGAAATTTGGTACCGGAGGACAGGTGGTTCCCTTAGGCTTTGATCTTTGGCCTAAGGAAAAGTGTCCAAAAAAATTTAATTTTTCTCCTAAAGTGACTTTATAATTTTATAAAGTTAAATCTAATTTAAAAGTGACTTTAAGTGATAAAGTTACTAAGTCTAATTTTAAAGTAAATGAAAAATTAGAAAGGAAAAGTGACTTTGGAAATAAATGACTAAGTGGGTCTTTATTAAAGTGGGGTGAATTAAAAAATAGAAAGTGAGATTTAAATGAGCATTTAATCTCAGCCATTGATCTAAATCTATTTCAGCCATTGGATTTAGAGATCACCCAAAAGTCACTTAGATCACCCAAAAGTCACTTGGATTTATATTAAAGGAGGAAAAGGAGTAAAAGGTCATTCATTCTTTCATGAGCAGATTGGGAGAAGGAGAGCAAGAGAGCAAGAGAGATTTCTGAGCAGGGAGGAGAAGGAGACATCAGCTTGGCACACATTCCAAGGCAACAGTTGAGCAGATTTGTACAGTTGATTCAGCACATAGTGAAAGGCAGATTTTTGCACAAAAAATCGAGGAGCAGTTTGCTGATTTTTCTGCACACAAAACCGAGGCCGTACAACATTTATTGTTGTCCTGTTTGCTGTAATTTCCAGATTGCTGTGAGGCACGGGAAAGGAGATAAGTTGTAAATTTGCTTGCTGAATTTTTGCTGAATAATTCTCACTGTAAAAAGGCAATTTTCAGAAATAAAGAAGAGCTCTCAAACTGGTTTTCCCCAAGAGTTGTAGGGGGTTTTTCCAGGGTCACATTGACCAAAAATCTCAGTGTTTAAATGTGTTTTAATGGCTGTTTATTACTGTTGATTTTTATTTCTGCAATTTCCAACATTCTGTAAAATTTCCAGAATTTGTATTTTCAGCAAATTTATTTTTTTCAGCTTGTTAAATGTATGGTTATGGGAAAGGGCATTTGACTATATGGGAGAAATAAGGAGAAACTGAAAATTGGGGTGGGAAAACAGAAATTTCTACACATAAAACAACTAAATTGAACATTAACCAATGCCAAGAACCTTGATCATTTATGACAGCAGTGAACTTTAATACCGAGTGCTGAAAACAGTCTTAAAATCACCACCCCTTTTCAGGTTAGAGTGAAGCAAGCAAATAGTGGAAATAAACTTAAGCCTATGATATGCTTTCAGACCTCTTTCTGTTTATGACAGTGAGAAGTAAACCATGAAGTCAGCTAATAATGAGAGCAATTCGTTCCTAAATATATCAAAATATAATTATATATAAACTTGAAAGTTTAAACTTTAAAGTATCTTGGCAATTTTAGAAAATTGTTCATGCAAAAAGTAAACTAGAAATCTAAAATAGGAACACAAGTTTTATTCTTGATGTTCCTATTGCTCACTTGTTATATCAAAAATTTCTATGTCATCAAGAGTAGTATGAGTTGTGAATCTGCTAGATTCTTCAGCATTAGATTCATTAGTGAATTCCCTGTCAATGTTTATGTCACTATCAATGTACAAATCAGCATCATCCATTACTGGATTTGGAACAAGATCGATCCACAGAGTAGAAGAATTGGATGACTCTTTAGCCACATTCTTCAATGCCAACTGCTAGTTACTACGAACATAAACAAGATCTTCTAATTTTCAAGACAACAATCCATTTCTTTTTTTGAAATGAATGTGGTCAAGGGAACTCCAATTCCTTTCACATGCTGATGCACTCGTTCCCTGGCTTAAGATACGAATTGCAAAATTTTGCAAATCTAGTGCCCCTGAACCATAAAATTCCCACCATACTGCTGGATCACTTCTGCTCCTATCACACTTTGCTGATTGTGTCCCAAATAACCCTTATTCTAACCTTTATACCCTCAACTAACTTCTAATCAAACCTACAATATCTAGATCTGGATTTAGCTTCTCAATAGACTGAATAAGTCCATTCATGATTTCTTCATCCCTATGTCTTGGTAACCCAAAAAATCTAGGGTCCAAATAGCATGCTGTTGCATGTAATGGACTATGCATCATCTTCCATCTATGATCAATTAAATCCCATATCCTTTTATAATCAGCTTCCACATTATTCAAAGCAGTTGCAATGGTCTCTTTGCATTGATCAATGCTTTCATAAACAAAACCCATACAAGGTTTGTCACCATCAACCATGTAGAGCACATTAACAATTGGGCCACAAATTTTTAAAACCTTGTTTGCATTTTCCCAAAAGCCATTATTGAGCACTATTTGTTCAACATTTTCCCCTTAGTTTCTTTTGAGAGGGTAGACCTCTCCCACTCAGTGTTGCAAAAAATAGCTCTTAGGCTCGCTTTTTCCTCAGCAACTCTTTTTAGAGTAATATAAAAAGTGGAAAACTTTGTATCATAAGGCCTCAACAACTCTTTCGATGCATTCTTCATGTATATGCTCAAAGTGAGATGATGGTTGATGATGAAGTTTGAAATTGTTTTGGCTCTTCAGACTATCTCATTGACCCAAGGAAATTTGGCTAAGTCATGCAACATTAAATCCAAGCAGTGAGTTGCACAAGGGGTCTAATAAATCTGATTAGACTTTTCCATAATCAGCTTCCCTGCACCAACACAATTTGATGCATTATCCGTAACAACATGGACAACATTTTCCACCCCAACCTCTTGAATCGCTTCATCCAAAATTCCAAAAATAAATTCTGATGTCTTCACTTGATCCATTGCATTTATTTCCTTGAAGAAAAGTACCCCTTGAGGACAATAAACAAGCACATTGATCAGTGGGCGATGACACAAATTTGACCAACCATCACTCAAAATTGTGCATCCTGTAAGCTTCCAAGACTCTTTAATATCAGCCAAGTTTCCTGTCACTCTGTCTTTTGCTCTCTCTAGCAAAGTTGTCCTTAAAGCTTCAGATCCGGGAGGAACATAGCCCTTCCCAAAATCAATGGCCTTTCTAATTACATTTTTAAAATATGGACTCATTGCCACATTAAAGGGAATTGCACATGCATAAAAATATTTAGCAACAACATCATCAACTTCTTATTTCTCAATAGGTTTCTAGAATTGATTTAATGTTTTGGTTCCACCTATTTTTGCTTGAGTAGAACTTGATCCACCAATGTTTGAAACTAAATTAATGGTGTTGGAGGAAGACATGGAAATCTCCCTCTCAATTCGCTGCCTCTTATTTACCCTTTTCTCCTTTTGCATCTGTGATTTGGAATGGTCTTTCTGCATTGTGGCTTTTTGTCCATCGATGATCTTAGCACAGGCTTCAATACCACATCCACTTCCATTGCTAATACCAAGAAGGTGATCCACTACTCTAGTTAAAGTGCCAGTGAAATTATGTCCACACAGCTGACATGAAAGATTATAACCATCTTTTTGAACAAAATTCCAATCTACAATAGTTGATTTTGGGGGTGTCATTGAAATTTGAAGGTTTTGAACCTCTGATTGTTGAAAACTAGTGAAGACATGAAGTCTGAAATGCTTGCAATTTTTTTTGAAATTACATTTTCATTAGCTAGAAAAAGGAAAAGTGATTTTCAATAGGCAGAAAAGAGCAGGTTGTACTGCTGTAGCTTTTTAGTTTCTTACACAGGCCATACACTTCAAAGAAATAGCGTATCAAGAAAAATACTTCAAAGACAATGCTGCAATACTCAGACAATAAGATTTCATTTACAGGTTCCTTTATTTTTATCCTGGGAATCAAATGCAGTGTTGCTGTCAAACTAAATGGTGGTGAGTTAAAAAATTGTTTACACTACATCACAGTTTTGTTTTACATGACTTCCAAAGTTCCAAGCAAGTGGAAATAAGTTACAATATTTATGTAAATATAAATGCTGATGAAGGCAAGAAAAGAAACAAAACGAACAATTCAACTACAATGACTATTAAATGAAATTTCACATTGAAAATAGTTGAGATGTGGGATTGCATTATTAGTAACGCCTGCTAAACAGAGTCTTAATTCCATGACAATTAAAATAGATGCTGACTCCATGGAGTGTAGACTATAAACCATGTAAAGCTAATAGCATCCTGGCTGGACTATAAAAGCACTTAGTGTGGACAAGGACTTAACTACAGAGACTCTCATGGCTGTAATTTAGATGTGGGGAATAAGATTTTCATGACTGTGTAAGAGGTTGAAAATTTTCAATCTAATTTTTAAGTTGTGAGTCGTAACTTTGAATGTGCTCTTGACATGCCATGAGTTTGAATGTTAATGCCTCTGGATGCAGACCAGCGTTTTTACTTTCAGATATATAGATATACAGTGACAACTCGTTTTTATATTATCTATGAATTGATTTTTATGTCAGATTTGCAGAAATCAACGGAAAGTGGTGGATTATAGAAGGCTTCCTTTACTTAAAAATGAAGGTTGAATGTAGCCTATAGGTTTCAGCTGGCTTTTTAATCTGTGCACCTCTATGCGGCTATGACCATGCTCCATTTTTTTTTTTTTTATATCAAAGTTATAAGACCCATTGATAGACTGATTTATTGATATCAATGTGGAAAAATTGTTTGAAAGTTTGAAACACCAGGTCAACCTCACTGCCTAACTACTTTGAATCCCTAAGCAGAGAATTACATTGGAAGCACGATATTAAATCTGACTATTATATTCTAGCTCTAGGGTTGATTTATGAGAGGTTAGCTTTAAAGAGTTTCAGAGCTTTGGACTATGGTTCTAGGCTCATGACTCTCTTGTATAAATAATAAAACAGCCAGAGCAGTGTATGAGTATCACTGTAATGAATGCTGGAAAATGCTCCTACCTGAACGCTGAAGCCTGAGCAGTGAGAGTGAGAGCCTGACGACTGCGCAACAAGAGTCCTCAGAGAGTCGTACCTCAGTCAAGAGACGTGTCACTGCCGGCAGCTATAGACTGGAGACGTCTTATGAAATGAAACCCTGGGGTAGCTATAAACTGTACTGCAAGTTTGCAACAGAGTTACAGTGTAGACTGGACCATAATGAAACCCCCTGAACAATGAAATAATGGAACTATCATTTAAGGTTTAACCCACCAAACAATGAAACCCGTGGGTTGCAGTCAATTTGGTAAAACACGCGTAAAAAATGAACCTAAATGAACTTTTTTGAACCCCAAACAAATTTCATCGAACCCTAAACGAATTTGTTCATCAAAAAGTTTGAATTCGTGATGAAGTTCGAGTTTGCCATAAAATTTGGCGAACTTGAATGAATAAATTCGTTTTTTATTAAAATTCGGCGAATTTCGAACTTGTTCGTTGAAATTCACCGAACCTGGTGACTAAGGTTACAACTAAAATTTCTATGAGAAAAACAACCAAGTAAATGGTAATACAAAGATTTTTCACACAATTACCCCTGTGGAACTCGATACATTAGATACTAGGCTACTACAAGCCTATCAAAATGATGAAAAATAGAAACTAAAGCAATTGCATGATAAAATTAGATATCAAAATAATTATCTTTCAATTTTTGTTGTAAACTACATGCAATCCTATTTATTACTATTCCATAGAGGAGCTATGCCACTCCTAGTCAACTCCTTGATTCTGAAATACATATCAACAATAATGTGATTGGTAGAATTCAAGTCAAAATCGAAATAGAATAAGTGTTTCTACATGATATACATATTTGTCAAACATCAGTCTGCATTGACGTGGTTGTTCACACTCAAAAAATTCAAGCAGTAATTGGACACTTCATGAGGTTGCATCACAACTGCAAATATATTTTTCACAATGTGTGCACAAATTTGAATTTGGGCCCAAATACTCTGATACAGTTGAATCTCTGGTATGGTAGGCTTTTGCCAAAGAGTTGATAGGCTTAGTTCCTTATTGGATAACTCCATTGTACCATTATGTCTATGTTATCCAATAATTCACATGGAAGTTACGATTTATTGGTGAGGCTTTTGAGAAGCCATATAATTGCATCCCTGATAAAAAGGCTACAAAGTAGGCATGAAACAAATCTCTATCAATTCCAAGCCTTGTTGAATGTTTTGGGTCCCGAGCCTTTACTTCTATAACATAGTTACTAGGTTACTCATACCACTACCAAATACTTTTTAATGTAATTTTATAGATCTCGTAGTTACAGATTAAACTTTTATTTAATGAAGTATTATCATATTTTTAATTTTGTTTATCAGGGACTCGCACAACAACAAGAGACATGGCATATAGAACCTTCTCAAACTTGGTTATGGGGCTACCAATCGCCTACGCAATATGTTTTGAAATCATTTCATGCTCATATGAAGGATCAATAGACTTTAAAATGGAATGAGCCTTCTTGTTTCATTCATCAAGCAAGCATGAGTCATTCCCAATGCGCATGCAAGCAACATCAAAATCTAATCTAGTTTATGAAACTGCATGATCTATACAGTCATTATTACTTGTATCAGTTTCCTTCAATGCATTAAGTGGACATATAAATATATCAGATTGTGTATGTGATTGACTATCCCTAAATGCCATTCCAGACGCATTTGTCTTGGCACTAAAATATCTAATTTGAGTGTCAGTGGAAGAAGCCTCACATAATCAAGATGAATTGTGAAAAATATCTAATACAATGTTGAAAAATAGACGTTGACCTGACCACTATAACTTTGTAGAGCAACTGTCGGAGCTACAGTACATGAATTGGTGCCTCCAAAAGGGTTACAAAATGAATTTCTATGAGAAAAACGACCAAGTGAATGGTAAGACAAAGATGTTGCACACAACTTCCCCTCTCGAACTTGATACATTAGATACTAAGGTATTCCAAACCTATCAAACATGATGAAAAATAGAAACTAAAGGAATTGCATGATAAAGTTAGATATCAAAATAATTATCCCTGAATTTTTGCTATAAACTGCGTGAAATCCTATAGATTATTATTCCATAGAGGAGCTACACCACTCCTGGTTAACTCCTTGATCCTGAAATACATAATCAACAATAACATGACTGAAAGAATTGGAGTCTAAATTGACATAGAATAAGTGTCTCTACATGGTATACATACTTGTCAAACATTAGTCTGCATTAATGTGGTTGCCCGCACTCAAAAAATTCAAACAACAAGTAGACATTTCCCAAGGTTGCATCACAACTGCAAACATATTTTTCACAATGTGGGCACAAATATGAACTTGGGCCCAAATTCTCTGATACAGTTGAATCATCTGCTGTGTCAGGCTTTGGTCAAATAGTTGATAGGCTTAGTGCCTTGATGGATAACTCCATGCTACCATTATGTCTAAGTTATCCAATAATTCACATGGAAGTTATGATTTACTGATGAGATTGTTGAAAAGTCTTATAATTGCATCCTTGATAGGGTACAAAGTAGCCATGAAACAAATCTCTGTCAATTCCTAGCCTTATTGAATGTTCCATATCTCAAGCCTTTACTTCTAGACCATAGTTACCAGGTTCCTCTCCAAATACTTTTCAATGGAATGTTAGGAATCTTAGAGTTATAGATTAAAGTTTTATTCAATGAAGTACTACTAGTTGTAAGTTTGTTTATGAGGGACTTGCACAACAACAAGAGACATGGCATATAGAACCTTCTCAAACTTGGCTATGGGGATACCAATCACCTATGCAATATGTTTTGAAACAATTTCATACTCATGTGAAGAATCAATAGACTTCAAACTGGAATGGACCTTCTTGTTTGATTCATCAAGCAAGCATGAGTCATTCCCAATGCTCATGCAAGCAACATTAGAATATAATCTAGTTTCTGGAACTACATGCTCTATAGGGTCACCATTACCTTTATCAGTTTCTTTCAGTGCATTAAGTGGACATATGAATATCTCAGATTGTGTATGTAATTTACTGTCCCTAAATGCCATTCTAGGCGCATTTGTCTTAGCACTAAAATATATAATTTGAGTGTCAGTTAAAGAAGCCTCACACAATCTAGATGAATCGTCTTCCTTGTTTCTAACTTCATTAATCATTCTACAAATTACTGTACTGCTATGGGAGTCAACAACAACTTTATCAATTGCAAAGGCCTTCCCACTTTTTGATTGAAATGGTACCCACTTCTATGTAACCTGTTGAGAGTTGTGACATATCTCATTTTTTCTTTTAGGATAGGCCTCACTTTCCATGCAAGAGGGTGGAAAAGGCCCTCATCAACAATCACCTGAATTTCTGGAGATTAACTAGAAGTTTTAGTTTGATTTGTTTGTAGCTTTGTCTACAACATTTCTTGGCCTACTAATTTAGATGTTCCTAGAATTATTTGTGTTTGTCCCAATGAATTGTGAATCTTCACTCATGTCACAAAAGAACAATAATCTCTTGCTTTCTTCAGAGCAGCCTTCACATTTTCTGGGTTCCTAACCGAACCAACACCTGTTTGGTCAAGTTTTGGTAAAAGAAATGAAATAAATCTTTCAAATAAATATGATAATGCACAAAATATATGAGATAAATTATCCACAAGTCATATGAAATAAAATTAACTATACTTCAAATATAAAATAGATGAAATAACATTATAATTATAAATCCCAACCACTCAATTTATCATAACAAACAACAAAATAACAGAACATTTTTAAAGCCAACACAATCATCATATGCACGACAAAGTCTTGGAATCCAGAAATAGAGGGAAACTAAAAACCATAATTCATCACCTCCACTCTTCTCCAAACTATGTGTGTGCAGTCCATGAAGAGGATAATTCGTCTTCTCCACTCACTCCAAACTCTCACTCCAAGCTATGGAGTACTTGTTCCTATGATCACTTGAAAGCTGATAATTGGCATTCAAAACCTTGGTAATATCCTCACACAAAACTTGTCAATCCTCATTTTGTTGTTAATTACTATCAAGATGGTATGCTACTATTGCTTCCTTTAGAGTTGGTTCCACATTTTTTGGGCTTCCCAATCGAAGCAAAACCTATTTGGTCACATTTGAATGAGGAAAATTTTCATATATATATCTATCTATCTATATATATATATATATATATATATATATATATATATATATATATATATATATATATATATATATATATATATTCAGGAATGACTCTGTGCTTTTCCCTTCCTCTGACTTTACCACGCATATCTTTTCTTTCATTCTTTCTTCATTGCCTTTGCGGTTTTTTTAGTTTTCTCTTTTCGCCTGCTCAACCACTCCCTCTTGGTGTTTTTTTACTACTTAAGAATAATATATGTACCACTCATAACTTGCAAAACGTGCAGACATGATGGAAAAAGAGCAATATTGATGCTCTAAAAGTGGTAGGAATGCTCTTTCTTCTCCATTTTTAGAATAGAGGAATATGATTTCCCAAGACTTCTCAATGCAATAGCCTCATTCTCCAAATGCTTTTCTTCTGCAACATGAAGGGAAGGATTGAAATAGGCTATAACTTCCCAGATTATGTCCATATCGCCACACATGCCTTCTCTAGCAATTCTTCTCCTTGAATGCGCACCTGAATTGCTTCACAACATTTGGTAATTTGTTTCATCGCTTCCTTACCCATGGAAGGAGCACCCACAAGTGTTTCGACTCGATTAAGAGGTCAATAATAGTCATGAAACAGACCAGGAGATGGTTGCAACAACAATTCCAACACCACCATCATTGGAAAAGAATGGGCTAGGAAAAATTGCTAGGAGGGGGTTATGATGAGGAGACTCCACAATGACTAAACAAGCTAGGGACAACATCCCTTCTAGCCATTTTACCATCTCTCAGGATTCATAGCGGTGTGAGTTGTTGCTGTAATGAACTTACTACAAGAAGGATATGATGAATCAAAGTATTCAAGATTAGCATCTCAGTGAGACTGAAAAATGATTTTATGCTATGTTCATGAATTTTGGTAAAGATACCAGCTGGTCATATCCACACCTGTCACGAAAAATTTATGAGCATGGCTGATCACTTCGATTTATTTTAAGCCCAAATGACTAATAACATCTTCACCTAAAGCACTTTTTCCATTTTCTTTTTCTACGTCCCCCACGCCAGGAAGGTCTATCACGAATTATTAAGACATGTAGTGACAATTTATTGATAGTCAAGCATATTTGTTATCAGATTCCATAGTTCAATCATTTTCATAGTTTAGATGTTTGAAAGAAATAGATTCCACCTGACACAAATAAACTAACTAAAAGAAGCAATGCATACCAAAAAACAGAATTTACTCTCACCCAAGCTTTATTGGTTAGAAAGGCCTTAACACTATCTCTAACAAGGACTCCCATAGAAGAGCTATGATCGGCATACTCAACATAATAATCACATTGTTGAGCTCCATTGTGGTGTTGATTATGGACACTCCTTGCCTACACAACAAGACACCAAGGATCATCGTCTCGCACCAATGGGTCTTTCTTTAGCACGTACAAGGATGCGATCCGTACATAGAAGACACAACCTTCTCCAATTGCAAAACCCAAGATAGAATGAATTCAAAAACCTTTGTTCTTGTACTGAAGCATGTGAAAGGAGATAAAACGGGAGCTCTTACAGTCTACACATTTTTTGGGTCAATTAAGCAATCAACACAAATGAATTCAAAACAAGAAGGCTATGATGAATCATATTATTCAATATTAGTAGCTTAGTGAGGTTGAGAAATGATTTTATTCTATGTTCATGAATTTTGTTGTGATGAACATTGATTTGATGCCTATATTGATGAAATTTTTATGTGTTAAGAGTTATTTTTAGGAAATAGGTTGAGAAAGATTCTACTTGGCCATACTGAACTTTAAATTGAAAAGTCAGAGAGTAGAGAAAGTGGATTTATTTTAATCATACTTGGATAGCTTGGGAACCCAAGTCATGGTTGAGGCGGATCCAAGATCATCACCAAAGAACATATATCCCCCATCTCGTGCCCCTCTTGAAATACAATGACTATGCATTGCTTTGCGCATTGAGATGGAAGACTTACCATACCACTGCCAAGAACCAAAACACCACCCATGAGTGTATTGGGTGCTACAAAAGAGTCATTATTAAGACATGTAGTGACATTTTCTGGATAGTCAAGGATATCTGTTATCAGATTTCACAGTTTAGAAGTTTGAAAGAAATAGATTCCACCTCACTCAAATAAACTAAATAAAAGAATCAATGCGTAGCCAAAAAAAGAATTTGTTGCCACCCAAGCTCGATTGGTGAGAAAGGCCTGAAATCTATCTCAAATAAGGACTCCCTAACAGAAGACACAACCCTCTCAAATTGCAGAACCCAAGATACACTGAATTCAAGGAATGATGTCTGTTGATTGATGACCCAAGAAGCTGAGCATGCAGGGAGCCAAATATATCCATCACAGTAAGTGCCTAAGACAGATCCAAGGGAGATGCAAAAAGAAAACTATCAAAGCGTATCTGATTCAAGAATATATGTGTCCAGAAAAGCATTGATAAAGAGAAAGGGAAAATGTGCAGAGAAAACCAAGCTAAAAGTTGTGAATACATACATAATTAGTGGTTGATGCAATGAGGCAAGTGATGTCTTGGAGAGGCTTCCTCAGAAAGGGTTATTGTAATACAGAACCCAAACCAGAAGAAAAAGAGGAGAATGGAGAATGCTCTCATTATTCCTCTTACTCAAATGCATATCGAAATCAACATTTGCTTCTAGGGTTCTATGAGTATATTCATCGCTGCAGGTTCGGGTGCTAACATCCCCAAACCTCAACACTAATAGAATCGACAACACCTCTGCATTGCCTATCTGATGCTCTTTCAGAGCATGGCCATTTCATGTCTTTGGCACCTGTCCTCACTTGAAACGACACCCATGCTTGACATATGCACAACTGCTTTCTTTTTACTGCACTTATTGCTAGAAGAGCGTACCCCTAATCTTACATGTGCTCTAACAGAGGGGTGAAGAACTTATTTTCAAAATAGAACAAAGAACAACCACATATTTAATTCACATATATATGTTTCCTAAAAAGCATTGATAAAGAAAAAGGGAAAATGTGCAGAGAAAGCCAAAGTAAAAGTCGTGAATACTTACATGATCACTAGCTTGGGCTGATTCGATGAGGGAGTGAGGTCCTGGAGAGGCTTCTTCAGATGGGGTAATCGCAATACAGAACCGAGCCAGAAGAATAAGAGGAGAATGGTGAATGTTCTCCTTATTCCTCTTATATTCTTCTTCCTCTTTAAGAGAAGAAGAATTAGTGTGTGCATGTTCAAGGTGAGGAAATTGTTCTTGAAACTTATTCATCCCTTCAACCCCTTTGATGCATGTACGCCTTAGCAAATGAAGAATTTTTGAAACGACCTAGGTAACTAAATAATTAACAGTTTGCCTATGTGCCTTCGCAAATGAAGAATTCTTGAAACGAACTAGGTAACTAAATAAATAACAGTTTGCTTGTACGCCTTAGCAAATGAATAATTCTTGAAACGACCTAAGTAACTAAATAAATAACAATTTGGCTAGGATCGAAACGTTGATCACATTTTAATCGTCTAACAAGCCATTTGATGGTGAAAACCAGATCCACGTATCCGCAGAGGAGAGTTAGTTTTAGAGAAGAATGCCTTACCACATAAATATATTTTTGAATAAATAAATTGATTGTGCATCCTTAAAACCTGTGAAACACTTGATTTATTTATTCATAATTTTAAAATTTTAATTATAAATAGAAATTTTCATATATATTATTTACTATAATTATTGTTAAAATGTTTAATTGTTTAATTGGTCGATATTTAGATTTATTAAATCATTAGTATATATGAATGTATTGCAGAGCGGATTGATATTAATATTTTAGGATCTATGGATGTAGTGCACAGCAGATTGATATTAACATTTTGCAAAGGAAATGGAGTCAGTGGGTGAGTTATTCCCGGGCTTGTGAGCGGGTCCGCCGAATGATAAGAGAAGACCAGACAGACGGTAAAAAGTTTTGGTGATGCTCCTCTTTTTCTTCTCTTTTGATTCGATTGACTGAACCAGATTCGATCGATTCAATGGTCAGGTCCCAAGTTACACGACCCTCCATTGAACTGAGGCGATGTGTTTTGACTGAACCAGATTCGATCGATTCAATGGTCAGGTCCCAAGTTACACGACCCTCCATTGAACTGAGGCGATGTGTTTTGCGAAAGGCAACACAACTGCTGGGCAACAATAATTATGTAATTGATTGATTGTGCGTCACATGTTATGTGGAGCCATATAAAAGAAGGATAGCTCATAGTTTGCAACACATGTATCGTCAGCTTCCTGGGTCGGTCCAGTGGATTGATGATGATTTGGATTTTGGTATCGTGAGTTTGTCTGCAACAGAGGGGACTAAGTGGGCAAATTGATACTTTTGTTTTTGTTGTATAGGTGAATGGAGAATCAAACATCTCTGACTTCTGCGCACGTGGGGCTCTGGAAGTGGTAGACTTTTAATACAAAGTTATATAAGATTGGTATTTTAGGAACGAGATCTCAGAAACCAAAGACTACTCTTGTGATCTATATCATTGCGGTGTCCCTGTGCAGCGATGGGACCGGCCAATAGTCACTACACTCGGTGGGTGACCATTTTGCCCCCAAGTTTAGTCGCCCAATTCAATCCCATCATTATGCTCTCCTTAACGCCGTTACTCAAAAAAGGTGCGGAAATTTGATAAGCTGGACCATCATTGATATATTCTTTCCTGGTCCATTCGCACTATACTGGCCGGCGACCTTTTTTCTTCTTGTGTCCATGCATTGCATTACAGCTGCAGTCCTGCAGCACCAGAAAACCCACTCACTCACCATGAATTGGACTATGAGATGTTTATGTCCGTATGATTATTGTAGGGGGACTCCTGAAAATTTTGTATCTTTAAAGATTTTATTTCTATTTCTTATGAAAATTTCACAGATCATGGTTAAAATGGATATTTATTTTTTGAATTTCATTTCAAATGTATAAATTGATTTAACCTCCTTAAAACCCCTAGGATACTTAGAGTGTAAACAATATAGCTTAAATAAGCCATTCCAATAAATATTTACCTGATTCAAAATTAACCCTTAAAAAGGGGGCCAAAATTTAAAATAATAATACTAACTCTTACAAAAGGGATTAAAATGTAAAATAATAATACTTGAAATGCCATAATAATAAGAAATTAAGTAATTACTTTATATAATATGTACACTATTTTTCTATCATTATTACTATTTTAGTCCATATGTAATATGTAAATTCTTGGTATTGAAATACTTTAGTTAACCTGACCATTGAGATATTTTATTTATGGATTACATTTTCTGTCTTGAAATTTTTTTAATTAATATACATTTAAATACTTTTCAGTATTACTTAATTTCACATATTGTGTCCAGTGGGTCATGGATAAACGGTGACCAGGTGCTCTCTTAAGGCACTCCTTGATGTGAAGTCATTGGTTCAATTTCTTGCCTCATTTGGGGTGATATATTAGACATGTTGAATATGTAGTCCTCCCATACTTACATTTCTTTTTTTACATACTGGAATCTTTTATTTATGATGCACATTGAATTTATTAATCACTATTAGTAATTTTTAAATGTGAGAATTTTACATTAAGAATTGAATTAATTGTACATATTTTTCTTATTATTGTTACTAGGGAGGAATTAAATATTCTTACTTTCAACTACTTCTCTTTGCACATTGAAAGATTTTATTCTCGTCAATTCTCTCTCACACACATATATACTAAATTAGATATCATGTATATTCAAATGGTTTATTTATGTATTCAATTGAAATATGACATATAAATAATATTAGTTTTTTTTCTTCTTTTTGTTCAATAATTTTAAAATAATTTTAAAAATTGGTATAAAATTATCTCATTTCACGTGGATATTGGGATATTAATGACATTAGAAGATTTGGGCAATAAGTTTGGATATTAGGATTGTTGATATGGTAAGGGAAAGAAAGTAGGCCTTGACATAGAGAGTTTATTTCTACATATAAATGTCTTACAGAAATAGGTTAAACACCACAATTTACATCCGAAGAGAATCTGTGTCCCTAGTAAAGATATTCCATTCTTAGAATATTTTGAGCACTAGCAATGAGTCTCAAGGTCGTTGACATGATAATGGGAGAAAACGTAATTGTTGGACTTGAAAGTAATATTTTTGTAATGCATGGCTATGAAAAATACTTCAAACCACCACACAACACATTTCAAGGTTTTCCCTTCCTCTAATTAGGGATATGGGTGTCATTAAAGGATTTTTATAATAGGTACATAATTCCTTAGGCCCTAGATGTCTTTAAAGGAGGAAAACTAGGATTCACACAAGAATGACAAGTTGATCTACTACCAATGACCTCTTAAGCTTATCACTTCCATTTGAGTTGGGATATTGATGATATTATGAAGTTTTTAGAACTAGCTATATGCCTCGATATCGTAAATATGGTTAGGGGGAAAGCTAGATCTTATGTTTTAAATGAAGATTATAAGGATTAAGATGTAAGAAAAACACATGATCTATAAAGGAGACATTTGGCCTTCAAGTGGATTTATGTGAACCATTGCAAGATTTGGGCACAAGTTATGGGTAGTCATTCCTGAAAATGATGGTAGGAAGAAACCTATGCTTAAGTCATTTAAGGAATACTTCATCCATGTAGGGATATGAACGACACCTTCAGCCCCCACAAATGACCTCCCACATGTATCCTTTACCTCTTAGTTGTCATCTTGACATGAATTGGATTTTTCAGGAAGTAAGTATTAATTTGAAGAATAGGAGCAAGGTAATGTCACGAAACTTTCTCATTCTGCCAAAAAAGTAGCTTCTATGTTTAGGAGCAATCAACGAGTCTTCAAACCATGAAATATGATCTCTCTATGGGATATTTGCCCTTAAATTATAAATATGGACATTATGAGAAGGATTTGATATCCAATTATACATTATGGGAAATTAGACATGGTCGAGGGAGGAAATGTTAGCCTTAGGACTTAAAGAAATCCCACAAGAATCCAATGCCAAGAATAATGCCACAAACCACTATCTTGAAAGTAGCATCTCCCTCTTAGTTGGAATATGGTCTCTATTAGAATATTTTCAACAATATGTATGAGCCTTATTTGCTTAGCCATGTTTTGGGGAGGAAACTTGAGCCTCAATCCCTATAGATAGCTCCTAAGGTTGAAGGGATGAGGACTTGAACCATTATACAAGAACTTTATATGGTTTATTTAATATTAAAGAGGGGATATGGGATTTATTATAATTTTATTATAAGTATATTTTGGACAAGGTTCCTTGAACATTATTTAGCAAGGAAACCTAGCCTTAGGCTCTAAAAAAATACTTTAGGCATTCAATGCTAGTAACATCAACTTTAACATTGGTATATAGGCCCTAAGTATGGCTTGAGTAACGAAACATGGACCTTAGGCCCTAAGGGAACATTCTATCCAACTAGTGAAAGAAAGGATTCCTAAAACAACCACACATGGCCTCCTGAGGGTATATTTGGAATATCGTTAAGGATATTAGTGTTAACATGTGTTTTTGAGTACTTAATATGCATATTAGAGCCCTAGAAATGATATAGGGAAGAATGGAATGACTTATGTCCTAAAGAAATATTTGGATCGTCCAAAGCCATGGAGAATACCTTCAAGCACCACACATTACCTATTGAGGGTGTTCTCTTCCTCCAATAAAGAATGTTAATTCCTTCATAAGGGTTTTCAAGAATTAGGTATGTTTCTTAAGGCATTGACATGGTCAATGGATACCTAAAATTTATTGAATGTTCAAAGACTCCAGGGACTTAGGGAAAAGCACAATCCTCAAACTACCATATCTAATCTCTCAACCTAGGACACAAGCATCACGGGCATATTTTTCGTTCAAGTGGGGATATGGGCATCATTACTATCTATTGAGCATTGTGTATGGGTATTTTGTACTTGGGTGTGATGAAGAGAGGAAATACATGTATTCGTTCCTAAAAGAATCCTTTACGGATATAACACCAACAAGGACATGTTGAAAAACAATAAAGTAAATTTCCATTGTATCCTTTATCTTTGGATGAGGATAGTCAAGACTATGAATCTTTCAATGTTAAGTATGATTCTTTGGACCCTGGGTATGGTCATGCGAACAAACCAAATAGATATTCCATGAAAAAGTATTATAGGCTTCTAAGGCTATGAATAACACCTTATAACAAAACAAATGATCTCTTAAGTGAATCCCTTACTTCTCACTAGGTATATAGGCACAAGTAGAATTTTTTAGCATTAGGTGTGGGCCTTGGGACCTTTGAAATGATTAGATATTAGGCCCTAATGAAAGCTTCTATCCATATAAGTAAAAAAAAGATCCCATAAAAAACTGCACGTGAAATCGTAAGGGTAATTAGAATATTATTGAGGATATTGGTGCCACTAGGTGGTTTTTAGTAGTTGGTATGTGTCCTAGGGTACTGGAAATCATATATGGAAGAATTGAAATCATGAGGTCCTAAGAAATATGTGATTCATCTAGAGCCATAAACAATGCATCGAAGCATCACTCATGACCTTTTTAGGGTATACTTTTCCACTGAGAAAGGATGTTAGTACCCTCACCACATTTTAAGCATTAACTATGATTTCAAGGTCTTGATATAGTTAAGGGAGGAACTCAAGCCCTGGTTGAGGTATAAAGATTCTAAGAATCTAGAGCAAAATTCTATACGTCAAACCACCACACCTAACCTTGTGAGGTTCTAGGTAGTTTTTAGGTCTCCAATGTCATGAATGACACCTCAAACCATTATAAATGACCTCTTGAGTAGATATTTGGCCTTCAAATGATAATATGAACAACATTAAGATATCCCAAGCACTAGGTATGAGTAGCGTATTTGGCATTGATGAGATATATGTTAAAATTTTTAATACCATTAATGTACCACAAAACAAAGTTTGGTTACTCCTAGTGATTCTCATGAAAATCTTGAGATTACTAGGAGATGAGCCCAAATGAAAAGGAAATGGTAGGACATGAATGAGTAAAATAAATGAGCTAGCCAAATATCTATTTATATAATAGGGGATTAACTAGTGTTCAAGATAAATTGGTAGAAATTGTAATTTCCATCTAAAGTGGAGTTCTGAGAGGCTCACAATAAACCATTCCAAAATGTTGAATTGAGTTAGGTGCATGCCTTTGTTGAAAAATGTAGAATCCTAATGAAGATTGAAATATTTTTGGATCAAGAAAAATAATGTACAGAACCATGTTTTATTGTGTCAGACTATTCCATTAATTCTTTTTGAACCCTCTAAATTATGGATGAAGATTTTCATGTGATAATTAAATCATCCAAATTAAAAATTGGAATCAAGAGGTCAACAACTTGCTTAGTGTATATTGTAGGATCAAAATGACAATTATTAATTAGAAAACTATCCATTTTCGTGCCAATCTTAAGTGGCTTGTTGAAACCATACAATGACTTTTTCACTCTATAAACAAGTAAATTACATTATACAAAGCGAAGAGGTTACTCTATGTAGATTTCATGATGCAAATCACCATGTAGAAAAACATTGCTGAAAGACTAGCCTTTCTAGGTAGCAAGAAAAATAATTATGAGTATGAAATCCATCTTAATGATAGATGAAAAGTCATCAAAATAAGAAAACCTTCAACCTATCAAAATACCTTGGCCACAAGATATTCCCTATACTCGTTAACAAAACCATTTTCTAAATATTTGGTTTTGCAAATTCATTTATAGAAAAAAAACCTTTAGAATAGGAATAAGATTCCATATGCAATTCTTCAATAAGAAAAATAATCTGTAATAATAGCATCCAATTTTGATGTAACGACAACATTATATTTTTTTTGTGGATCAACTGAAATTGTGTGACCTAGAAGAGAGATAGTAATTGTCTATGAAGAAGCATGGTGCTTAGGTTAGTGGTAAAACAATGGAAATAAGTCAACTCATAGACATACCAATCATGCTTCATTTTCTCAAAAAACATAATATTTAGAGGATGCTCTTAATCCTGTTTTTCTTCTTCAAAATACACTTTTTCATTTGTTTTTTATGGCATATTTTATTCTTTCTAATTATCCAATCTACTAAATAATTATCTTTAGTAATGTCTCTTTTTTGCTTAAGCAAGAGACGTGCCTTCTTGTTAGGCCCCTATACTACTAGTGTAACCCCTTATTATTATTAGTACAACCCACTTATTATATTGATCTACCCATGTAGTGCCCATATTGTTACTATTGTGCCCCATAGAAGCCCACTATTATTATTATTGTGCCCTTACATTATTATTGTTATGTCAGCTCTGATTATGTTATGACCCCTTAGACTCCTATAAGGCGTTGATCTATCTTTTCTATCTTTTGTTGAGCTGGTTTCATAACATTTGGTATCAGAGATTTGGATTCTAGGGGTTCGCTGCTCCAAATAGGTCATCGTGGCATTTTCGCTATAACTCTTTTCCTGCGACGTTTCATAAGTTGCAGAAAAAACCCATTTGAGAAGAAATCGTGCGGAACCTCGGGTCCCAATTTCAAAGCTTTTCTCACTATATTTGCGGAGATATGATCTATGGAAGTCGGTCTTTTTGCAGAATCCTAAATTACATTCCAAACAGGTGACCTGGGGAAAATCATCATAACTTTCTCTCTGGGGATCGGATTGAAATTTTGTAAGAAGGTACAGAAAGAGGATGGATTGTGGTTTCTTGTATGCATTTTCAGATCCAAAGGTCAAAACAGTGACACGTGGCACTTCATACAAGTTTTCTCTTCTGGAAAGGTCTATAATCAAGTCACTGTGGGAGATTTCGCATAACTCTTCCTTGGAGAATCCAATTTGGGTCAGACTTGTGGCATTGGAAAGAGGAAGCAGAGGGATACTGCAGGTCAAAAATTCAGATCTAGATGATTGGAAAGTACAAAGATACATCAGAGGCAATATCGAGCTCCTACAAAGTGAAAAACGTTATGTAGATTTTCTTAAATTTTTGCTTAAGCTTGGTTTGAAAGTTTATTTTGAAGGAATTCAAAGGGCATATTAGATCATTATTATCGGTAACTGATTCCCCGATGAAAGAAAATGCAAACACCTAGTAAAGAACCTGAAAGCTCTAGCATGACTCATGAAGAAGAGGAAGAAATGCAACATGATATATCAAAATTACAAGACCAAGTGCAACAACTGTCCCTTGCACAAAAAGGAACAGAATCTAAGATGGATGGTTTAAAGAAAGGCGTAGAAGCTAAGATGGATTGTTTAAAGAAAGGTGTAGAAGCTAAGATGAATGACGTGGAAGCTAAGATGGCTAATTTGAAGATAGATTTGAAGACAGACATGGAAGAACTGAAGATAAATATGAATAAGTTGCTACAAGAAAGGGTCACTAATGGTGAAAGGGTAGTAAAGGAAACTCATGATGAGAACAAAAGAAATGTTAATCATGATTCCATAGACTCTAATGTTGGATTAAAGACCCACCATATTCCAAAAACTGATATGAGGAAGTTTGATGGCAAGGATCCCGCAACATGGATATTACAGATGGAACAATTTTTCGATCTCAATAATGTGCAAAACACACAAAAGGTACGTATTACAACTTTATATTTGGAACCAAATCATTTTGTACGATATCAATGGCTTTGCTCTCGTAAAAAATTTATCACTTGGGCAATTTTTATGGAAGAATTGATAGCACATTATGAGGATACAAAAAGAAACACTTTTTTTAGCCAATTGATAAGTCTCAAACAAAAGGGTTCAATAATGGAGCACATTGAGGAGTTCCAAAAATTGAGCATAAGGGTAAAAGATATTCCAGAGGAGCATAGGATTGATGTGTTCATAGGGTCTTTAAAGGATAATATCCAACATGATGTTCACCATTGGGAACCTGATTCATTAGAGAAGGCATTCAGGTTAGCAAGAAAAATGGAAAGCAAAATTATGGCAACCAGGAAGCATAACACTCACAACTATAAAGACAGAAGTGTTGTTGTCACTAGTCTTCCACAAACTATAAGGTTGACACCACAACAATTTGAAGGAAAAATAGAAAAAGGACTTTGTTACAGTTGTGATAGAAAATACACTAAAGGTGATAATTGTGGTGAGAAGAGATTATTCTACATAGATTGTGAAGAGGAAGAAGAAAAGGAGCAAGAAAGGTCAAAAGAAGAGGATATACTCTAGGAACAAAGCTTAGATAAAGAAGAAATGAATCTGACCATATCTTGTAATGCATTGGCGGGAATTACCACTCCTCAAACCATCAAGATAGAAGAACAAATCAAGAAGAAAAAGGTAATAGTGTTGATTGATTCACGAAGTACCCACAATTTTATTCATTGTAAGGTAGCGAGAGAATTGAATTGCTTCTTATATCCAGCACCAGACTGTCAAGTGATGGTTGCAAATGAAGGAACAATAAATTGCTCGGGAAAGTGCCATAATATCAAGCTATCCATGGGAGAATATGTATTGACTAGCCCAATGCTTTCCATTCCAATGGGAGGTGTGGATGTTGTACTAGGAGTCCAATGGCTACAATCCTTGGGTACAATAGCTTTTAATTTTCAAGAACTTTTCATGAAATTTTTTGTGGAAGGAAAGGAAGTTGAATTAAGGGGTATTGCAAGGAAACCGAGAAAGATAATCAGCTCTAATGGTATGACAAAGCTTCTAAAAAAGGAACAAAGACATGTAATTGCACAATTACGTTCGCTAGATGTGTCCACAGTGGAATCATCTATTTCTCCAGATCTCCAAAAAGTCTTGGACAATCATTCCAAGGTATTTGAGACTCCCAAAGGTCTCCCACCTATTCGTGATCATGATCATGCTCTTCATCTGATTCCAGGAAGTGTTCCTCCAAACATCAGGCTGTACATATATCCCTATGCCCAAAAGAGCGAAATTGAATGTATGGTTGCAGAAATGCTAGAAGCTGGTATAATTCAACCAAGTCAATGTTCTTTCTCTGCTCCATTCATATTGGTGCACAAGAAGGATGGATCATGGCGCATGTGTCCGGATTATAGGGAGCTCAACAAGCTCACTGTTAAAGCTAAGTTTCCCATTCCTTTCATTGATGAATTATTGGATGAATTGCATGGATCAATTTACTTCACCAAGTTGGATCTTCATTCAAGATATCATCAAATCAGAATGAAGATTGAAGACATTCCGAAAACAACATTTGGAAATCATGAGGGTTATTATGAATTTTTGGTCATGCCTTTTGGCCTTACCAATGCACCTTCAACATTTCAAGGTTTGATGAATTCAATTTTCAAATCATTCCTTAGAAAAATTGTGTTAGTATTTTTTGATGATATACTAATCTACAGCAAGTCTTGGAAGGATCATGTTGAACATGTTGACAGGGTGCTACAACTATTGGAGGAGAAACAATTATATGCAAAAATATCGAAATGTTTCTTTGAAGTTCAAGAGGTGGAATATATGGGTCATATTATATCTCATGAAGGAGTTAAGGTAGACCCTAGCAAAATTAAAGCCATTAAGGAATGGAAAATTCCCAAATCCATAAAGCATATGCGAGGATTTCTCGAGTTGACAGGGTATTATCGCAAGTTTGTTAATAATTATGGGAGAATAGCAACACCTCTAACAACATTATTGAAGAAAGATGCATTTTTATGGACTCCAGAAGCAACAAAGTCATTCAAACATCTTAAAGAGGCAATGTGCCAAGCACCGGTCTTAGCTACGCCGGACTTCATAAGAACCTTTATTGTGGAATGTGATGCTTCAGGAAATGGAATTGGTGTTGTTTTAATGCAAGACGAAAGACCCATTGCTTTTGAAAGTCGTCCAATCAAGGGAAAGTTTTTACACAAAGCTATTTATGAGAAGGAAATGTCGGCAATACTCCATGCACTTAAGAAATGGCGACCCTACCTAATGCGAAGACACTTCAAGGTAAAAATGGATCGTGATAGCCTTAAATACTTCTTAGAACAAAGATTATCCTCTGAAGAGCAACAAAAGTGGGTCACAAAGATATTGGGTTATGACTTTGAAAGCATCTACAAAAAAGGGAAGCAAAATGTGGTGGCAGATGCACTCTCAAGAAAGGATGAGGATGTGGAAGCATTGTTGTGTGCCATTTCTATTATCCAATCAGATTGGATAAAAGGGGCAAGGGATGAATGGAAGAAGGGTGAAGAAGTATGGCAACTTATTCAAAAGTTGCAAAAGATCCCAATTCAAACAATATTGCCAGAAATTGAAGAGGAAGGAAAAATCATACTGGAACCTGGAGCAGTCACAGAAACAAGAACCCGATAGCTACGAAATCAATCAATTTCGAAGTATCTCATTAAGTGGAAGAACTTACCCGCTAAATATTCCACATGGGAGGATAATAATTTTATACAGAAGCATCAAGAACTACTCAAGTGTTGAGGACAACGGTTTTTGAAGGAGAGGGGCATGTTAGGCCCCTATACTACTAGTGTAACCCCTTATTGTTATTAGTACAACCCACTTATTATATTGATGTACCCATGTAGTGCCCATATTGTTACTATTGTGCCCCATAGAAGCCCACTATTATTATTATTGTGCCCTTACATTATTATTGTTATGTCGGCTCGGATTACGTTATGACCCCTTAGACTCCTATATATAGAAAGGAGGTATTTTCATTTGTATCATCCAAAAATTGTTCATTTATGTAATGTAAAGGAGGTTGGCCCCTCGAAGAGGCTGAATTATAAGGTGTTGATCTATCTTTTCTATCTTTTATGAGTTGGTTTCATAACACTTCTATTTCAGTAAATCAAGCAAAATTTACAAAATTTACACCAAGCCACCAAACCATGTGTTCTAAGGCTTATTAGGAGCATGCTCGATAGCTGAGCAAAAGAGTACATACAAAAATAAATAGCAGGAACCACAAGGACCAAGAACCCTCCCCGCAAAAAGTCGTGCCATCAAAAACCCTAACATGCCTTTAAATCTCAATCGTTCAAACTTCTCAAGAAATCCGATGCCTGAGATTCTTTTCGCATCATGAAGAAGCAGGATGGAAAACCAACGGACCCCACCAAATCACTCGTTCATTCTAGACCGTCGATCGACCTTATCCCATCAGACGGCGAATCTTCATATCACGCGGCCTAAGTGGACGAACATTAGTGTGCGATGAGGGTGGTTTTTAGGTCCAACCCTCATCCATGTGTCAAGATATGAATGGAATCACTGCCCAAAATTTAAAACCACCTTCAGCTTGAAAGTGGTGTGATCGCACAAAACCACTTTGGACGCGGTTTTTGTCTCCCGCCACTGAAAGTTGAAAAAATATGCCACCACGACAGGAGCCGTCATTTGTAACTTTCCACCTCCCTTCTAACTAAGATAACCTTGCGCTCGACACCAGAGATATTCAGGTAAGTGATTCCCATAGTTGTAGAGGCTGACCCTGACCCGTCTTCCACCTTAGGCTTGTCATACCATGAAAGTGAAATTTGTCGTAATTTGCTCATTGCTAATTAGATTCCTTAGTTTTCTTCTTATACACTTCTTTTTCCTCTTGCTCCTAGTTTTGGCAAAGTTCTTTTAGGTTTCTCGGCGACATTGCGAGCCAATCCCTCGAAAATCTGCTATCCTCATAGCTGACACCTTGGTTGGCAAGAATATTAGCCAACTTGTTGGCCTTCCGTTGCACATGGATAAATCTAAGTGTGCGCAGTCCCTAAATTTTATGGAGAACCGTAATAACCTCCAATGTTTTGTGACTTTCTCCGGCCTGTTCCATGACTAATTCTCTTGGCTGCGTTGATAACTAACTCTGAATCAACTTCTATTATTACATTTTGGCAATTGCTTTGTTTCAGAAATTCTAAACCTTGTTCCAAAGCCATTAATTCCACCATGTTGGTGGCTTTTCCTAGATGACCATAGAAGAGGGAGATAATGTTTCCATTTTTCATCCCTGAGAACCCCTTTGAAGCCTGCCATGCCCGAGTTGCCCTTTGAAGCCCCATCGATATTATACTTTAAAAAGACTTCCGGGGGAGGATTCCAGAAATCTTTAACCAGTTCCATCATGTTTATTTTCCTATCTGTACTTTGTGGAATAAGCCCCTGCATGCCTAACTACCTGAGAATTGATAACTCTGCTTATAAAGGAGGATTTTTGGGGGGATCCCTTACTGTAGCGTTGACTGTCTCCTTAAGCTATTTTAGGATTTTCTCCAACAAGAGAAGAGAGGAATTCTTCTCTTCTTTGAAGATTCTTCTGTTTCTCTCTTTCCACACATTCCATATGATGAAACTTGGCAATAGAGCCCAGGCAGAGTTAAGAACCTCATAATCCGAAAAATTATTCCTCCAATTGTTGAGGGTTTTAGTGATGCTTCCTTTGTCTCTATCAGACTATCTAAAGATGGTAGCAAAAAAATCCCATAACCTCAAGGTGAAAATGGAGCTATTGAGAAGATATTCAATGGTTTCCTCTTGGACTTGACAGAGCCGGCATCTGGAGGGTCCTATCATACCTCTCTTCCTTATATTATCCCAGGTTAATATTTTCCTGTGGTAAACCAGCCACATAAAGAGTTTGATCTTCATCCAGCCCTTGTGTCTCCATAGCTTCTGCCAAGTTCTATCCGTAGCTTGGGATTCCAGCCCAAGTAGAATACCCTTTGCTTCCTTAATGCTAAAGTTGCCCTCTTTGTTGTTGCTCCATCTTAGTTGATGCTACCCTTCAGTAACTAAAATCATCCTCTGATCTAACAACCTCTTAAGGGTCTCTGCTCTACTGATCAAGGTTCTATTCTCTCTACCATCTATTTTTTTCCATTTTCTCCATTTTTCTATATTGTGAGAATGTTCCCAAGAGTCCTTTACTTTCACTAATCCTGGATTTTTGTCTCCTCTTTGAGGCCCAAAAATTCCTCTCTCATAAGAGTTGGTTCTTGTTGCCCTTTGTCCTCCCAGAATAGTGCCAAATCTCCATCTCTGATTTCCCAAAAACTATTTTTTTGAACGACCTCTCTGTTCTCCCAGGCCTTGTTCCATATGGGAGAGCCCTTTATGTTTCCTGACATCCTTATGAGATCATGAGAAAGCCAAGCACTGACATATTTTTCCTTCCAGATGCTTGCCCATTGAGGCTTAGGATCCTTAACCCACCTCCACCAAAGTTTGGCCCCTAGAACCTTACTTAGAAGCTCTATATCATCCAATCCCAAGCCCCCTTCATTCTTGGGTTTACAAATATTTTCCCATGAGACTAAAGCCCATTTTTTCCTTATTTCCTCTTTGTCCCAGAGAAAATCTCTTTGTTTGTTTCTAAATTGCTGTAAAACTCCTTTTGGAGCTGGGAGAGCTGATAACATGAATACAGGGATAGCTTGGAGCACTGCCTTTGTGAGAACCAGTCTACCCGCCAGATTTAGAGACCTGATTGCCCATTTCCTGATCTTATCTTACATCTTAATGATTAGCGGTTCCCATATGATTTTGAGCATAGGTTTAGCCGTAAGAGGAACTCCCAAATACTTAGAGGGGAGAGAGTCTCTTTGAAATCTAAGGATTCTTGAGACATTTCTCTGGATGGATATATGGGTATTAAAGAAAAATATGTTTGATTTGGAAAGATTAACTTCCATACCTGATGCCAAAGAAAAGTCCTTCAAAATCTGTTTGTATGCTAGCGCTTCCTTGATCGTGGGAATTCCCTGTAGCATGGTATCATCTACAAACTATTGATGAGTCAGAACCTGATCATTCTCCGAAATTTGTAGTCCTTGAATTTTCCTGGTTTCTCTAGCATGCTTAACGGACCACCCCAGCCCTTCATCATGAGGATGAAGAGAAAAGGAGAGAGAGGATCTCCCTGTCTAAGTCCTCTAGAGGGAAGAAAAATTTCAGAGGGAGAGCCATTAATTAAAATTGAAAAACTGGAGGAAGTTAGCAAGGCCTTGACCCATCTGATCCAATAATGATCAAAACTAAACGATGCAAGCACTTTCTTGATATATGTCCAATTTACTTTATCATATGCTTTGGCTATGTCCAATTGCATTATCATACCCGATTTCATTTTACTAGTTAACAAGTGGACCACCTCGTGAGCTTGTATGATGTTATCTAGAATTTGTCTACCTTCCACATAACCTGATTGCTCCACCGACACCACCAAAGGTAGCAAAGGTTTGAGTCTGTTGGCTGCAACCTTGGAAATTATCTTATATATTACATTTCATAAAGCGATGAGTCTATACCTCTCTGGAGTTTGGGCATTATTCTGCTTTGGAATTAGGGAAATAAAGGAGGTATTGGGAGCTTTCAAAATAGTTTTCTCTAGCTTGGAGTCTTCTGCTACCCTCATAATATCCTCTTTGAAAATATTCCAACAAGCTTTGAAGAAATCTACATTGAATCCATCCGGACCTGGAGCCTTACCATTTTGCATTTGCTTGAGGACCTCACTAACCTCCTTTTCGGTTACAGGTCTGTTGAGATTACTGTTATCCTCTCTAGATACCAACTTCGAGATATGCTTAATGAGGTCCTTGATGAAAGGAACCCTGTCTAAAGTGTTTTCCTGAGAAATAGCTTGGAAGTGCTTAACTAACACTACTTCTATCTCCTTGTGAGTTTGATGTATCTGCTCATCCATGTCCTTGATCGAAGAGATCCTTTTGTGAGTCCTATTTGCTATTGTGGAATGATGGAAAAATTTTGTATTTCACTCTCCTTCTTTTAGCCATTGAACTCTTGATCTTTGTTTCCAAAAAATTTCCTATTTATTGCACAGCTTTTCCCATTCTTGATGATGTATCTCTACTTGGTCATTTTTGTCCTTATCAAAGCCTTCCTTGATCAAAGATTGGTTGAGTTCCATAATTTTATTTTCCACAGCTTTCTTTCCTGCAAAAATATTACCAAATTGATTCTTGTTCCAGGCTTTAAGCTTTTGCTTGATGTGCTTTAATCTTTTGTGAAGCAGGAACATTGTTGATCCTTGAGTTTGAAAATCCTCTGCCCACCATTCTTCAATGTTGTTAATGAATTCTGGGTGAGAAAGCCACATGTTTTCAAATCTGAAAGGTCTATTTCTTGGGGTACCTATTCCCTTGATTTCCATTTGAACCGGCCAGTGATCTGAACCTCCAAAGGGAAGAATTCCTGCTATGATTTCCTTGTCTAGAAGCATGAGATCCTCAGAGATCATGAATCTATCTAACTTGGAGGCTACCTGTGAGTCCCCTCCTCTTTTATTGTTCCATGTACATAGGCCATTGTTTGTCTCAATATCAACAAGCTTCATGCTTTCTGAAAAAATTTGGAAAACTAAAGAATCTTTATTTAGAGCTCTTGTGCCCCCTTTTTTCTCTGAGAGAGATCTGATCATATTGAAGTCTCCTCCTAGGACCCAAGGTAGTCCTACATGTCTAACTCGTAGATCCACCAAGGAATCTATGAACTTGATTTTGTCATCTAACATTTCAGGGCCATAAACATTCGTAACTAGGTAAGTGTCTCTGTCTTCTACTAGCTGTATAACAACTGATAAATAATTCCTTGATGCCTCTGCATCAATTATTCCAATTTTTTGGGGATTCCAGAGAGCGAGGATACCCCTTGATGTATTTTCTTCTTTAACTTCTAGAAACTCAAATCTACTGAGCCATTTACTATGGATTTGCCTTAATCTCTGAATGGAGCATTTTGTCTCTTGGACAAAAATTATATCCAGAGCTGCCTGTTTCATTTTGTTATTCATCATTCTCTATTTTCTCTTGATACCAAGACCTCTAATATTCCAAGTTGTGAACTTCATAATTAAAGTCTGGTAAAGGAGTAACTGGTTAGATCTTTCATCTTACCTAAGTCGACCATAATATTTCCACATTCCATCAGTAGCTCGTTTTGTTTTTCCCTGCCCCTTTTCCCCCCATGGATTTTTCAGTGCTAACCTCGGAGTCATTTTTACTGCTTTCACGCCTTCATTGTTCTATTTTTCAATGTTGTTTACTCGCTCCAAACCTTTTTCCTGGGTTTTCCATAAGAATAACTGTTGTATTCTATTGAGCTCTTTTTGTGGTAGTGATTCTACCCCGCTAGTTGTTCCCTGAGCCAAAAACCCTTCCAGATCCAGGTTTTCTCTATCAAGAATCTCCTGTAGCTCATTTTCCTCCATGTCCATTTCACTCTGGGTCATTCCTTGATCCATTTCCAGCTCTGATTCATTCAGCATGATCCCCTTCTATTTTTCGTTTTCCTGTGTCTGATCTCTTTCCTTTTCCTTCTTCTCGTAATCTTCATTCATTGCTTGTTGTTCTACTGATATTTCTTCATGCTCTTCGAGAACTTGGAACTGGTTCTGACTAACATGTTGTCCTTTAGCTTGGTGTTGCTTTGTCCCTTTTTTTCCACTTTTCTGTTTATGAACTACTTTGTGGAAGCTATCTGTGTCTTTCATTGTGTTTATTTTGTTTTTGTGTTGTGCTTTATTGAGGGGTCAGTCTCTTATAAGGTGCCCATGTTCATGACATCTGCGGCATCTAAATGGAATATGTTCATAGTCGACTGTTTGCACCCATTCGTCATCAAAATCCTCCAAGATGACTTCATCCGGAAGGGCTCCAGAAAGATTCATCTCCACACAGATCCTAGCAAAAGAGGTGTATTTTCCCCTCCTTGTGGCTTCAGAGGCTTTGATAGACCGTCCTAATTTATTGCCTATGGTTGTAAGGGATCCAGTTTTCCAATAGTCAAGAGGTAGATAATAGAGTCTTACTCATACTGGAACTGAAGTGAAAGTTTCTCGCTTCGGAACAAAGTTCATCATCCATGGCCACATATAGAGCCCTGCTGCTGCATAGAATTAGGGCCCACCTTCAAACACTCTGTCTTTATCTTCAATGTTAGTGAACACCACAGTAAAGAATGCTTTGGATCCCAGATGTAGATCAATGCTTCCTTTGGGTTTCCAGTGGTATCTTATCCATGTTTGTAAATCTTTTTCAGTGGGCCATAGCCCCATGAATTTGCATATGATTGCATAAGTCCGGATGGGATCTCTGTGCTCTTGCAGCGCTGGATCATTTAAAACTATTGTAGGAGTAATTTGAGCTCTGGGTTTTCACTGACCCTTTTGATTTTTGTCTTTTTCTCCCTGTATTTTGTCGTTTTCTTTGTTGTCTTTTGTGTCCTCCTTCTCCTTCGATTTGGTATTGCCTGATTCCTCCTCCCTGTTTTTTCTTTTTTCCTCCGCTTTACTTTTTTCTTTTCCAGGAGGCTTCTTACCCTTTTTGGCCACTACTTCCTTGTAGGAGGGAGTGGATCTCCCTCCTTTGCATCGATCCATGGAGAGAAACACACTGCAGAATATTGTAACCCTAGTTGCCTTTGCAACCCGAAAACACTTAGCAGCCCACCTCAATGCAGGAGCGACTTTTAAGTGGGCTAGGGGAATCCGTTAGTTCCTTATCTTTAGTAATGTAATTTGTAGTGCATTTTGCATTAAAATAAAAATAAAAATAAAAAATAAAAATAAATAAAAATAAAATTAAGTCTTCTTTTTATGTAAAAATGGAAATTTGAGTGTGATCCACATATTTTACAAAATAATCTATGGGAGGAGTATGAGAAATTGATGGGTTGAAGTGCTCATAAAAGTGGACAACCCTTCAACAATTTTAACAAAACATATTTACGAGAAATATTATAGTACTTGTATACTTTCATATCCTTATGATAACAAACAAATTGAGTAGATGTCTCATCTTCTCCACAACTTTGTGCTTTTCATCTAGATTTAAGATCCATGCTTTACTACCAAATAATGTAAAAGAAAATGGATCAATACTTAATATGTGTGCATGATTCCTTTTAATTGATATTCAACACTACCCTTTGATGCATGCACTATTCAACTTAGTTTAAAAAATTTATTGTTTCAACTTATAAGAAATCTACTATTACTACCCTATGATGCATGCAATATTCAACCTAGTTCAAAAAAATTATGTTTCAACTTATGAGAAAGCTACCATTGTAGACCAAATAATGCAATTAGCCATCTCTTTTAATATTAATTTATTTCTTTTAGCAATGCCAATTCACAGAGTGATATAGGAAACATAACATTGATGTTCAATGTCATGTTCTCTACAAAATCTTTGAATTATTGATTAGGATACCTAATCATAATAAATAAATCTGTAGAATTGTAGAGAAAGACATTATTGCTATGCATGGCTATTTTTTGCAAAGTTTATAATGTTCATTCTATATATACCCTTGACATTGCATGGCAATGTAGGATATTAGGATATTAACATAATGAAACTAAATGATTTTTAGATTGTAGATGTCAACTTATACTAATGCATTGTATAGTTTTTTCTAAAAGTGGTTATGACAATAAAAATGTAGCAAGAGTAAAAGATGCATGCAATTCAAGATTATGATTTATGTCAAGATAAAAATATCCTAAAAATAGTAAACAATATTACTTTTCTTTTTAATTTATATATTTCAAACCCTAATAATCTATTTGTATACATATGAGTAATTTCATCAACAATGGATTTTTGCATCCTATATAAAACGAAATGAAAATTAGAGATATAGAGAGCCATTATAAAAATAAAGGTTTGATGTACTTGTACCCTAAGCCACTAGGTTTTTCATTTCCAACCTAAATCTAAAGTAACCAAGTAATTAAACACATAAATTAAAGTTGTCAATCTCATACATAAGATCTGAATGAAAGGAATGCACACATGTTCTAGAGTGCATGTCGATTCTAAACTATGTGAACATTCTTCTAACATGCATGTGTTACTGTGGCTAATCTTGCTTGTGCATAGAGTGCATGTCTAGAATTCTAACTAAGGTCACATGAGGAGAATAATGGTCATTATGCCATAAATGTTTTGTTTCAATATTAATATCCATGAGCAATTCTTACTACCCGTAAGGATTTTGCAGTTATAGTGTTGAACATGTCTTGAAATGATCATAAAAGAACCACATATGACACCCCTATCCTATTAAAGGGATATAGGTTCCATGATTAAAAAACACCACATACCATAAATGATAATATCTCTTCAACCCACACCACAAATCATTATTGAGGCCATGGCTAGTGTTCTCTAGTATCTAAATGGTATATCGGTTCCATGAGTAGGTTTTGTGTACTAGAAATGCGCTTCGAGGTATGTTCTATGAGTAATGAAGGAAAAAAATCAATGCCTTAGGCTCTGAACATTATTTCTTTATATCATTCACCATGAACCCAACTACAAAAACAACACAAACCATTACACATGTCTTTGCCATCAAATTTGGATGTGGATTCCATTATCAGCTCTTGCACATCAAGGATGATTTATAGGGCCTTGAACATGATGAAGGTAGGAAATTATGTACCTCAAGATATTGTTGACTCTTATTTAGATCAATATCCTTAAACATTTATTTAAACCACCACCCAAGTCATTTTAGGGTTTCTCTAATGGAACTTCAAGTAGGATGTGAATGTGGCATGCATATTTCGTGCATTTTAAATTGGTGTGGAATATTGAACATGGTGAATAAGGTAAACAAGTTCCTTAAGCTGTCATTTAACCTTACTAAGATTAAGCACAAGGAATAAAATCTTGACATAATTATATGAGATCTTTATACTTGTGGTTGCATATGGGTTCCATTTATATGTTTCACACAAAAAAATTGATATGGAGACCTTAATCAGTGTCATGGTAAGAAAAACAAACATCCAAAGGTCCTTAACATTGGTCAAGGGAGGAAAAAAATAACCTTTGGTCCTAAAATAAGCATCTAGGCTCAAGTTACAATAAGAACACCAACATAGGTCAAGTTCCTTGACATGGTCAAGGTAGGAAACCTAAGCCCTAGACCATTTATAAAAATTCTTAGCATCGAAAAAAAAATGATGTCGCAAACTACCACACCTACACACTATATATTTTAGGTAGACTCCAAGATGTAAGGCTCAACAATGATAACTCAACCCACCATAAATGACCTTTGAAGGGGATGTTTAGCCTTCGAGTGGGAATATGGCATAGTTAGGTGATTTTGAAAAATTATTATGGGTATTGTGTTGATGGACATAATCAAGAGTAAAAATTGATTTCGTCAGTTCTAGAGGAAGCTTTTAGGTATCTAGGGCCATCAACAGGAATTAAACCATCACAAAGGAAATTTTTAGGGTATCCTCGGTCTTGAAATTAGGTTAGTTAGCATTATAATTTTTTGAGCAATAAGTATCAGTCTTTGGCCTCTATATATGGTTAGGGAAAAAATCTAGGACTTCGTACCTACAGAAAGCTTATAAGCCTTTAGGGATAATTATAACACCTTGAAACATGAAGAATGACCTATTGAGGTAATCATTTTTTTCTAAATAAGTAATAGGAAATGATACCATTTTTAACCACTAGTTATGGCTTTCATGGAATAGGCATGAAAAGGGGAGGAAACATGAACATTAAGCCTTAAAGGAATATTATAGCTATCTAAGGCTAAGAAGATGCTTCATGAACAACAACATGTGACCTCCTTAGGGTATCCTTGTCCTTGTCATCATGCGAGCCTTCATCAAGGCTCATGCTCTATGTGGGTAAGACTCCTAAATATCATGGTCATCAGCTACCACTCATTGCAATCCTCCACACTGCCTCAACTTAGTTGCAATGCATTTTTGTAACTCACATCATGTCAATCCAATGCATGTCGTCATCATCATGTGAATTGTTACTATCATACTCCAACTCAACTCATCACATTTCAGTACACTGTCGACCCCCGTGACTTGAACTAGCTAGGTAGCTAATCAAAACATCACATGGACCAACCCATGAGAATGAAATTCCTCATGCCTCTGTCAGTTGTTTCTTCAACACTTCAGCACATTTTCCAACTTCGATCAAGAAATATTCCCATCTTCACGCACCAATTGCTCATCATGCCATACCTAGGTCCATGAAGAAATATTCATCTTATCTATGGTATGTTTCACATCAATGCTATCATCCATGTGCTTCCCTTGGTTATAAACCAATAGCAACATCCATCCGAGCATTACCTCCTTCTTCTCAGAGGCCTCTTCTCCTAAGGCCCCTTTTTTTTGGTGGTGCAACACCTCCACCTCATAAAGGCACTACACTCACCCATCTCCAAAGGTCTAGTGCATGGCAAGTGCTAGGAACTTTCCTCCCTGACTCTCGACCACCCATGTGTCCAATTGATGTTGCATTCTCAAGTAGTTCTACACAAAAACAAACTCTTCCTTCGTACATCTAATCTTCTCAATTATTTCTTTAATCAAATGAAAATAATAGATGCCCATAGTATATCTGCAATAATCTACTATGTCAGCTGAATCTTTACCTGCATCTTCTTATTTTCTTGTCTTGGAGGAAGCAATTAGGCCTTCTCCCTTTTCAGTAATCCCTTGGTGAAGTGTTATGGTAGAAGTCACATCCTTCTTCTTTGTTATTGGAGGAGCGATTCCTCCACCTCCATCCATATTCTCCTTCATGACTCATGCAACAAAGTCGATCATCCTCTTCTCCTTTGTCACTCGAGTCAAAATTCAAAATTCCTATCATTCCACATGTTCACACTTCACATTCAAACCTCTCTCATACAAAATCATAAAAGAAATCCTTAGACAATGCACCAAGTGTCTCTTCCATGTCATTGACACGATCATGGTCTTCTTATCAACTATAATCAAGAGTATGTCTTAGTCCATCATTGGTATGGCTTGTGCTGCTACTAAGAAGTCTTGCCCTAAGACCATAACATGGTCATCCATCTCGATCACCCTTAGATCAAACATTCCAAACCATTAGCCAACCTATACTTACATACCCCTTAGAATACCAGTCACGACCTTCATGCTTGAGTTAATGGCTTTGACATAACTTAACTCCCTTTCCTTTCCAACCTTCAAGTTCTTGCTAACGAAACTATTCGTAGCTCTCGTATCAGCCAACATAACAAAACTCCTTCCACATATGGTCATCTGCAAAAAACGCAACCCCAATGCATCTTCATTCAGCATGGGTATTGTCTTGCATCTTAATTCTGCAATCTTCTTCATCATTTACTCATTAGAATTGTCTTTCGCCCCATTTCTCACCTTGATCGTCCGCTTAAGGTATGCTACTTCCCCTTTCAGTAGAATTGAGTAATTTGAACCTTATCCAACACGAATGGTCTTCATTCCATCAATATTTTCCTCCTTCGCATGCTGTCCAATCACACCTACTCGACACATCATCTCCTTCAAATTGGAGTTCTCTAATCATTTAGAAATCATTCTTCATCACCCGAACCAAGCTCCAATCTAGTCAATGCACTCAATTTCATTCTCTTTTATGGTTATGTGATCCTCTTTGCGATTAAGAAAGTCCCTCTTGATCCCTTGTTCGTGTTCCTTGACTTCGTCGTGCAACCTGGCTTGTTCCTCCCTTATGCAAACTCAATCAAGCATGAGTTCTTGGATTCTGCGGTCACCTTTTCATAGTTCTTCATCAAGTTCTTCAAGTTCAGTAGACTTCCCGTGGAAATATTTCATGTCCTTTCACAAATCTACTATCTCTTCCTTGATGCAGTTCAAGTTCTCCAACTCCTAGACAAGATATTCATAGTGTTAGTTCCATTTAACTTTCCAAAAATACACCATCTCAATAAGTTTTTGATGAACGCTTATGTCTACCATAATTTTTTTCAACTTAACTCATGCCCTTGGTGTGCCTCTGCCCAAACCAAACTTCAATTTTTTTTCATGCTCAACTCGACCTTGACTTCATTGTCTTGCCCCTACCAAGCCCCAATATGTCTCGCCTTGTTCCTTTGAAACAAGCTTTGATACCAACTATGACGACCCCACTCTAGTGGCGACTTAAGTCCACTATGGTCATTGTTCATCACCAACTATCTCTTTTGTTTCAACACTACTAAACCTTTCAGACTACGCCTACAATCAAACACTTACCCAAAATTTTGTTTAAGTGTTCCTTTACTTCAATAATGTAGCAAAATTACAATTCATTCATTTTTCATATCTTCTTTATCATTTACATGATAAAATGTGTGATATCCAATAAATAATAATAAATAATACCCACAAGTTAATGAAGGGAGGGGGCAACACCCCAACGACTATAACACTTAAACAATTATAATGCAAGTGTATTTTACAAGTTTATAAATGTGTGGTAGTTTCCTTGTTGCACCCTTATATCTTGATCTAGAAATACAAATATATTATTTATGTATGATATTGAAATATTTTTTTATTATTAATGATTTGTTTAAATATCACGTGTTAACTCCAAGTTAAATACGAAAAAATTACACATCTCCCTCACACTAAGCTATACAAATTTTCTTTAGAAATAATAATAGGTATAACATTACAATTACCAAACACATAAAAGTACATAAAAAAACTCTGACATACATTGATTTATGTCATTTTCCATTTTTCAAAATTAAGAACATTGATTGGCTTGTATGAACCACTTTTACTTATATGGTTGTTCTTGTTGACAACCAACAAATGTGGGGATGATTATTATATTTGTCAATTAAAATATCAATATATTTTAATAATGAAATATCCACAATATTTCAATATGTTTGACCATGTTAGACTATGGTTTTCCATGATTGAATACAATGGACCATTTTAGACATTGATTTTCCATGATTATGGCTCAAATGTATAGTTATTTTTTTATCATAGTTGACTTTTGTTAGTCATGTTTGGTTATGCTATTTGATTGTTAGTGAATTTGGTTCACCTCATTTCACTTTGTTTGACTTTGTTTACTATGGCTTTCTTTGGTTTACTAAGGTTGAATATAGTGGAACATGGTTGAATTTGTGTGAATATGGTTGACTATGTTAAATTATTATTAGTCATGGTTGAATTTGGTCATGTACATTTAATTATAGTTGATTGTGGTTAACCATGGTTGACCATGTTGACTATGGTTAACCATAGTGAATTTGTTTAACTATGGATGAGATGACTGCCCATGTTTTAAAATGGTTATCTTTGGTTCACCGTAATTGTATATGGCTAAAATGGTAAGCCATGGTTGAATTTGGTAATGACTTATTATGAATGGATATGTTAAACTATTATTGGTCATGGTTGGATATGGCTAACCACATTTGACTATGGTTGATCATGGGTGACCATGATTGACTATGATTTTCCAAGTTGTTGATTTTTGGAAAAATTCCTCCACCAACAACAACTAAGAATTTCTTGATGGAAGGACCCAATTAACCATACTCATCTGATACAGAAATTTCGACTTATATGTGAATCTTGTTGCCATTAAAGAATTTTTTCTTTAGAAGGAGAATTTCTCATTGAATATTTTCTAAATGATAAATGTATTCCTAATTTATTATATAAATGTAATTGTCTATCTCATCGTAATCTAATAATGATAAAAGGTTAATGCAAGTATAAAATGACTACTAAAAGAAAGAAATAATTCATCACCTTTGGCCTAAATCAAACTAACATATTTAATTTTTATACAAATGAAAAAATGCATATATTAATGATAATAGACATGTTCTCATAATCAAATTCATAATTTATTCATTATAATTCTCTACAGAAACAATTGATGGAAGTGACAAAGTACAAAAATCTATAAAAAAACCCAATTGAAAACAATGCTTAATTGTAATATAGACTATCTGTTAGCGCTTCCTTGTATTCACCCATCAACGGTATAAGAAAAAACTTCAGTCCTCAAATCTCTAACTAAACTTCATAATTCCATGTGAGTTATAATTACATGTTTTTGTAGTTCTCACATCCACAATCCTTTCCCCAAGTTGATAACAACATATTAATCAAACTTCTAGATTTTCTAATCCCCTTCTGAAACCATAGTCTCTTTATTATAATCCATCCTTCTCCCTCTTCATTTCTTTTGTTACAACTATTTTCATTTTCCTCCCACATTTAACAATTGTGTTGTTATAGGTTTATTATTTTTCAAATTCAATATATCATGTTGCATAACAAATTCTTATTTTTCATACATGTGGCTTTATCTCATTCCAAATATCATATGAATTTCATTGATTTGTCTCCCTATATCCTACAACAAACATTTTTTATTAACAACTTATAATGAGTTATATTCATTACTATTATTACTCTTAAAATATAGATATTCATATAAGGAAATGTTTTTTTATTTATTTTTAACTGAAATTGGTATGAGAGTTTTATTAAAATAGAAAGTTGAGATTTGGACCAAAATCATTACATTTCTTGAAAGTTACAAAGATTGAGCATGGTGGATCAGTCCAATCCCTCAAGTGATTACCCTATGATACAAAAATTTTGATTCCTCTCCAGCTAAAATGTTTCTAAAATATTCCCAACATCCAAATACATTTACTTTCCATTTTGCATTACTTTTTGATTTTATTTGACTATCTTATTCTTTTTCCTCGAGGAAATATTTTTTCCCTTCTTCCTCATTGCAGATCCAACCCATGTTTTCTGCTACATTTGATGGGACATCCTTCAGTGACTAAGCATTGTTGTCTTTAAGTTCTTCCTCATCTTCGTCATCTACACAAGAAATTTCTTTTCCATATTTTTTCCTTGAGGATTGGAAGGGAGATATATTTTTCGCCAGAGTTTGATATGTTTCCACTGAGGTTGAATCTAAAGGGTCCTAATTGACATGCACTTCCTTTTGACTGATTTTTATTTTCTTTAGGTGGATTTTATTTGATAATAACTTCTTCCTGCTTATCTGTTTGTTAAACACACATGGACAGCAAAGACAATGATACCATGTTAAACACACATGGACAACAAAGACAATGTGAAAGATAAATCAGGAGAGCACATTTTTTATTAACAGAAGATATACATTTATAATACATTATGTGACTCTTGGGTTTCAGATCCCAAGGTCTCTTGGACTGCTTTTGTCCATTCGACTTCCACACTAACCCATTTAGGATTACGTGTCCAACATTCCCCACCTTAATCTGAAGGGTTATGTATGAGTCCAAGAAGAGAGCTGTAATACAAAATGTGCAAAAAATGCATGGCAGCACTAGGTTGAATGTGCTCTATGAAATGTTGGTATAAAGGGCAGTGGTTTAAGGATGACCACCAACACTGGAACGCTTAGTGCAGTTCCCGGAACTCTTTCAAAACTGGCAAGAAACTGAAGTTTTCTGCTAGAGGAAGTGATCCTATTGTTTTAAAGAGGGAAACCTTCAACCATAAAAGGGAGGTCTCACCCCGCATAAAAGGTAAAACTTCAACCTGAAAAGGGAAGTCTCAACCTGTGATGGTTTAAGGATGACCAACAACTCTGGAATGCTTAATGCAATTCCTGATACTCTTCCAAAGCTGGCAAGGAGCTGGAGTCTTCTGCTAGAGGAAGTGTTCTCAATCTGTGATGGTTTAAGGATGACCAACAACTCTAGAATTCCTGGAACTCTTCCAAAACTGGCAAGAAGCTGGAGTTTTCTGCTAGAGGAAGTGTCCCAGATTGCCAACTAAAGGCATGTTCAGGGGCATCTTTGTCTCTGGCTACAACTCTGAAACTGGTGTGGCAGGTTGTGGCTCAGGCTCGCTTGATATGACTTTGAAGCTTGTAGATGACCATCATTTCCCCCCCTGTCAGATACAAGGTGAGATGATGGAGAAAACTCAACCGCAAGACTGTTCAATATTCTGGAACAAGTTCTGACATGTGTTTGGAATATCTTCTTGGCTGTTGATGCACATTGCCAAGAAGCGATCCATCCAAGATGAATCTTTGTTCTTGCAGGACGTTTGTTTTTGAAGCATCTGTTTGAAGAATGACTGGTTTTATGACAGTGCTTACATGGATGAAGATCAAAACAATGATCTTTCAAATGGCCAACTCGGTCACAGTGTTGGCATTTCACGATCTGTTGTTTTTGTTGTTGTTGTTGCTGTGGAAGAGGGGCAGAATCTGAAACAGCTGAAGCTGAACTGTCATGAAGAGCAGGTGAACTGTCATGAATGAATCCAGCACTCTGAAACTGAATGGGCTTGGCATAGTCTGGAATATGAAAGGACAAGTCCTTGTCATATCCAAGGCCAGTTTTGTGCTTGTTGTGGACAAGCTGTTCCCAAGGTCTGATGATGGGCTTGGGAAGTGCAGACTGAGTTTCTGCATCTGCATGTACAACGGCTGCTTTATTTGAATGAACAGTAACATTATTGACTTGCTGCTGATGGGTAGTTGTATCAATGTTCTGAACAAAAACAGGTTCAGAATGATGTCTATTTTGGTGTAGCTCTTCTTGCTGTAGCTGTGATTCAAGCTGCAAAAAATCGATCTTCTCTTGTGCATATTGTAGACATGTTTGAATTTCTGAGAGAGAGCCTTTGCTGATTTGGAATGTTTCATGATTAGAGGAATATATCAGAGTTTTTAAGAACTCTAATATTTCAGTAATTCGAGGCATATTCTTCATTATCAAAATTACACCCCTTTAAAACGCTGATTACAACTATGATCCAATGAGTAAAAGTGACGCCCACTCATAGTACAAAGACACAGAAAAATCCTTTGTAAATGTGCAGCAAATGAATCAAGGAACAAAAACTATAATGAGTTTTAAATACAGTTCCACAACCAGGGCAGCAACAACTGCAACATTGGCAACTGGTAAGAGAAGCCAGCTGCCTCAAGCTGGATCTTCAGAGAGTCTTCTGCCCAATTAAGAGATATGCAAAAGAGATATACAAAAAACATTGAATGTTGAATACCATAAGGAGTCAATAATTGCAGAGCAGAAGGAATTTGAGTCTATCAATGAACCTGAGCAAGAGGCTAGAGATGCACATCAACCATTGGCAGAAATTGGTAGCACTGCTTTTCTGCTCTATCAGCTCTAGGTTGATATTTATGTGTTTCTGCTGAAAGTTGACCCAAAGTTTTGATTCCAGTTCCAGAAGAGGTGTCAACACATGCTTTTGATAGTGATTCAAAATGCCTGGAATTAGCTAGACTTTACAATGAGATGTGTAAGGTGATTAAAAATGAGCAAGAATCATTTCAAACATATACATGAAATAAGTCAGCTGATCGTCGCCCCCTTAACAACCTGTGCGAAAGAGTTTGGAAAAATCTCAAAGTCCAGTATAATTCCACACAGTTTCGAATCCAACAGTTCTAAAAAATGAACAATAATACCCTATATATGCTATAAACCAGTCAATTTGAGCACCTGAATCTTCTGCACTTAAAGCTAGCTATGTGTCCTTTTCTTCTTTTTCTGCTTTGTTATTGCTATTTGACAGTGTATAACAGTTAATAGTAAACCAAGAAGGCCGCTCTTCTCGAAACAACGGGTGGCTGCAAAGCTTCGGACATTGAACTATCAATTCATATTTGCATGTGGACACTTCTTTAAAGGAATTTATTGATGGATGATCAGAGTCTCCACACATAAATCTCACCTCTATCTCTCTTGGCTCGTTTGTAAGGTCACAAATTGTGCCATTCCTATATAAATGTGCATGATACCTTTGAGAAACAGTTTTGAATTGGAGAGATTTCAGAGAGACTGGTATTATAGAAGCAAGATGGTGCTACGAAGCGGCGATGAAGTTCGGCCAACAGGATTCATGTTCAATGAGGAGGGCAGTGCTCTCTGAAAATGAAGAGCAATGCTTGAAATAGAACTATGCCTTGTAAAATTGACAGGAAAGGCACTTAACGCTGGACTTATTTATCCGCACCAACATGGCAAAATGGTCACAGATAAAGTGAAAGAGATAGGAAAAGTCAAGGGAGTGCCTGAATGGCTCAATTGCTCAGTGTGGTCTTCGGGGCCTTCGGATTCTAGTTTAAACCGAAGGTCTAAGGAGAACGACAACAGTAATGCTGGGGGAAAAAACCGGCTACAGGAAAGTGCTGGTGCTATTATTGATGATCCACTCCAGGGAAATGTTTTTCGCGCTGCTGATGGTAGCAGTGCCGATAATGTCACAGATATACAGGAGCCCAATTTTATCTGGCCAGGTAAGCTTATGCAAAGCGCCAAAATTCAACTGCTTCCGCACCTCACAGAAATACACAAAATACCAGCGCATATATCTTTGACGAATCCACCATGCTTCAGTTTTGGAACGGGGATCTTTCTGAAGGGACACATCACACAAATCTTTCAATTTATGCTAAAATTGATCTTCTTCTGCTCGTGCCAAGAGTTGAACTCGCCTTCTCTGATACAATCGTTGTGCAATACATTTCAGAGTTCACACAACGGTGGATGTCCAATGCATTATCACTGTAATGCAATATACTTCATCGTAGAGAATAGAAAGGCATTCCAAGGCTGCTTGAACAGAGAGAATATGAAGAGATTACACTTCATTCAACACAGAGATCCAAAATACAGTTTCGACATTCAATACAACGTTCAACCATCAAATACCAGCGCACATAAATCCGAATTTTAATCAAAGCAAGCTTCAATGCACTCACAAGACTCAACGCACAAAGAATTCAACCAAGGGATAAACCATCGCACGAATTCGATTGTCCCAAGTGAGCTTCACCAATGTACATTCAACGTTTATTACAAATAGAACTGTATGCATTACTAAACGTAGAGGAAATGAACCAACGACTTGCTCAACATTGCATTCAAACTGTATTCAATGCAGAGATAATGTTTGAATGGAGAATGAACCCACAACTTCTGTTGGTTGGCAGGGACATATTTTAACAGAAAAATGACAGTAGATAGGAGTGTTTTAACCAGACAAATTGATTCGTATGCCGCAGGTATCTAAACGCAGGAAACCCATACGAAACCGATTGGATTCCTGCAGAATGCAATGTATCAATCAGAGAGGAGTGGTTTTGGCACAAATCCGAGAAGCCCAAACCACTGAGCAAGCTGCTGGAAATCTACTACAACTCGGTGGGAAGAAACTACGTGCTGATGCTCAACGTTCCACCAAATACATCCGACCTCATCTCGACAGAGGACTCCACCAGGTTGCTGCAGATGAAGGCGGCAGTAAACACCATATTCTCAAGGGAGCCGTAGAGAAGGGAGCGTTAAAAGATCAGGAGCAGTTCTGACATGTGTTCAGAGGAGTTACACTATATAAAACTAATTTAAGACCTGCGCTCTGACCGGAAGAGCATTTGCTGTAATTTTACTTAGAGAGAGAGGAATGTTCGCTAGCTTGATGGGTGATACGATGACACACTAATAATTCTTCTGCATGCTGACAGCACTGTAGGAGGAGGTATTCGATGGGAATACCAAGCGTTACCCATATTATCATGCAGAGGGCAGACTCTGATTATCACACAGAGGGCAGATGTGTCAGGCTACAGAAATGCACGACATGGGCAGAATAGGCAGAAGTGCAGTGTGTGTCAGCGAGACAGTTTGCAGCATGAAATAGGCATGCAGACAATATAGAACTGATATGCACAGAGAGGCCACAACAAGTGGCTCAAATTTGGGCAGGGCAGAAATTCGCCTGCAGCTCTGATACCATGTTAAACACACATGGACAGCAAAGACAATGATACCATGTTAAACACACATGGACAGCAAAGACAATGTGAAAGATAAATCAGGAGAGTACATTTTTTATTAACAGAAGATATACATTTATAGTACATTATGTGACTCTTGGGTTTCAGATCCCAAGGTCTCTTGGACTGCTTTTGTCCATTCGACTTCCACACTAACCCATTTAGGATTAGGTGTCCAACACTGTTTCTTCTTTCTTACCACGATTCTCTTCCTCTTTGTACATCATATAATGTTCGCTCTGAGCTCCTTTCCACCATTTGGGGCTTTAGTTATTTTTCCAAACTCTATTATTCTACAAATGCTTGGTGTAATTTTTCATTAGATGCCCTGTTTCATAAGCAAGTAATAACAATAAAAACCATAAAACATACATAACGTAGGAAAACTATGAATGGCCCTCTAATCAGTGAACATTTTTCACTTGAAGCATAGACTGTATCCTACGAAAGCATGGTGAACGCTAAAATTTTAGTAAAGTTGTAAGTTTTTATTGACTATGAAAATATTCCAAGCTACGAATGCCATATTGCATGATCTAGCCAATGAAATCTAAGTAGATCTTAATGTGTTTTGTCAACTAAGACTACATTAGGTTGTGAGAATATTATGTTTTCATTATTTGGCCAATCAAATGTAAGTAGACCTTAATGTGTTTTTGTCAACTAAAGTTACATTAGGTTGTGAGAATATCACATTTTGATTATTATACTAAAGAGTAGTGAGAGAATTCCATTGAGGATTTATTTTATTTTATTTTTTTTATTTTAAAAGTCAAACAATTTTAATTGTAGATCTAGCAAGTACCAAGAGTAATTAAATCTCTTGAGGTGCAAAACCTTTTTATAGTACAAAGCTTGAAAATTTTGCATCTTCAAAAATTTTATCCCTCTCGAAACTTGATAGATCATGGTTAAGATCGATATTCATTTTTTGAATTTTGTTTCAAATGCATAAATTGATTAAATTCCTTAAAACCCCAGTGGATACTTAGATTGTGTAAACAACATAACTTAAATACTCAATTCTAATAAATATTTACTTGATTCAAAATTAACCCTTGAAAAAGAGGCCAAAATTTTAAATAATAATACTAATCCTTAGAAAAGGGACTAAAATGTAAAATAATAATACTTGAAATGTTATAATAATAATAATTTATTTTTTTCAATTACTTTATATACTATGTACGTTATTTTTTTAATCATTATTACTATTTTAGTCCATATGTAATATGTAAATTGTTAATATTGAAATATTTTAGTTAACATGGCCATGGAGATATTTTATTTATTGATTACACTTTCTCCCTTGATTTTGTTTAATTAATATATATTTAAATACATTTCAATATTACTTAATTTCACATATTGTGTCCATGGGTGTTGGATAAATGGTGATCAGGTGCTTTGTTATGGTACTCCTTGATGTGAAGTCACTGTTTCAATTCCTCGCCCCATTCAAGGTGATATATTGGACATATCGATGATTTTTTCATCCCAAGCTTACAAAAGTTAAATTTACATATTGAAATCTTTTATTTATGATGCACATTGAATTTTTTAATCACTATTAGTAGTTTTTAAATGTGAGATATTAATTTTACATTAAGAATTAAATGAATTGTACATCTTTCTTTTACTATTGTTACTAGGGAGGAATTAAATATTCTTACTTTCCACATTGAAATATTTTATTGTGGTCAATTCTCTCTTACATACACATATATATACTAAATTAGTTAACATGGATATTTAAATGGTTTATTTATGTATTCAATTGAAATATGACAATATAAATAATATCAGTTTTTTTCTTCTTTTCGTTTCAATAATTTTAAAAGAAGTTAAAAAAATGGTATAAAATTATCTCATTTCACATGGATATGGAAATATTTTATTATAATTGAGAGTGAGAATGAATTATTTTTACAATATTTCCATCAACAGCTGATAGGGTGAGCAAAATTAGGGTGAGACTATGTTTTATAATACTTTATGTAAAACTAACCAAATATGTATTTTTTTTTATTTGGTTATAGTCAATATTGTTTTTTAATTTAAATTATATTTTATTTATATTTTAAAATGGACACCTATCAACTCCATGTTGAGCTATAGAGCCAAGGAGTGGGTGAAAACTAGTGATGGTTTCACAAGATGCGCTACTAGAAATTAAAACATGGAAAAATATCAACATCCTAAAGTGAATTTTTTTTTATATGGTGTAAAAGGATCTTAGAGCTAAACATATATGATTTTTATTTGGAGAATTTGTGTTTCTAGTATTTAAAAGATAGAATTTCTTTAAGAAAAAGTTATAGAATTGTAGAGAACATATTATTTTTTATTTATCTTCTTAAGGGTTATTTTTCCAAATTTTATAAACTTAATTTTATGTTTATTTTAAATTACAAAAGCCATTGTATACTTGAAATTACAAACAATGTTTTCTCTATATATCTCAAATTATACTTTTGAGATGTATAACTTATTCAAAAAATGTTGCAAATAATAAATACTAATGTTAAAAATATAAAACATAACTATTTTAAGATTCTCATATATATATATATATATATATATATATATATATAGAGAGAGAGAGAGAGAGAGAGAGAGAGAGAGAGAGTTATTTATGTATAGGCCCCACACACACACATATATCAATTTCTATTATAGTGGGGATATTAATGGCATTAGAAGAATTGTGCAGTAAGTCTGGGTATTATGTTTATTGATATGGTAAAGGAAAGAAACTAGGCCTTGACCTAAAGAGTTTACTTCTACTTATAAATGTCTTACAGCAATAGGTTAACCACCACAATTTACATCACAAGAGCATATTTGTCTCCAAGGTAAGGATATTCCATTTTTAGAATATTTTGAACTCTAGCAATGAGTCCCAATGTCGTTGACATGATCATGGGAGAAATCGTAATTGTTGGACTCGAAAGTAATATTTTTGTAGCGCATGGTTATGAAAAATATTTCAAACCACCACACAAAACTTTTCAAGGTTTTCCCTTCCTCTAGTTAGAGATATGGGAATCATTTAAGGATTCTTTATAACATGCACATGATTATTTATGCCCTATATGTATTTAAAGGAGGAAAACTAGGATTTACACAAAAATGACACCTTGATCTAGTAGAAATGACCTCCTAAGCTTATCACTTCCATTTGAGTTGTGATATTGAAGATATTATGAATTTTTTAGAACTAGCTATAGACCTCAATATCCTAGATATGGTTAGGGGGGAAGCTAGCTCTTATGTCTTAAATGAAGTTATAAGGATTAAATTGTAATAAAAACACATGATCTATGAAGGAGACATTTGGCCTTCAAGTGGATTTATGTGAACCATTACAAGATTTGAGCACAAGTTATGGGTATTCATTCCTAAAAATGCCGGTAGGAAGAATCCTATGCTTAAGACATTTAAGGAATACTTCATCCATGTAGGGCTATGAACAACATCTTCAACCCCCACAAATGACCTCCCACATGTATCCTTTACCTCTTAGTTTTCATCTTGACATCAATTGGATTTTTCAGGAAGTAAGTATTAATTTGAAGAATTGGATGAAGGTCATGTCACAAAACTTTCTCATTATGCCAAGAAAATAGTTTCTAGGCTCAAGATAAATCAACGAGTCTTAAAACCATGAAATATGATCTCCCTATGGGATATTTGTCCTTAAATTATAAATATGGACATTATGAGAAGGCTTTGATAACCATGTATAGATTATGGGAAATTAGACATGGTCAAGGGAGGAAATGTTAGGCTTAGGACTTAAAGAAATCCTGCAGGTATAGAATTCCAAGAACAATGCCACAAACCACTATCTTGAAAGTAGCATCTCCCTCTTAGTTGGAATATGGTATCTATTAGAATATTTTGAACAATAGGTATGAGCCTCATTTCCTTAACCATGGTTTGGGGAGGAAACTTGAGCCTCAAGCCCTATAGGTAGCTCCTAAGGTTGAAGGCATGAGGACTTGAACCATTATATAAGACCTTTATACAGTTTGTTTAATATAAAGAGGGGATATGGGATTTATTATAATTTTATTATAAGTATATTTTGGACAAGGTGCTTTGAAAATTATTTAGTGAGGAAACCTAGTCTTATGCTCTAAATAAATAATTTAGGCATTCAATGCTAGTAACGTTAACTTGAACATTAGCATATAGGCCCTAAGTATTTCTTGAGTAACAAAACATGGACCTTAGGACCTAAGTGAAGATTATATCCACCAAGTGAAAGGAAGGATGCCTAAAACAACAACACATGGCCTCTTGAGGTTATACTTAGAATATCATTAAGGATATTAGTGTTAACATGTATTTTTGAGTACTTAGTATGCATCTTAGATCCCTAGTAATGATATAGGGAATAATGGAATGACTTACGTCCTAAGGAAATCTTTGGATCATCCAAAGCAATGGAGAATACCTTGAGCCACCACACATTACCTATAGAGGGTGTCCTCTTTGATCATGTGCTCAAAATATAGCTAAAAATTCAAAGTTGTTGGATTGGATTGGGGTGGAACCTAGATGACTGTGTAGTGCTCGTCATCCTAAATCTGGTGCAACACATTTCACATGAAACGGACTTCGTACGACTCTAGAAACAAGTTTTATTCACTTGCCAAAGAGGTGAATTTTTCAAAAAAATTGATAGCCCAATTAGCAGTCTGTACTTCTAACATGGTGTTGACTGGGTAGGGTATGTGGTCGTTGACTTGGTCAACAGTCTCCTCGATTAATCACAATTTAACAAATGGCTTCTTTTTATTGGTCAAAATTCTGCATTTTTTATTGGTTGGAATGGTGGCCAAGCACAGGTTAACACGTGGCCTAGACGGAGGCTGCCACATGGCAGCCCAGGAGGCCACAAAAATTTTGGTCACAGTTTGAGCGGAGGCAATAGGGGTTGAACTCGTGACCCCCCAACACAACCACATAGCTAAATACCAATACACCACAACGGAAGTTCTTAACGATTTCTGAACTTCGCATTTATTTGAAGTCTAATGGTGCACAATTCGAAGAACGGGCCAGCCAGTGTGGGGGCTACCCCTTGGTTACATTATGATGCACGTGACCATTGACGAAGGAGGAGCAAGGGCCTGAGCCTTGGGCATGTGCCCCCCCCCCCCCCCCCCCCCCCCCCCCACATGGCCACATTTTTCGGTACATAGGTGTTAGCAAACATTGAATTATCTGACATAGAAATTGTCACCCCGTTAGTGTTTTTTGGGGGAGAAATTCTAGGATGATGCTAAATTTTGGGGAATTTGCCTTATGATTAGCAAAAGTTTGGTAAATTTCATAACTTCTTTAGTTTTTTACCAAATCAAGAGTATAAAGAGGCTACACAGCCATTTTTGGGCATTCTAGAGCCATTGGAACATGTTTCAGAGTATTTTGAGCATTGTAAACTGATGTATTCACATTTTTTAGCATAATAGAGAGGGTGAAGCCATTGGAAGTTGGACCAAGGAGAGGTAGCCCAAGAGGGGTGAACTCCTTCATCATGTGTTGTTGTGATATTGTTTATGGTGATGTTAATGTATGTTATATGATGTTGTTTAGACATTTGTTTATGTTAATTTGCATATAAAAATTACATAAAAGCACTCAAAAACCCAGGTTTAAAATTGCAAACAATCTCATGAATCCTCAATCATATTTAAGGTAATCTTAAAAGGAATTTTAACATATCAAAACTAGGTTTCTTAATTAGATAAAGTTTGGTATCAGAGCTCCTGGTTTTATTTGTGCAAGAAGGATTTAGCTGTTTGCAAGTGAATGTCATGCTTACAAGGTTAAAACTTAAGAGAGGACAAGGGAAGTTGGATGAAAACCCTAAAGTTGGGTCAAGGGGAAGAAGGGCAAGGTTTCCACAATCTCCACCACCAATTCTTCCACAAGTTGTATTTGAGACTCAAGTGAGCATATCTCATGAAGGAGAACCTACAAACATGACAGAGGATGAGAAGGTATTTAGGAAGGTTTTCTTTCATATTCAGGGTGAAATCTCTAAACCTCCCAAAGGAGAAGGTTCTTCAGGAGGAGGAGGTAAAGGAACTAGAGGTAAACCTCCACCCTCTCCACCATCTTCTCCATATTCTTCTTCACAAGCATCTTCACCCTCTTCAACTAACACAACCCTTACTCATACTCATCAACATACCTCAAAAGGAATTAGTAAATCACCCTTATTAAAACTTGATGTTAAATTTTAACTGCCCATGTATAATGGTGAAGTGAATGCAGGGAAGCTTGACAATTGGGTTCGTCTATTGGAGGTCTATTGCAAAATTCAAAACCTTCAATAGGATGACATAAATATTCAATTAGCTTCCTTGAGGATGGAGGGTGCAACACTAGTATGGTGGGAATCAAAAACACAAGAGGAGATAAAAAAAACATGGTAAGATCTCAATTTATTTGTTTGATTTCATTGCTACAATTAAAATACAATTCTACCCTCTAGCTTATATGCAGAAGGGCATCATGAATTGGAAATACTTTAGACAACTCAAAGGTTAAAATGTGCAAGATTACACCCAAGAATTTAGAAAAATGTCTCCATGTTAGGTGTAGATTTGCAATAAGAAGACATGTTTCTGAAGTACATACGGGGTTTACACAATTACCTTAGCCATACATGTGTGTTCAAGCCACTCATCTTGAGGCAAGAGGGAAAAACACTCCAAAAGAGGGTAGTAAAAAGCCATTTAAGGGTAAAGGAAAATGAAAGGGTTTCAAAAGGAAGGGGAAGAAAAATGCATCTACCAAGAAGGAAGGAGATAAATTATCATGCAAGCATTGTTCCAAAGAGGGTCACGATGAAGCTCATTGTTGGAAGCTTCATCCCGAAATGAAACCAAAGAAATTCAACAACATGGGAAAACAAAAGACAATTGCAAACAGTCATAGGATAATCCATTTCTAGCACTAGTACATCAAATTCACACAATGAATCTTCAAATGAAAAGAAGAGGATAGAACTTTTTTACATAAGGATGATCTCAAAACATAGAAAAAATGATACTATTTTTGACAGTGGCTCTCAAGCCAATCTTATCTCTGAAAACATTGTCAAAATTTTAAACTTAGAAACCATTCCACATCATAAATCATATCCACTTGGATGAGTGTGTGACAATGCACAATTGTAGGTAACTAGAAAGTGTAAACTGAAATTCGCCACTACTGCAAATTTCATAGATGAAGTGGAGCCTGATGTTGTTCCATTAGACATATGTGGTATAGTTTTGGATAGCCCATATCTCTACGAAAAAAAATCTATCTTCCATAGACATGAAAACAAATAACATTTGTTCAAAGGTGGAGTAGAATATACTGTGAGATCCATGGCAAGAAACTAAATCTTTCACTTGTTAATGTGGGGCAAATGAAAAGACTAGTGAATTCAAGAAAAACTTTTGTGCTTCTAATGATCAAACCCAAGAATGATGTGGACAATGAAGTTTTTAAAGGTTGTGATTCAAGATTGAAATCTGAATTGGTTGATGTTGTTAACCAATATGATGATATGCTTCAGGAACCAAAAGGATTTCCTCCTAAGAGAGGAATCCAACACGAGATATAGTTGCAACAAGATAGTCCTCTTTGTAACATTGCCATGTACATGATGTCAGTGATGGAAAGTGTAGAAATTGAAAAGAAAATTCAAGAGTTGTTGGATAAAGAGATCATCAAGCCATCTTCTTCGCCATGTGCTTCAACTATTGTTTTGGTGCCAAAGAAGGATGGAACATGGCGCATGTGTGTGGACTTTCGTGCATTGAACAAGATTACAGTAAAGAATTGTTATCGACCACCTTGAATAGATGATTTACTTGATCAATTGAAAGATGAAACATATTTTACTAAGTTGGAATTATGGAGTGGATACCATCAAATTAGAATTATTGAAGGAGACATTTGTAAGACAAGATTAAAAAAAAAAAGGTTTGTTTGAATGGCTAGTTATTCCTTTTGGTTTATGTAATGCTCTTGCTACCTTCATGTGTGTGATGAATGATGTGTTGAGGGCATTTATTGATGATTTTTTTCTAGTCTAGTTAGATGACACTTTAATTTCAGTAAATCTCATGATGAACATGTGATGCATGTGAAAAAAGTACTTGATGTCCTAAAGAAAGAATATTTGTATTTAAAGATGTCAAAGTGTGAGTCTGGAAAAACTTCCTTAGCTTACTTGGCTCATATTGTTGTAAGAGGTGAGTTGAAAATAGATCCCTCCAAGATTGATATCATTTTGAATTGGCCTATTATTAATGCAACTACTTTAGTCAAGCCTAATTTTGTTTTGCATGAAAGTTATATTGAGCAATATGCATTAGACAATGACTTTTAGGATGTTTATGCAAGCTTTAGTCAAGGTAACCAAGTTGAGGAATTGGATTATCATTTTCATGATAACTTGTACCATCTTGGAAAGCTTTGTATTCCACAGGAAGAAAGAGTCAACATCATAAGAGAGGAACATACTTCTCTTATTGCTGGTCATTTTAATGTAATTAAGATGGTGGCACATCTACAAAGGTATTGTTGTTGGCCTTGTATGCTTGAAAGTCTGTCATGTTTTACTAAAGGATGTCCATTATGTTTAGTCAGTAAGCCTAACAATAGGAAGTTAGGATTTTACACACCACTTTCGGTTCCTTCATGACTGTGGGAGAGTGTTTCTATGGATTTTGTAGGAGGCCTTCCATTGTCAAATAGAGGTTATGATTATTTGTATGTAGTTGTAGATATGTTCAACAAAATTTGTATTTTGATGCCATGTAGAAAGCAAGTTACCACTCAACAAACTGCTCATTTATTCTTTCATAATGTATAGGTACATTTTGGATTTCCCATATCCATTATTAGTGAGCGAGATTCTCGATTTGTTAGGAAATTTTTATACAACTTGTGGGGATTCATGGACACCAAATTGAAAAAGAGAACAACATTTCATCCAAAAATAGATGGTTAAACAAAGGTGGTGAACAGGAAAGTAATATGTCTTCTTCGTGGATATTGCAATAGGTATCCTAAGTTGTGGGATGAAGATTTTCACTATTTTCAACATGCTTACAACCGGGCCAAGCACTCTTCAACTCAAACATCGCCATTTGAGGCATGTTTGGGATAATTTCCTATGTCCCCTTTGTATTTCATTTTTGAAAAAGATGTTGCTATTGATGGTGATAGTGACATAGACAAAGAAAGATAATTAATTGAACAAATCCAATTGGTACACTAAAGAGTTCAAGAACAAATTGAAAAGAGCCAAGGAAAGTATAAAGCAAGGCACGAAAAGCATCGTGTAGATCACAAGTTCCAAGTCGGTGATGAAGTTCGACTTCACATTAGCAAAGAAAGGCTCCAAGGAGAAGGTAAAAAACTGAAACCAGTTAGATATGGTCCATTCATAATTATGGAAAATATTGGTAATAATGCCTTCAGGTTGGATTTGCCTTCATATAAGGAAATTCATGTTGTTGTTAATGTTGAGAACTTAAGGTTGTATGAGCCTCCTCTGATTTAAGATCAATGAGAAAATGTCCAAATTCCTTCCATTGAGGATTATTCTCATGAATACCTTGATGAAATACAACAAGACACCATTCTTGACAGAAGAACAAGGTCTTTAAAATGAGGGAATGTGGATTACCTTCGAGTGGGGCTCAAGGGAAAAAATCCTTCAAAGGCCAAATGGATCGAGATTGTAAAGGTGAGGAAACTGTACCCACACCTACTGGACAACTAAAAGTGATATTTTGGGGTCCAAAAGCCTTCTAGTGAGGAGGAATCATCAGGTGCTAAAAAATTAGCTCAAAGTTAAAAATTATCGGATTGGTGTAGATCCTAGACGACTGAATAGTGCTCATCATCCTGAATCTGGCACAACTCATTTTCTGCGAAACGGACTCTGTATGACTCCAGAAACGATTTCTGTTCACTTTTCGAAATAGGCAAACTTTTTGAAAAGATTGATAACCCATTCAACAGTTCATACTATTGACATGGCACTGACTAGGTAGGATATGTGGTCATTGACTTGGTGAACGGGCTCCTCAGCGAATCAAAATGTGACAAGTGGCTTCTTTTTATTGGTCGAAATTTAGGGTTTTTTATTGTTTGGAATGGTGGCCAACCATAGGCTAACATGTGGCCCAACCGGACACTCCCATGTGGCATCCTAGGAGGCCACCAAAATTTTGGTTATAGTTCAGGCAAAGGCAGTAGGGTCAAATCCGTGACCTCCCAACACAAAAACATAGCCAACTACCACTAAACCACGACGAAAGTTCTTAACTATTTATGAACTTCGCATTTATTTGAAGTTTAATGATGCACAATTCAGAGAATAGGCCAACCCATGTGAGGGCTAGTCCTTAGTTACATTACCGTGCATGTGACCACCGATAGAGGAGGAGCGAGGGCCCATCTAGTGGGGGTGGGCCATTGACCTTAGCCATGGGCACATGGTCCCTGAAATGGCCACAATTTTTGGTACATAGGTGTTAGAGAACATTTACATTATACGACAATTTCGCCCAGCTTTTGGCGAGATTATTGCTTCGTTAGTGCGTTTTTGGGGGCGAAATTGTAGGATGATGCCTAATTTTGGGGAATTTGCGATGTGATTAGCAAAATATTGGGAAATGGCATAAATTATTTGGTTTTTTACCAAATCAGGAGCAAAAATAGACTACACACACTTTTTTGGGCATTCTAGAGCCATTGGAATAGGTTTTAGAGCATTCTGAGCATTGTAAACTAACGTATTCACATTTTTTATCTTAATAGAGTGGGCTAAGCAATTGGAAGTTGGATCAAGGAGATGTAACCCAAGAGTGGTGAACTCCTTCATCATGTGTTGATGTGAAAATGTTTATGGTGATGTTAATTTCTGTTATATGCTGATGTTCAGTCATTTGTTTATGTTAATTTGCACATAGAAATTTCACAAGAACACTCAAAAACCCATGTTTAAACTTGCAAAAAGTCTCATGAATCCTCAAGAATATTTAATATAATCTGAAAAGGAATTTTAGCACAACAAAACTAATTTTCATAATTAGATCACTCGTCCTCCAAGAAATGATGTTAATTCCTTCATAAGGGTTTTCAAGAATTAGGTATGTGTCTTAAGGCATTGACATGGTCAATGGATACCTAAAATTTATTCGATGTTCAAAGAATCTAGGGACTTAGGGAAAAGCATAGTCCTCAAACTACCATATCGAATCTCTCAATCTAGGACGCAAGCATCATGGGCATATTTTTCATTCAAGTGGGGATATGGGCAACCTTACTATCTATTGAGCATTGTGTATGGGTCTTTTGTACTTGGGTGTTATGAAGAGAGGAAATACATGTCTTTGGTCCTAAAGGAATCTTTTATGGATATAACACTAACAAGGACATGTTGAACAACAATAAAGGAAATTTCCATTGTATCCTTTATCTTTGGATGAGGATAGTCGGGATTATGAATATTTCAATGTTAAGTATGATTCTTTGGACCCTGGGTATGGTCATGAGAAAAAACCCAATAGATAGGCCATGAAGAAATATTATAGGCTTCTAAGGCTATGAATAACACCTTAAACCAAAACAAATGATCTCTTAAGGGAATCCCTTACTTCTCACTAGGAATATAGGCACCATTAGAATTTTTTAGCATTAGGTGTGGCCCTTGGGGCCTTCGAGATGATTACCTCTTAGGCCATAAAGAAAGCTTCTATCCATCTAAGTAAAATAAGGATCCCATTAAAAATGCAGATGAATTCTTAAGGGTAATTAGAATATTATTAGGGATATTGGTGCCACTAGTTGGTTTTGAGTAGTTGTTATGTGTCCTAGAGTAATAGAAATCATATACAGAAGCATTCAAATCATGAGGTCCTAAAAAAATATATGATTCATCTAGAGCCATAAACAATGCATTGAAGCATCAATCATGACCTTTGCAGGGTATCCTTTTCCACCGGGAAAGAATGTTATTGCCCTCAACACTTTTTGAGCATTAGGTATGATTTCGAAGTCTTGATATAGTTTACAGGGGGACTCAAGCCTTAGTTGAGGTACAAAGCTTCTAATAATATAGAGCCAAATTCTATTCTCCAAACCACCACACCTAACCTCATGAGGTTCTAGTTAGCTTTTAGGTCTCCAATGGCATGAATGACACCTCAAACCATTATAAATGACCTCTTGAGTAGATATTTGGCCTTCAAATGATAATATGAACATCATTAAGACATTCTAAGCACTAGGTATGAGAACCATATTTGGAACATAACATTGATGTTGAATGTCATGTCCTCTACAAAATCTTTGAATTCTTGATTAGGATACCTAGTCATAACAAATAAATTTGTAGAATTGTAGAGAAGACATTGTTCTTATGCATGGCTATTTTTTCCAAACTGTATAATGTTCATTCTATATATACCCTTGAAATTGCATGGCTATGTGTCAATGTAAGTTATTATGATATTAACATAATGAAACAATATGCTTTTTAAATTGTAGATGTCAACCTATACTAATGCATTGTATAACTTTTTCTAAAAGTGGTTATGACAATAGTGGTTCTGAAAATAAAAATGTAGCAAGAGTAAAAGATACATGCAATTCAAGATTATGTTTTATGTCAAGATAAAAATATCCTAAAAATAGTAAACATATTACTTTTATTTTTAAATTATATATTTGGAACCTTGATAATCAATTTGTATACATATGAGTAATTTCATCAACAATGGATTTTTGCATCCTATATAAACTAAAATGAAAATTAGAGATATAGAGAGCCATTCATAAAAATAAAGGTTTGATGTACTTGTATCCTAAGCCACTAGGTTTGTCATTTCCAACCTAAATCTAAAGTAACCAAGTGAGTGAACACATAAGTTAAAGTTGTCAATCTCATACATAAGATTGAATGAAGGGAATACGCACATGTTCTAGAGTGCATGTGCATTCTAGACTATGTGAACATTCTTCTAACATGCATCTGTTATTGTGCCTAAGCTTGCTTTTACATAGGTTGCATTTCTAGAAGTCTAACTAAGGTCACATGAGGAGAATAATGGTCATTATGCCATAAATGTTTCTTTCCAATATTAATATCCATGACCAATTCTTACTACCCATAAGGATTTTATAGTTAGAGTGTTGAACATGTCCTAAAATGATCATTAAAGAACCACATATGGCATCTCTATCCTATTAGAGGGATATAGGTCTCATGATTAAACAAAACCACATGCCATAAATGATAATGTATCTTCAACCCACACCACAAATCATTATTGAGGCCATGGCTAGTGTTCTCTAGTAACTCAGTGGTATATCAGTTTCATGAGTAGGTGTTGTGTACTATAAATGAGCTTTGAGATATGATCTATGAGTAGGGAAGGAAAAACATTGGGGCCTTAGGCTCTAAACATTATTTTTTCATATCGTTCACCATGAACACACCTACAAACACAACATAAAACCTTGGACATGTCTTTGCCATCAAATTTGGATATGGATTCCATTAGGAGCTCTTGCACATCAAGGATGATTTGTAGGACCTTGAATATGATGAATGTAGGAAATTGTGTACCTCAAGGTATTGTTGACTCTTATTTAGATCAATATCCTTTAACATTTATTTAAACCACCACACAAGTAATTTTAGGGTTTTTTTAGTAGCACTTCGAGTAGGATATGAATGTGTCATGTATGTTTTGTGCAATTTAAATTGGTGTGGAATCCTGAACATGGTGAATAAGGTAAACAAGTTCCTTAAGCTCTCATTTAACCTTATTAAGATTAAGCACAAGAAATAAAATTTGGATATAATGATATGAGATCTTTCTATGAGATCTTTATCCTTGTAGTCGCATATGGGTTCCATTAAGACATTTCACGCAACAAAATTGGGTATGGAGACCTTAACCAGTGTCATGGTAAGGAAAAAAACATCCAAAGGTCCTTAACATTGGTTGAGGGAGGGAAAAAATAACCTTTGATCCTAAACATAACCACCTAGGATCAAGTGCCAATAAGAACACCAATAGAGGTCATGTGCCTTAACATGGTCATGGGAGGAAACCTAAGCCCTAGACCATGTATAAAAATTCTTAGCATCAAGAAAATACATGAAGCCACAAACTGCCACGCCTACACACTATATATTTTAGGTAGTCTCCAAGATGTAAGGCTCAACAATGATAACTCAACCCACCATAAATGACCTTTGAAGGGGATGTTTAGCCTTCGAGTGGGAATATAGGCATAGTTAGGTGATTTTGAACAATTATTATTGGTTTTGGGTTGATGAACATCAGGAGTAAAAATCAATTCCTTAGATTCTAGAGGAAGATTTTAGGCATTTAGGGCCATAAGAAAACATTGAACCATCACAAAGGAAATTTTTAGGGTATCCTTGGTCTTGAAATTGGTTTTGTTAGCATTATAATTTTTGAAGCATTAATTATGAGTCTCTGGCCTCTATATATGGTTAGGGAAAAAAATCTAGGATTTTGTACCTTAAGAAATCTTATAAGCCATTAGGGCTAATTATAACACCTTGAAACATGAAAATTACCTATTGAAGTAATCATTTTCCTCTAAATAATGAATAGTAAATGATACCATTTTTTAGCACTGGTTATGGGTTTCATGGAATATGCATGGAAAGGGTAGGAAACATGAACATTAAGCCTTAAATGAAGATTATATCTATCTAAGGCTAAGAAATATGCTTCCTGAACAACAACATGTGACCTCCTTAGGGTATCTTTGTCCTTGTCATCATGTGAACCTTCATCAAGGCTCACGCTATATGTGGGTAAGACTCCTCAATCTCATGGTCATCAGCTACAACTCATTGCAATCCTCCATACTACGTCAACTTGGTTGCAATTTAGTGTCGCAACTCACATTGTGCCAATCCATTGCATGTCATCATCATCATCTAAACTGTTACTATAATAATCCAACTCAACTCATCACATATCGGTACATTGTTGACCCCCATGACTTGAACTAGTTGGGTCACTAATCCAACCATCATGTTGAACCCATGAGAATGCACCTCCTCATTCCTTCGTCAGTTGTTTCTTCAACACTTTATCACGTTTTCCAACTTCAATCAAGAAATAATCCCATCTTGATGGATTAGTTGCTCGTCATGCCATACTTAGGTCCATGAGGAAATATTCATCTTATCTGTGATATGTTTCCCATCAATGTTATCGTCTATGTGTTGCCCTTGGTTAGAAACCAATAGCCACATCAATCCAAGTATTGTACCTCCTTCTGCTCCAAGGTCTCTTCTCCTAAGGCCCCTTTGTTATGGTGGTGCAACACCTCTTCCTCATCAAGGCACTACACTCACCCATCTCCAAAGGTCTAGTGCATGGCAAGGGCCAGGAAGTTACCTTCCTGACTCTCAGCCACCCATGTGTCTGACTGATGTTGTGTCCTCCAGTAGTTATGCACAACAACAACCTCTTCCTTCGTACATCAAATCTTCTCAATTATTTCTTTAGTCAAATGAAAATAATAGATGCCCATAGCATATCTACAATAATCTACTATGTCATTCAAATCCTTACTTGCATATTCTTCTTTTCTTATCTTGGAGGAAGCACTCAGGCCTTCTCCCTTTTCAACAATCCCTTAATGAAGTTCAATGGTAGAAGTCATGTCCTTCTTCTTTGCAATGGGAGGAACAATTCCTCCACCTCCACCCTTCTTCTCCTTCATGGCTCATGCAACAAAGTTGATCATCCTCTGAATCTCCTTTGTTACTCGATTCAAACTTCTAACTTCCTATCATTGCACATGTTCATGCTTCACATTTAGGGATCTCTCATACAAAATAATCAAGACAATCCTTAGACGATACCCCAAGCAACTCTTCCTTGTCATCGACACGATCATGATCTTCTTATCAGCTGCAATCAAGAGTATGTCTTAGTCTATCATCAGTATGGCTTTTGCTGCTACTAAGAAGTCCTTCCCCAAGACCATAACATGGTCGTCCATATCGATTAGCCTTAGATCCAACTTTCCAAACCATTGGCCAACCTTTATTTACATACCCCTTAGAATACCAGTCACGACCTTCATACTCGAGTTAATGGCTTTGAAAGCACTTAAATCCCTTTCCATTCCATCCTTCAACTTCTTTCTAAGGAAACTATTCGTAGCTCTCGTATCAACCAACGCACCAAACTTCCCCACATGCAATCATCTGCACAAAACACAACCCCAACACATCTTCATTCTGCATGGGTATTGTCTTGTGTCTTACTTCTGCAATCTTCTTCATCATTTCTTCATCAGAACTGTCATTCGCCCCATGTCTCACCCTGATCGCTCGCTTAAGGTATGCTACTCTTCCCTTTTCAGTTGAATTGAGAAATTCAATCCGTGGAAACTGTTCATGTTCTTGAATTGAGAAATGCAAATCTACTCTCTTCCTTGATGCAATTCAAGTGCTCCTACTCCTAGACAAGTTCTTCATAGTGTTACTTCCCTTTAACCTTCCAAAAATATGCCATCTCAACAAGTTTTTGAACAACCCTTATGTCTGCCATAACTCTTTTCAACTTGACTGCCCAAACCAAACTTCAATGTTTCTGCATGCTTAGCTCGGCCTTGACTTCGTTGTCTTAACCCTGCCAAACTCCAATATGTCTTGCCCAGTTCCTTTGCAATGGGCTCTGAAACGAACTATCATGACCCCATGCTAGTGGCGACTTAAGTCCACTAAGAGCATTGTTCATTACCGACTATCTCTTTCATTTCAACACTACTAAAGCTTTCGGACTACGCCTACAATCCAACACTTCGTTTAAGTGTTCCTTTACTTCAATAATGCAGCAGAATTATACTTTATTCAGTTCTCATATCTTCTTTATCATTTACTTCATAAAATGTGTAATATCCAATAAATAACAATAAACAGTACACACAAGTTTATGAAGCGAGGGGGCAACTCCCCAATACAAGTTCGCCCCAAATGCTATAATACTTCAACAATTATAATGCAAGTGTATTCTACAAGTTTATAAAGGTGTAACAGTTCCCTGGTTCCACCAGCAAATCGTCCACCCAACTCTACCCAAATCATTCTGCTTTACCCGCTCTTCCTCCGCGGTCGTGTATTTATGCCCACATTGTCAAGTTGTGCCGCCTATGCCCACACTTCCTCCCAAGCCGTGCAACCTCTGCCCACACTGTTAAAAGAACCCCAAGTTCCACAACTCTAACTATAAAAGTTAACACAAAGAAAATTCCCCTGCCTTGCCCTCCCTGGGCAGGGGCATGGCCCAGGCCACTACTCGCTGCACGCGGGTACACATTATTCTTCCCGCGAGTTGCCTTTTCTACATGCTCTGCCCTACATTGCGAACTTCTTTTGTTGGTTTCCTCTTGGTCGACTTTCCCATCACCAATATATAGTCGCTCGGTCCCCCTCATTTTACTTGAGTCGACACGTTTACTTTGTTTGAGCCGACTTTAAACTTGCCATGGGTGCCCTTGCCGGCGGGCGTGCGACCTCAAGCCAACCTGCCACGAGTCAGGCGGGTGCCCCTTGCCTGCACCTTGCCTCTTCCTAAGCCTGCACGCTAGTCTTTGTTGGTCGCTTGCTTCACTAACACATCACGTCGCTGCCCACACTCGTCACTCGCCTTGCCTGATCGCTGCCGCTCGCTTAGCCCAAGGACCTCACGGGCGGGCGCCCGCACCCCACGCCTGTCGTCCTCATGCAATACGGGCGCGTGCTACCTCAACTCGTCCTCAAGTGTCACGGGTTCCTGGTTGGGCGCTGGACTTGCCTAGGGGCGGTGGTGCCGACTCCCTGAAAGAAGAAATGCCAGGGGCAAAGCCTCGACGACCATGCCTCAACATCATCACTAGGAGCATGTTGGCTCGATAATGGTAGGAAAGGGGCGTACATCGAGCCCTCGTTGAGGACGCTAGCCAACCTAAATGAAGTGAGGCTATTCTCCCCATGCAGGCTGTGCCCCACCGCAAAAATCAGTTAAATTGCAACTTGAGAAGTATGAGAAAAATCACAGTGAGGAATAAGAAGTAGTGATGGGAGCCCTAACCCAAATCCAACACTTCTAGTGTCATATGCGGGAGTGAGTTGTAGTGATATGGCATGGAGACATGCGCATCTTGGAGAAACTTGAACAACTTGAGGTTTGGCTGGCTTACTTGGAGCATCATGTCAGCGGCCCTTTGCATCCTACCCCTCCACCATGGATTGGACCAGATAATCCAGCTTATGTCAACTCAGATGATTGAGTATGTACACTGGTATTTTGTTTGTTCTGTCAATTTTTTAGCATTTTTAGCCTAATTTTTATCTTTTTCACACCGTTTGTCATTGTTTGATACCACTAGTCAACAAAATAAGCCATATAAATATTTACATTTACAGTTAATAAAAAATGCTGACTTTTCAAAAGAAGAAAAACAACACCCAACATATTTCATTAATCTTAAAATACAAATTCACTGAGTCGTCCCCATAGAACGATCACACAAAAGTAATAAAATCTTCAAACATTAGATTACTATTTACGGTGTTCTTCTGCGCCTATGGCTACTTTGTACTTTTCACTAATCTGGAAATCTGGACTCGTTGCCGAATTTCTTGCCCTCCACGCAATTCCCATTTTCAATCGTATACGTAGGTTTAAAGTGGCTACTATTTAAATCTTTTCATAAGAAAGGTAGAATGGACGTCGTCTGCCGTTGGCTCTTTCATAAGAACAGTAGATTGGATTGTTACCGTATCGAAGTGGCTACTATTTAAGTCTGTTCATAAGAAAGGTAGAATGGACGTTGTCTGCTGTTGGTTCTTCGTTCTTTCATAAGAAAAGTAGAATGATTGGTGATTGGATTCTTACCGTATCCTTAGGACTTTCCTTTTGTTCCTTTCTTTATTCCATCTTTGTTTCTTCTACTTGGTGGCTATCACGATGCCGTGCAGTGATCAAATTTGAAGGGCATGTCTTAATTTTATTTAGAAGGGCGCACATTCAGGTCACCCTTCCATAATGAAAAGCATAAAAAAAAGAAGCAATTCAATTGACAACAGTAAATTATCTTCAAATTTCTTTTTTTAACACATGGTGAATTGGTAATAGTTTGGAACTAATGTTGAGTTCGAAGACAACATACTATTGGTTTCCTATGCCTTTACAATGTTGCAAGCTACAAGATATTCCTCAGTTTATCAAGAACAATAACCCCTTCCAACACATCTGCAAGTCTAATATTCATCGTACAATTCATACGCATTGTAACTAACAAGTGACAGGCCAACTGTGTTCATAACATTTATGTTCACCAAATGTTATGTTTTTTGTCTTTGAATTATTGTTATATTAAGCAGATATTGGTGTAAGAACATCCAAAAAAGAATTAGTTTGAGATGAAAGAAAAACTTTACATCTCAACATGCAGTTGAAGAAAACATGGGGCAGAAGAGCTTCAATAACATGATTTCACAGTACAGATTCCACTATGCCAAGAGTCATTTGATGTGGTATGGGAAATTGCTATATTAAATTGATACGAGTAGTGAAGAACATATGTGTAAGAAATACAATGTTATCCAAATAGTAAAAGGAAATTCTTTCTATGCATGATCAAACTATGGTTAATGGGATTTGTAATTACAAACAAGTTACATGGGACTGAAAGAGTGCTTTTGGTAGTTTTCAAACAACGAGTAAAATAGATGTGGCATTTGAATAAAGTATCTAAAGAGATGGAACTCCTTGTTGCTCTAAGGAATGGTTATATTTTACATCAATTCAACTTCCCCAATAGGACATGTTTGCCATATGTGAGCCATTTTGCTCAGATAGCCAGATTTCTTCAAGTTTCTAGGAGTAACTGGGCCATTTTGCTCATATAAACAAGTTTCCAATAGTTTCTGTGATTAACTGAGTATCTTTGGTAGAATAAATACCTTCACCCACACTCAGCACCTTAGCCAAAGAGTTATTCCTTAAATGTTACCCAACTAAACTAAACTTTATGATAATACTCACAAAGTTTTAAAAAAACATGCTTACGACATCAGAGCAATTTTTTTTCTTTGATAAAAGAAACTCTTCCCCCTTGCCTTACAACATCAAGAATGGCCCCTTTTTAACATGTTTGTTGAATTCTCTGTTGTCTGGACTTCATGCAAACGACAGTTTTGCCCTTCTTTATCTGTTTCAATTCAACAACTTATAATTCCACTCTTGGGGTCTAGGAATTCCCTTACCACAACTACTTTCTATCATGCATATTTTGTAATGTTTTGCTGCCTTTGCTTTTGTGGTTTGACACTTATCTTGCTGTATCATTACTTCCCAGTCTTTGTACTAATTCACCTAGAGAAAGAACTTGTACTAATCTATTTGGAGTAGGAATTGGTGTTTCCTCTCACTAGACTTCCCTTCCAACAAGAATAGCTTGAAGACCTACTGATCTGCATTTACAATAGAATATATAATTGTTGCATATGGTAATTAATCTAAACTCAAGGCATGCTTTTTGATCTTCTATAAATCTTCAATTGCCATTGTTTGAAAGACTTCAATTTTTTATCTATTGAACTTGTCTTTTATACAACAGTTCCAAGTTCGAATCTAATAATTCTACAATGCTTAGTATGTCGTTTCTTATATGTTGTTTGAGACTTTGCGAGATTAACAGTTTTACTTAATGATAGAATCTTTATGGTACACTATTCAATTCAATGCCTCCATATATATATATGTGTGTGTGTATGTATGTATGTATGTATGTATGTATGTGGTACACTGTTCAATACAGTACCTCTAATTCTGGCAATGTTGTATGGCAAACTTTCATTTTGGCTCGTAAGATGTTTATGATAGATTGCTTCTCCCGTGCATACCAAAGTTTCTTTTATAACTTCACTATATCAGTATTTAGCACAATGTTTAATTCAATACCTCAGTTCTTCCAATTCCATACAAGTAAAATCATCAAAATCGAATCTGTTGTAACATGTCACACTTACAACTATTGATTGTGAAGCGTTGGTGTAACTATTCTATGTTGTCAGGGTTTTTATGACATTTTCTATCAAATTTGTTTGGTAGAAATTTATTAGAATCATAGTTTGATTTTTCATTGAATATATATATATATATATAATTTATTTATATATTAATAAATAAAAAATATAATCTAATAAAAATGATTTTGCTAAATTCTAACTAAAATTTCCAAAACATGATATAACAACATGGATCATTGAAATAACATAATCCTACAAAAATTGTTTTACCAAATCTCAATTAAAAACTCTAAAACATAGTATAACCACACCTTGTTATTGCTTAGCACATAGACTTATAAATGAAAAGCTATTAAGCTGCGGTGATTTTTACCATTATCAAACAGAAAGCTATTAAGCCTTAATGGTTATGATCAGTAATAGATAAAAATAATAATGATAGAATTTGAAAAAAATGCAGCTTTCTCGTGAAATAATTGCTCATTGAACAGACTGCACGAACGGGAGCGGAATCATGAAGAATAGGAGCGGAAGTCTAGAGAAAAGTCTAGACAAGTTGGGAAGGTACCTTAGAACGATATTGCTTTAGAGAAACAGTGCTCACCGGAACCTTTGTACAAGAAACACTCCACCCTACACACTCAACAAAGTCGCTGAAAAGAATAAATGAACAAACAAATCACCATACCAATTTTGAATATAATTAGATGAATTATGGTTCACAAAGAAATCAAATCGACAAACACCACACTATACAGTACCTTAAAAAAATATGACTCTGTTGTAGTATTCTTACTATTCACTAGGCGCTTTGCACCCAATGCTCTGCCCTAGACGCTGGAATCAAGAAATTATAGTAGTATTGTTACTATTCACTAGGGGCTTTGCACCCAATGCTCTGCCCTCGACGCTAGAAGAAATTAAAAACAAATAGACAAAGAAATGTTAATCCAGAAACACATACAAATAACAAATGAATTACTGAAACAGAAACCAGAAAACTTAGAGATTCCAATTATTGTTCATATTAATATGAAGAAAGTTCAGATCTTTCTTACCTTATCCATCCATTCAACAAAGAAACGAGCTAATTCATCAATCCATTCAACATAGGAACAAGCTAATGTGTTTCACTGAAATACCCTTGTTTCCAAAATGTTTTCCTGTTCGTTTTGCACTGGCTGGCCCTAAGTGGTTAATATCACAAATCTCGACCATCACCGACTTTCTGAAAAAGCTAGGGTGGAAAGCTTTATTCCATTTGAATCTAATTTTATTTCATTTGAAGCTAGCATGGAAAGCTTTAGGCACAAATTAGAAAATGCAATTCAAAAGGAAAATGTTGTTTTTGAAATGGGAGCAACTCGGAAACTGTTGTTTTTGAAATGGGATTTAACATCAGTTGAGAAAGGAAATTTACAAGTTTAAATATTGTAATTTGTGATAGACTCACAGTGCACCGACAGTTGGAAATTGAAATTCTCAAAGTCTGGATTTCAGAAAAAATGAAATTAAAAAAAAAAAAAAAATAGATTGGTTAACAACTTAATAGCCCTTCTTAAAAAATTTTATAATATTATTCCAATTTCTTTTTTAAATGTCAAAATCCAAATTTTAAATTTTTTTTGACTAGTAAAATTTTCTCCCTACTTCTGTGACGTGCCAGAGGCCCTTTGAAGGGCTCTGATGTGTTCAAATTTGATCACTGATGCCGTGTTCTCCATTTAGGAAGTGCATTTCCATTTCCATTTTTATGCCGACAAATAAATCTTGTTTATGCCGGGAAAACTTAGTAATTTTCAGAGAGGAGATTCCGATGACGTCAAAGATGCCAAGGTCTTTACTCATTAGGAGGCTTGTTAAACACATTATTCAAATTTTCTACATTGAATGGCTATGTATTCAAATTTTTTGCATTGAATGGTTATGTGTGCATGAAAAGGGGACGGGACGGGACGGGAGCGGAGGAATTAATTTTTTATTTTTATTTTTCATTTCCAAAGAGTAATAATTATTATTTTTTTGGGTGGTTTTGGAAAATAGCTTAAAATGATGTATGATGTATAATTGATAAAGAAGTGCTTTGTTTTGTTTTTTTATAAAGAAGAAATTTGAATTTAGGAAATAGGTGCATGATCCAAGACCTAGAGATATTGGGTATGAGTGAAATTTTGTCTCTTTAGGGAACTCTTTAAATAATAGTGATGAGTCAACCTACCTTACATAATTGTCTTCTTATTAGTTTCACAACTAGATTATTGTTGATTCTCAATTATAATAAGTTATCTCTCTATTATAAAAGAACTATCCTTTTTGAGAATGATATTAAAGTAGTATATAATTTTCTTTTTTGTGAGATAAAATATTCTTTTTTCATTCACCAAAAGGATTTTTTTTAAATAATAATTTGATTACTTCTGTTATAAAAAGATATCATTTTTATTTTTATAAAAATATATTATACTTAAGTTATAATGGAAACCCTTAGCACACAACATCATTTCTATTAGTTATGGAATTTGCAATTTTATTGAAAGTTATCTTTGCTATCTAAACCAACATTTATTCATCTTAACCTCAAATCTATCACACACCAAAAGGATTAAATCCCCATAGGTTGTAAACAATTCTTTAAGTTTTTCAATCTTTAAGATGTTTTCACCTCGAGGGACTTGATCTCTTTCTATACATGAGAAGGATCTACAGATATTATGGATCTATGCTGATTATATATGTGTGTGTGACGTGCATGCACCATGCATCATCTCCATGTTGAAAAAAAAAGAAATCAAACATTCTCTCATTGGGATGTGAAAGAAATTACTAATTAAATGAGAAATCTCTCTATATATAGCTTGATCTAGAAATATAGATATATTATTTATGTATGATATTGAAATATTTTTTTTATTATTAATAATTTGTTTAAATATCACGTGTTAACTCCATGTTAAATACTAAAAAATTACACATCTCCCTCACACTAAGCTATATAAATTTTCTTTAGAAATAATTATAGGCATAACATTACACTTACCAAATACATAAAAGTAAGTACATAAAAACACTCCGACATATATTCATTTATGACATTTTCCATTTTTCAAAATTAACAACATTGATTGGCTTGCATGAACCACTTTTACGTATATGGTTGTTCTTGTTGACATCCAACAAATGTGGGGATGATTATTATATTTGTTAATTAAAATATCAATATATTTAATAATGAAATATCCACAATATTTCAATATGTTTGACCATGTTAGACTATGGTTTTCCATGGTTGAATACAATAGACCATTTTAGACTTTGGATTTCCGCGACTATGGCTCAAATGCATAGGTATTTTTTTATCATAGCTAGTTAGTCATGGTTGATTATGCTATTTGATTGTTAGTGAATTTGGTAAACCATGGTTTACTATGGTTGAATTTGGTTCACCTCACTTCACTTTGTTTGATTATGTTTACTATGGCTTTCTTTGGTTTACTAAGGTTGGATATAGTGGAACATGGTTGAATTTTAGTGAATATGGTTGACTATGTTAAATTATTATTATTCATGGTTGAATTATTTCATGTACATTAACTCTGGTTCATTGTGGTTAACCATAGTTGATCATGTTGACTATGGTTAACCATAGTGAATTTGGTGAACTATGGATGAGATGATTGACCATGTTTTAAAATGGTTATCTTTGGTTGACCATAATTGTATATGGCTAAGTTCGTAAGCCATGGTTGAATTTGGTAATGACTTATTATGATTCGATATGTTAAACTATTATTGGTCATGGTTGGATATGGCTAACCACATTTGACTATGGTTGATCATGGGTGACCATGATTGACTATGACTTTCCATGGTGTTGATTGTTGGAAAAATTCCTCCACCAACAACTAAGAATTTCTTGATGGAAGGACCCAATTAGCCATACTCATTTGGTATAGAAATTTCCACTTATATGTGGAATATTTTTTAAATTCTAAATTCATTCCTACTTTATAAAATGACTATTAAAAGCAAGAAAGAATTTGCCACCTTCAGCCTAAATCAAACTAACATATTTTATTTTTATACACTTGAAATAATTCATATATGAATGAAAATAGACATGTTCTTTCAATCAAATTCATAATTTATTCATAATAATTCTCTACAGAAACAATTGATGGAAATGTCAAAGTACAAAATCCATAGGAAACACACAATTGAAAACAATGTTGAATTGTGTTATGGACTATCTATTACCTCTTCCTTGTATTCATCCATCAACGGTACAAGAAAAAGCTTCTAGTCCTCAAATATCTAACTCAACTTGATAATTCCATGTGAATTATAATTACATGTTTTTGTAGTTCTCACATCTACAGTCCTTTCCCAAGTTGATAACAACATATTAATCAAATTTCTGGATTTTCTAATCCCCTCCTGAAACCATAGTCTCTTTATTATAATCCATCCTTCTCCCTCTTCATTTCTTTTGTTACAACTATTTCCATTTTTCCTACCCCATTATGATTTCACAAAAATAATTTGAAAATCATACAATAACTTTTACAACAATTGTGTTGTTATAGGTTTATTATTTTTCAATTCAATATATCATGTTGCATAACAAATTCTTATTTTTCATACATTTGGCTTTATCTTGTTCCAAATATCATATGCATTCCCTTGATTTGTCTCCCTATATCTTACCAAAAAAAAAAAAAAAAAAATCATTAACAACTTATAATTAGTTATATTCATTAGTATTATTACTATTAAAATATAGATATTCATATAAGGAATTTTTTCTTTTTTAAATGAAATTGGTATGAGAGTTTTATTAAAATAGAAAGTTGAGATCTGGCCCAAAATCATTACATTTCTTCAAAGCTACCAAGATTGAGTATGGTGGATCAGTCCAATCTCTCAAATGATTACCCCATGATACAAAAATTTCAATTCCTTTTTAGCTAAAAATTTTCCAAAATATTTCCAACATCCAAATACATTTACTTTCCATTTTTCATTACTTTTTTATTTTATTTTGAGTATATTATTCCTTTTCCTTGGGGAAATATTTTTTCCCTTCTTCCTCATTGGGGATCCAACCCATGTTTTCTGCTACATCTAATGGACATCCTTCGGTGACTGAGCATTGTTGTCTTTAGGTTCTTCCTCATCTTCCTCATCTGCACAAGAAATTTCTTTTCCATATTTATTCCTTGACGATTCGAAGGGGGATCTAGTTTTCACGAGAGTTTGCTATGTTTCCATTGAGGTTGAATCTAGAGGTCCTAATTGACATGCACTTCATTTTGACTGATTTTTGTTTTCATTTGGTGGATTTTATTTGACAATGACGTCTTCCTACCTATACTTTTCTTCTTTCTTACCATGAGTCTCTTCCTCTTTGTGCATTGTATAATGTTTTCTCTGAGCTCCTTCCCATGATTTGGTGCTCCAGTTATTTTTCCAGACACTGTTATTCTACAAACGCTTGGTGTAATTTTTTATTACATGCCCTGTTTCATAACATACTCGATATCTAAATGAAAAATTTTGATAAGCAAGGTTATGAGACCATACATTGTCTAGAGCCCCCATATTTATCTCAATGGGAAAACCATTATTGGAATCCATCTCCACACATATTCAAGCATATTAAGAGGTCCTATAAAAAAATTCGATTTCTGGGATGCAACAATAAAACCTCCCTAATGCATTTCCAATGGAAGGCAACCACATAAGATTCCAAAAATGTAGGGGAGGGTTTGAAAGCCTTACCCATACTAGAGCCACAAAGATTGACACCATAGCCAGATCAAAGGTTTGAGACCAACGGTGAATGAAGAGAACAACACTACCCTAAAAGCATGGCCTAGATTCACAAATATTCTTTTTATCCTCGATATTATAAAAAACAACAATATAAAAACCTTTAGCCAAAGGATAAATATTCAATTCATCAATCAGAAGAGGTTTCAACGAATCAAAAATCCACTTGTGGGGATCAACTAGCTCCCGCCATAACCCATTAAATCTACATATTAAGCCCTGATGTGAAAAAAAATCAATAACTAAAATCTTTCTCATCCAAAAGAACATTAAGGGAAAGAGCTTATTGAACTATCGAAATAACAAATTTAGATTTCAGCATGACATTGTACAAAACCATGGCTTACATTGTCTGAATGGAAAAGCTTTCTGAACCAGTTGTCATTCCTACAAAAGATATTGTCTTCTTTGTTGAATCACGAAGATCCACCATTGTTCGAGATGTGAGGGCCATGCTACGAAGATATTTGTGTAGATCCATGCAATCAGAGCATGAATCAGTTGACTAGGACAAAATCCTGGTCACCATTGTTCGGGATGTGAGGGCCATGCTACGAAGATATTTGTGTAGATCCATGCAATCAGAGCATGAATAAGTTGACTAGGACAAAATTCTGGTCACAATAAGGTCGTTTAGAGCTTCGTGCATTCCTCCCCACGTCCTCGATTAACTTAACATTTTACTAAATCAAGAAATATAGTATTATGAGGAGTTTTGACACAAATATTTATTAATTCATTTATTCTCATTATTTATAAGAATAAAGATTATGTTCGCATTTTCCTTAAAAAAAAACTAGAAAACAATTAGAATAGAAATTAAACACTAGCAAAATCCTCAATTTTACTTTTTAAAAGATCAATCAAATCCTAATATCCAAAATATCCAAAATAGAGACTTATTATCTTATTTCGTTCATTGTCTTCGACATCTAAACTTATTCCTTTTATTATTATTTCATTTTTATAACCCAAATATTTATATAATTAAAAATTTAGATGAAATAAATCTAATATAATAAAAAATAAATAAATAATAAATATAATTTATAAATTTTAACATTTTTGCTTTGTCTTGGTATTATCTTGCCCATTTTTTAAATAAATCTAAAAAATAAAAGAATTTAAATAATAAATCTAAATTATAAAGTTTAACCTTTCTTGTGCCATCTCTCCCACCTTTTTCCATTTTTAAGGAAATTTGTACTTCTTTCTTTAATCAATACATTTTGGCCATTTTTACCATCCATCTTTAAAAACTAATCTTATGAAATTGTTCCTTACTTTGCAATATTTTTATTCATTTATATTTATATTAATAATTATTTATTTATAATATTTTAATTATTATTTTAATTTTTTCTTATAGTGTATTATTAATTTTATTTAGTTTTATAATATTATTTTATCTATATTTATGGATGGATTTTATTTACTTGTACCATATATGTTATATATATATATATATATATATATATATATATATATATATATTATTTTACAATATATGGGCATTTTTATTATTTTTCATATTAGATATTTAGTGTTGGTGTTTTCTACCAATTTTCTTTATTTATATTTTTGTTATTTCTTTTCAATATGATATACTTTTTCGTAGTAATTAGAATAATTTTTTAAATTTTAATTTTAATTATTTAATTATTACTTATTGTTTGACTGTTATTTCTTGTATTTTAGTTTACTGCATATCTTAAATTTACTATTGATATATTTACATAATTATAGTTATTTAAATATGTATAATATTTATATTTATATGATTATAATAGTTATTTATCTATATTTATGTTATTATTTAATTATTATTTAGTTTTATATTTTTTAATTTATTAAACTTTTTTTTTTCTTTTTTTTATAATTATGTTGGATCTGATCTTTTTCATTTTTTTGTCTTGATAATGAACCATATTAGTTGGTTCAAAACGTGTTGACAATTAATATTTTTATGAGATGGATCTAGAAGATAGATTTCTAGACAATTTTACTCACAAAATCCTCTATTCAGATAATTAACTTTTATCTTAATAAATCTCTATTTTCATTCTTGTGAAAGTGAGCTTTTCCCTATACATCATTGATAAATTCACTAGAAAGGTACAGGCACTACTTAGCAAGATATATATAACACAAAAGATATATTAGATCGGTAATTTTATGAAGGAGAGTGTAGCGATAGGGACCCACATTTATCATTTTTTCTCACTGAAGTATATCTCGTCCACTCCAATCCCATTTCAACTTATAAAACATGATTATCATCATCTCTTGAACTACATCACTAAAATAATGTGGAAATTAGATGTCAACGACATTCGAAGCAGGCCTCGATGATAATGGAAAATTCAAATGAAAACTCATGAGGACATGAAGAAATTAAAATATTGAGCAGACAATACTAATATAAGTTAAGATAGTCGATCTTGAAAACAAGATGGCATTTAAGAACACTTGGTGAGTTAGATTTTGAGTGTAGTACATAAGCAGGGATTGTTATCGTAGAAGTGGACTAGTCAAGCGATGAAACTTTGGGAAAAAATAGTCGCACTTGTTGTGGTTGAATCAAAGTTGTCATGAGAGTGGTGGTTTCAGGTGCATGGTTTTGGTGACTCATGGTATTAGAGTCCACATATTATATTTAATAAACCTTTTAAGAGTTTGGGGATTATACCTTATAATTTGTCTTAGTTGAATTGAATATGTTGACTAGCTTGACTATGTTTCACTCACTGCATTGCTAGTTTTAAGCCATGAGGAATAGTAGATCAATATTATGTGTTATTATTGGTTTATTTCTCTCTAATTTATTTATTTTCTATCAAAACTGACAGAGTATGCCTTGTAAAAGGAGGTGAAGGTTGCAAACATTGGCACATTAAACGTTGCAAATGTTGCAAATATAAAAGGAAATATAGGTTTAGTAAGGCGAGATCTAGCCACATAAGCGAGATCTGGTAAGCGTAGCACCTTGTGTGAGCAAGTGCATAGACTCCATAGGATTGGTGCATATATGTTGAGAATCAATAAGCAAGAAAACAAATTACATCTATATAGGTATAATAACATAAGACCACAAATTACATGTGTATGGGCATAAGCCCACAAATTAATATGTTCAATACATTGTAATGATCATATTTTTCAACACATTATGATATTAGGTTATCATGGATTGCATCACAATGTGATGTTGGTGAAGGGCTATGTTCAAATAAAATGAAGGGATATTCTTTATCCATGGTGATATTAGGTTATGTTCATCACATTGTAAGGTTTATCATATGACAAATTTAGTCATTTTGGGTTGCATCACAATGCTATGTTGGTCAAAATTTGTGGTCAGATGTCAATCAATGTCACCTCCATTGACTTAGGAAAACATCACATATATTTTGATATAATGATGGCCATAGATCATTGATTTCTTGAATGGACATAATGACACACAAATTACTAATAATTCAATCTAATTTATTTTCGGAAATAATAAGGGGTTTTGCGCATATTTGGGTTTTCTTATGGGTCAACATGTTTTCTTTGATATAATATACAATTGTGAGAAAGATATCATTTTTTAATGTCTGCTGCGTGGAATCCCTTTTTTATTCTAATAAATTTCGTTGATTTCATTTTTTCTCTCAAGCATAATCTAACGCCAAAGTTTAGACTCATGTCAATGTTTGTTATGTGAGGTTAACTAGTTTAAGGATCAAATAATATCATCTGGCAATATCATTTTCAAGGATTATACCCTTTTCATAGCTATAAAAATACAACATAGTTACTGATCAAATGGGAACTATTACCTAAAAATGGGTACTCTAGCCCAAAAACCCCCAAAAAATATGAAAATTAACCCAAAAATGAAAATTGTGTATAAAAGAATGATTTTTTTAGTGTAAATTTTCAACATTTTTTTAAATGGAGGTAAAAACCAATTTTTTTTTTGCAAAAATGGATGAAAAAAACACTCTAAAAAAATAAGTGTTGATTCTGGAATAACAAAAAAAAATCGAGTTACAATTTTGACATTTTTTAGTAATGGAATTAAAGATAAGATATCCAGACTTTGAAAAACTGTAAAATTCCAACAATTCACAGACATGATGTTAAAGATAAAATATCATGTCTCAAATCGTGATAATTCAACAATTTCTATCCATGTTGTTAAAGATAAAATATCTTGACTCTAAAAAACTCTGAAATTGTAATTATTTTCAACCATAGCATTAAATATAAAATATCAAGACTTAGAAAAACATTAAAGTCTTGTCAATTTTTCAACCATACAATTAAAACCAAAGATTATGACTAGAAAAAAATCTCAAGTTTTGAAAATATTTCAAACATGACATTATGGAAAAACTTTATGACAAAAAACTTTAAAAATGAACCCCTGAAGGAAAGAGTTATATCAAGAGTAATTTATTCTTTAAATGTTAAATATATAGCGATTTTAAAATCTTAGTCTAAGACAACTTGATATATTGCAACAAAAATTTAAAAGTTAACCATCAAATAGACATGCGATGTAGATGAAATCGACCCATTGTAAAGAAAACTTAAAGAATAACCATCGAATTGATACATTGTGGGGGCGTACTCGATTCATTATAAAAAAAAATTAAAATCAACTATTGAATTTCACATAATGGGATCAGGTTGCTAGACAAGAATTGACACGGACCATGTAGAAAAGGACCAAAAATGAAAACCAAAATAAAAAATAAATGTATAAAGAAATAAAAAATGAAAAATACAAAAGAAAACAAAAATTCAAATATTGAAAAAAAACCAATAAAAAAATAATAATATAAAAGAAAACAAAAATTTAAATATTGATAGAAAGAAAAAAAGAAAAACACAGAAAATAATGAAAAAGAAAATAAAATTTAAATATTTAAAAAAAAAAATCAATAAAAAAACACAAAAGAAAACAAAAATTCAAATATTGAAAAGAAAACAATTAAAAAAAACACAAAAAATAATTAAAAAAAAACAAAAATTCGAATATTGTAAAAAATGAAAAACAGTGAAAAAATAGCACAAAAATAATACAAAAGACAACAATAATTCAAATATAGAAAAGAAAAAGGAAATAAAAAAACACAAAAACTAATTAAAAAATAATCACAAGAAGAAAAAAAAAAAATCAAATATAAAAAAAAAAACTATATAAATATAAAAAATAAAATAAAATTAGCCTATAAATATAAAAAATTAAACAAAAAATAAATAAATAAAAGTAAAAAATATCAAGGAAAAAAAAACAAAACAAAAATGGACATAATTTAACCAACAAAAAAAAATAAAATTAACAAAACTAAAACAAAAAGCAAATTTTTTAACATTAAAAGAATAAAATAAAATAAAAATGTACATAACTAAATAAATAAATTATAAAAAAAAGAGCAATTAAAAAATCAAAACAAAACAATTAAAAAAAATAATTATAGTTTTAAAAAAAAAACAATTTAAAAAATTAAAATTAAAAGAAACAATTTCAAAAAATTAAATCAAAAAATAAAAAAAACAATTAAAATAAATAAATAAAATCCATGCCACGCTTGAGCGGGGTTTGCCGGCTACGCAGGCAAGTAGGCAGGTTGCACGCAATCGTTTCCTTGCCCCCACCTGTGGTCCATCTCGCCCAGGGGCTGGCAGGGCGATTCTGGGAATCGGCCATGCCACCCCCTCGACGGCGTTTGCCACGGGTGCCGGCAATGAGGCGGATATGTGCAACACGCCTCCCCACCTGTGCCCGTGGCCAACACTGCCTAGGGGTGGCGATATTTTTATTTTATTTTTAATTGTTTTGTTTTGATTTTTTTTTATTTTTTTTTTTTTTCATTTTTTTTTTTTAATTTCTTTTTATTTTAATTTTATAATTTTATAATTTTTTTTCCTATTTTTTAATTGAACGTTTTTTAATTTATTTTTTTTCTAATAATTTTTTTTTTCAATTTTTTATTTTTATTTTGTTTTATTATTATTATTATTATATATTATTATGTGGTTGTATTTTTATTTATTTATTTCTTTTTATCTTAAAAAAATCGTTATAGATGTGTTTTTTTGGGTTAATTTTCAATTTCTTTGTTCAAATTCTATGTTTTTTTGAAATAATTTTTAATTATTTATTTATTTTTAATTTCTGTTTAGTTTTTTTATTTTTACAATTAAATTTAGTGTTTTTTTTTTACATTTTTATGGGTGTTTTTTTTGTTTTTTGTTTTATATATTTTTTATTATTTGATTTTTTTTGTCATTTTAATTTATTTATTTTTTATGTTTTATTAAGAACATGAAAATCACAAACATTTAAAATAAGTTATCCACACTTAATACATTACAAAATTTAAAGTGTAAAAAATAATCACTCTAAACAAAAAGGGTTGATGTTGCATCAACACTTTTCAAAATCAAGATGAAAATCATTAACATTTAAAAAAGTGTTCATAATTGATAAATTAACAAATTTAAAGTGTCAAAAATAAACTCTTTAAAAAAATGGGTTGATGCTCCATCAACACTTTTTAAAAACAGCATGAAATCACTAACATTTTTAAGAAAATGTTCATACTTGATGCATAAAAAAAATTAAAGTGCCAAAAATATGCTCCAAAAAAAAGGTGTTTTCTGAATCACCAATTTTCAAAGGGGGGTGATTTTTTGCAACCTCAAAAAACAGCTACTAGGTAATTTTCTCGTTTGATCGCTAACTATGTTATACATTGAGGCATCTTAGGTAAGCCTACATCCTCATCATCCAAACCATTTTTCAAAGATGTCGTCAAAAATAAATTGGCTCCTCCATCTGATATGGATCTCTCCATGTTGAGTGCACATATAGTGGATAAATTAGAAAATGAGTCATTATTAGAAGTGAATTCTCTAGAAGTTATATATATCCATTCCAACTATAAAATGGTGTTAACATCGAAAAATTGTGCCCCTATTAGTAAAATCCAGAAGATATTAAAAGTGTCCAACAGAATGCACAGGTGGACATTTTTCCAGTGGAATACATTATGAAGCTTTAAAAATCAAAACTTCTCCTAAAGGTCCAAAGTTTATAAAGGAAATTAATTAAGGTCACACGTATATTTCTTCGATAAACACACTCGTGCGACATAACCTCCAAAATCCATGTGGTTTTTTAAAAGATGACTCAGTAGTTGGGGACCACTCTACACACTTGGAGCCAATTTTCTGACATGAGATCGGCCTAGTACAACCGAATTTGAGTCGCCTTGGAAAATTGCAACCCTCAATAGAATTTTTTTGTCCTACTCATGTGTCTTTATCATACATGTACCAAAAGAGTGAAGAGGGATTCAAAAAACTCTATATAAATAGGCCATGGGAGAGCCAAAACAAGAGACATTGTTATGTTGGCCAAATTGTTGTTTGAGAAAACTACCATTCCATTGTTGAAACCAAGGAAGTGAAGATCACTAGCACGTTGGCCAAATTGCTTCTAAGCAACCCAACATCTTAATGAGTGAGGAGGAATCCATGCTTTGGAGAGTCTTCATAATTATTTGAGAGAGAGGAGAAACTTGCAAAGAGATTGAGGAAAATAAACCCCCTTGCTGAGGATTTTTGAGCACCAGAGCTCAAATAATTCTCTTCAAGTGTGTAAGATTTTAATTGTATTCAACCTCTAGCACCAACAATCAATAAAGGGAGATTTTTCCGTATATTATTGATGTGTTTGCTCCATTTGAGAATTGTTTTTCTTATGCACCTCTTTGTTTAATTTTTGTTTATATATCCATTGTTTCAACTATTTACAATGTTATATTTATCTAAGTTTGTCCATTAACAACACCAATTTTGAATGTGATCCTTTGTAGGTAACAATCCACTGCTAAGGGGGTGTTTTTTGGTATACTTGTGCTCCAAAAACACTACAACAGGAATGGCGACCATATTGATCCCTTTTCATTCATCTAGAGATTGTTTGCAAGACCTCCTCTCCACACAACCATCCTTCAAGGTGCTCTTCATTTCCCTGGATTTTTTGCAGTCCCCTAGGATTTGTTTTGAGCCCGTGGAAGTGAAATTTTTTCAAATCTTTCTCGCCCGCGCAATTTTTTCTATGAATCAAGTGCTCATTTATGCAAAAACTATGGAACGCGCATTTGTTTCTACAAAACTTGCATGACAGACATAAAGCAAAGAAAATCCTTGTATTTTTTAGTTTTCTCAGTGATTGGCAACCTTTAGGGAATTTCCTTCACCTCTGCATTCTTAGTTTTATGTTCAGTACCCTTGATTTCATAAATGAACCCCAATTCATCAAACAATTTGATATTTTTTATTTGTAACAAATACCCACATAGCTTAATTATGGAGGAAAGTAAATGGGCAAAATCCACATATGTTTTCAAACTATTTTTTCTTAAATTTTCTGCAAATCACATAGCCTAATTAGTGAAGCAAGTAAGTGGCCCATTATCCATGAATAATTCTACTACGAAAAGAATTTTTTGGGACTAGGAGCAAATGTTACTAGAGAAAGTAAGTAATCTTTGCTCCCTTGTGTCTCTTAGACGAACCTGGGATTGCATATGAAAACCTTCTCGAAAACATTTGAATTTCCATCTCCTTTATTAAACTCCACATAGTTTAATAGGAAAAAAGTAAGCAACCCATAATCTAGAAACTAATTTCTTTTTTCCATGCATGGAATAGCCAACACTTAGTGTAATTAGAAGGATACTAAAAAAGATCATCGCATATCCACATCTTATCACACTCTGTATGCTCACTTGATTCACACACTAAGCCTTCATACGCTTTCTACTCAAGGATCATCCAAATTTTGGGTCTTTGGTTACTTAGTCTATTTTGGTTGACAAAGTCACTACATAAGTGAATTAATCCTCTTTAAAAACAACCATAACTTGAACAAATTAAATTTCCCCACAGGGGCCACCAAAATATTTAAAGTTCGGGTTAGGAACATTGGGGATAGGCATCCCATAAATTGTAATGGTCGTGTTACAGCATTGAAACATTGTTTTTGACGTCTTAGGGAACCTAAAATCCTTCAATCATCCCACGGAAAAGAAAACCCGAGCATGGAAGATACATGATTCAGAGGGGGTTCGACTTATGTCCAAAGCGTGTGGTACTCTTTGGGGCTACCTGATCCATCTGATGCTCGGTATTAGTAACTGATTACCAAGAAGCCAAAGACTCAAATGTTCACGTGGGATGAAGGTATTTAGTGGCCAAATCTAGGGCATCATTTCCCTATAGGTGACAGGTGTAGGCAACACTTGAGCCTAATTACCATTACCTTGGTTGATTCCTCGGTTGCTGGAAGGCGTCGCCAGTTCTTTTGGGACATTGCCCTAGGACCCATCAGAGGATATCTCTACAAGGCCCAATTATTTTGAGAGCGGACATGATGTTTAGGTCTTCATAGGATCCTTTATCGTACACAAAAAACAAAAACTTTTTTCTTGTTTCCTTGATCACATAGTTTAAATTAAAGGAAAATAAGACATTTATATTTTCTCTTTTATTTATGTATGTGATCCAATTGAATTGATATTTATCTCCTTCCCTCATCAAACACAAAGTAGCATGCACTATAAATCGACACAATAGGGGAGCCCAAGGCTCCCCGTCGATCTAGACATTTTTTAAACCTCCCCTCATTTCCAGGAGGTGTGTCAAGACTTCCACCGTTTAGGTTGAGAGGACATCACTCAACCACCATTATTGGATCTTCCTTTATTGGTGCATCTTTGCTTGGAAATCCTCCTTGGCAATGTACACCCTTTAAACTCCAGAAGGATCCCTGCACGCTACCCCCTTTGGGAGCACACACACCTCTCCTCACGATAGTCCCAGAGATACCCATCAGGGTAATTGTTCTTAGACATCCCCATAGAGGAATCCATTGCATATAGTTTTATAAAATCATTTTGTGATGGTAGGTAATGCATAGATCTTGTTCTTAGTTTGGTTAAATATCTGAGATTTAAGAAAGCTAACAAATCACCTGATCACACATGGACAAAATTAGCCACTATACTCACAAAGCTCCCTTTGGATATTCCAAAGTTCGAGGGAAAGTAGGGAAAAGAACTAGGGAACCATGTCATGATGTTCCACCTGTGGTGATCATCTAATAGTATCACAAAAATTACTATTAGATTATGACTATTTCAATGCACACTAACAGGGCCCACCGTGAAATGGTATATAGACCAGCCTTTCGTGTCTCACAGAATCTTTAGCTCATTAGCTATTACTTTACTTACTTTCTTCTAATTCTTGGCTCACCATGATTGAAGTTTGGAACTCCTAACAAACTTCAAACAAAAACAAGCTACAAACATCTTAGGTCATATCCATGAATGGCGGAAATGTCGTAGCTTGTACAAAATTGAGTTTGAAGATAAAGTCCTCCTAGACATTTTCTTGAGATCGCTCACCTCTGAAATCTCTAAAGACATGTGTAAAACATTCTCGTAAACCGAGGAATATGCCATTAGTAAATCCCAACAACTAGAGATTATCTATAACTAGTCTTGGTACATCTATCATCTGCTCCTAGATCCTCTGCGCTTGCAGTGATATTGAGAAATCACAGGCGCATCCAATATTGTTGACGAACTAATTTGGGCCCTATCCCAAAGACATCACAACAATAATTATCAATACCATGTGTATCTAATTAATGGACCTTCATATAATGTTGCACCATTATTACAAAATAAAGAATATTATAATGGTTAACCAACACTAGCCCCCTCAAAGAGGCTCGTATCATCCCCCTCGGGGAAATTAATACTCCTCGTAAAGTATGGATAAGATGTATGCTCCCCCAAATTAGTACGTTAACCAGGGACAAGAGAACCAATATTCTCCTTTCCCAGCAGAGCAACATAATATCCTGCTAAAGAAAAATAATGCACAGGTGAATCTAGTGCAACCTTCTCTCTCTTCACAAAAACAATTAGAAGAACAACCGAATTTGGTTAATCCTTCTAACGGTGCTAGGAAAAAGCCTGAAAATAATCCAAAGGGAGAACCTGAGTGGGGAGGCAGTAATCAATACCAACCCCTAAGGGTACGGAGAAGGGATACCCAAACCAGAACCAAAACCAGGGTACAACCAACAATAACTCGTAGAAATAGGGCAAGAATAGTAGTCTCAAGACTAATGATGCATGCGCTATCTGTGGGGAGTACGACCATTATACCCATGATTTTCCTCAACTTATTGATTTGAAAAGGATACAAGACAATAGGGGGAAAGGCGGCCAATAAACTGCAGTCATGTAGGACCCCTTCCCCCATCAAGGAATTGTTAATACACAACAACGAACTCTCCAAACTCACCCATCTAGAGGGGACCTCAATAATTATCCTAACCATGATATATTCATGACAGGAGAGGACACCCTCTTACAAATGTGGAATCAGACTTTTGAGACTCTACCAAATCCCATTTCATGCACCTCGGCTATGGCCGTACCTAATGGATCATTGACCATCACGCGACCTTCTGTATATGCCATGCATAAAAAGGTTAAAGGAACCTTACGGTGCACAGGGAGAAATTCAAAAGTTGCCAATAATTAAAGCATATTCGATGACTTAGCTCAATCACCATTGGCTATGTCACCACTTGAAGTCCTGAAGACGCACCCAACCCAGCGAAAATAACTACTTTCCGCTTTAGGCACAATCAACCCATATGATTCCCACCTCATGGTATTTGACTTGGAAAAATCTACTGCATGACTTCCCTCAACCGTCGCTTTCCAAATCTTTGTCTTAATCCAGAATATCAACATCACATCATCGACGAAGGGCTTCCATATGCATCATGTCCAAATCCATTTGGAAAAAATTAGGATCGCATGAACTTAGGCCTCCTGACATAATACTTAGAGCATACGATAGACACCCTTTAGCCCCTGTCATCTTATACCCTAGTGTTTCAATTAAGTTGGCTTGAAAAATAGACATTGAAGTACTCAATGCCCAGTTGGATTAAAACATCCCACTAGGCCAAAACTATATGTAAGAAATGATCAAAGTCGCCTCATCAGTGTTCAGAATAATGACGTTCCCCCACAATGGGAAGGTCATTACCATTTATGAACTCACATACTGAGAAGGCAACTTCACCCACACTGGATGGTGTGTTTCCCTTAGCATCATCCTCCCAAGAGGTGGTCACTACTTACACTATGCTATGCCCGGGCCTGTTTAACCCATCAGCTCTCCTAGGAACACTCCCAGAAGACCCTATAGTAAGACAAGAGATTTTCCCAAATACTAAAGCACCGGTGTGCATGATGATTTCATCAAACACACCCAAAATCTTGGAATTAATTCCAGACACCTCACCCCCTACAACTAAATAATTCAGGACTTCACCTCAAGCCATTACACAAACCCCCTTCTTATGCCCCCCACTCGAGTTTGTCTCACACCATGCCATGGAAACCCTCACATTATGAAATATGTCTTTCGCAATACCCGTTGTGTACTTGGTCCCCATGATCATGCTGGCTGAGTCAGGACACATGCGAGAAGGAAGCTTCCCTATACCTCCACTTCAGGGGACCACCCCTACTTAAAAATTGTCCCCTGCCTACCAAATCTGGAGCTGCTAGAAGGGTGAAAAAAAGGTAGAAAAGGAGAAACTTCCAACTCCACCAAGACCTTCCAACCCTGTGCATTATGTCAGAAATTTAGGAACCCAACTCACATATGCCCCGAAATAGATGAGTTAAAAAAAAATCATGAATGCTTCTAAAAAATCAATAACCCCAGCTCCACCAAAAGGAGCAAAGGTCGTACCCTTGCGAAAAAAGGAAGTATGAACCAACCATGCATGCACTATATGTGATAAATATGGACATTATACTCATCATTGTCCTATTTTCACTCAACTCCAAGATACACTCAAAGGTCTCATCCAAGCCAACAAGAACGAGCCAATAACACCAATTCCACCTATTCAAAAGATCTTCTACATTTAGGAGGAGGCATTATCTAGCTCTACACCTTCGTACAACACAAAAAGGAAAAATAAATAGTATTTCCACCCCCTTACGTTACTATGTGCTATATGTGATGAACCTACTCATTTGGTACACTTCTGGCCAGAGTTATGGACATGTAGCCAGGTCCACCCAACCACCCAAGAGTTTCAAATAAGAAACCCTAAGCATGAACACCATATATGCCTATATGCAAGGAGAACCATCATAAGAGGAGGTGCCCCCACCTTCCCCAATTCCACAAAACATTAAATTTTGTATGTAAATTAATAAAGGAAATCCTTATCAACTGGACTTAAACATGGAATCCACAGAACCCATCCCCCCACCTGGTGAAGAAGGACCCCTAGATGTCCTATTTGTGTTTGAGGAGAAAAGGCGGCTAGAAACCCATCATTTCACCTCCCATCACCATCACCTTCATAGACCAGGACAAAAGCAATCAAAAACCACCTGGAAAAGAAAGTAGCCCATTACATGCACATTATGCGGCAAACCCAACCATTTGATCAATAAATGCTGCGAAGTGAGTAGGTTCAATGAAATCTTCCACTTAGTGGCCCACATCCCCTATAAGCACCTCTCAAACCAATAAAGAGTTATGTGGTGTTATTGTCGCATATGTTATCAATTCCATCACACAAGGAATTGTCAGTACCTTACACGGTTCCATGCATCAAGAGCATCACTAAAACCAATCCATACAAACAAGCCATGCCATAAAAATACCTCGATCCAGATATGGATACCTCCACAATATATCCTATCATGCAACGAAAATGAGGCATCAACATCTCATGCCATCAATAGCACTGCCTTTGCTTTGAACCCATTTAGAGAAACCCTGCCCATAGCACAACTGATACCTTTATACTGCACAAAATTTCCATAACAAAAAAATACCACAAGAAGAGATTTAAGGCCTTGTTCGACCTCAACATCACCCCTCTGACATTCACCAAGGGAGAGTTAGTCCTCCACTATGATGTTTCCCATGAATCCATAGGACCTAGAATTTTTGAAACCCTTTGGAAGGGCTTATAAATCATCAAGCATTGCCTCTACAAGGGCGAATACATACTATCCAAGCCAGACAAAACTTGACTAAAAAATCCCATCAATGGTCTCTACCTCAGAAAGTTTCACCCATAGAATGTTAGAGTAAGAATCTATGTACAATGACTTATTGCTTATGATGATAACCTCATCATGGATGTATTCTAAAAATCTCTCTCTCATCTCATGTGAATAGATGGATCTTCCACCGTCTTATCACCACGGGTACGCTAACAGTGCATCTTGATGGTCACAAAATATCACTGCAATAGCATGGGCCATATGCTCTCTTGACTGGACACCTTGTCTCTTCAATGGACTTTGTATTGGGTTAGCCGCTAAAAATCAAGAAAAATATGGTGCCTTCATAGGCCTCCTGGCCGATGCCCACAACCTAGGTATTTGTCACTTGCATGTATTCCTCGAATCCTAGCTTGTAGTGTCGTAGTTAAATAGGATATTCCAAGTTCGTGATCCATGTATTTCTTGGAAGTATCTGCATGGACAAAGGTTAGCTAGACATTTTGATCAAATTACATTTACATATATACTCAGAGATCAAAATCATATAGCTGATCGCATCGCTAACCAAATCCTAGACTGGAATGCATGACATATACATAACCATCAAGATATATATAAAAACGTAACACAAGATGCATCTACAAACATAAATGCAGAAATAAACCAAGAAGTATGGATGCATGTATCACATCATGAGATGCACCAAAAATAGCTTCGTCTATACATCAAAAAATATATATGAGTACAAAATATCACTGGCCCACAACCAAGAAGAATAACTCAACAAAAATACAGGGGAGCATCCTCATAAATGGGTTCTTTCCCTAGTACATACATCATCTCAAACAAAAAAACAAAAATACATAGCCAACCTCTATAGGGCACTGGTGGCTAAATCTTCACATCAAGATCCAAGATGGGATCTGTTGTAGTCGCCGCCATAGCAATACGACAAAAATTCAAATGATTCTCTTGCTCTTAGGACATCGTCATCTCAACCACAACCTCTGGAAGGTGAGCCCATCACTCAAAGGGAACTTCTCCGATGAGGGACTCCACTCATCTGCAAGAGTCATGGTAGTTTTGTAACTCCGACTCAGCATCATCTTGTCGTGCCTTAACCTCTTGAGCTCTCATGACTAGTGTTTCTATATCTATAGCCCCCTCTCTAGAGTGCACATTAATCTCAATTTGAGGCTGCTACATTGGTCGCTCTAAGCAACCCTGAGGAGCAGGGGATGGCCTCAGTACCAAGGGTCTTTGAGGGATAGGCGCGTCCCCTGAAATGCCCATGTGTCTTAGATCATGGCCAACCAAAGAGACCACTCGATGTCCCCGCAACCCTGCATCTACAAGTAAACAAAGCATAGTTTCAATATCATTCTAAATCATAAATACATGAAAAAGCACATATGTATATAAATGCATATATACCAAGCATATGCATACTAGTCCCCAGGCAACACTTGGAAGAAGCCACATCTTTGTATCTCCCTGGAAGTCAACTCTGTGGTATGGGTAATCCAAAATAAAATGGGGGTTTGACTCAAACCAACATCATACCACATCATTCTAGTAACGACCTAGCTCTCCTCTACCCTATCGCTACATCACCCATCCCCAATGGTGCATGCGAGGCTCCCAACGAGGCCTTGCTGGTATTGTAAGAACGTGGCACAACATAACCACTTCCTCATTGAGTATGCTGCGAAGCACACTCCAGTAATAAAAAATCTTCAGCGTCAAACGCTGAACCTAGGTAAGCTGAGACATCATCCCCTGATGCAACAATTGTTTTCAGTCAAATACCACCCTTTCCTGTAGCCATTGCAGAATTGATATATGCATCCATAAGCACGAGTTGGGGCATTCCGACCCCACTAGTCTAAAAAACATAGCCAATGGTATTTTCTCGGTTAGATCCTCCACTGTTGCAATCCTCATGTAGCCATCTGAAATAAGGTTAGGGTGGCAGTACCCATCATATGAAACCCTCATGCTAGAATCCCATCCTAGAAGTGGATGGGGAAGCACCTCCCCTCGCGACATCAAACCAGTGACGAAATAGATATCGGTATGCAACAATATCGGGAGGTATGTATGATGGATAATCATCACCTAACGATGTGCATCCTAGAAACCAACCAAATATTGCAGGAACTTGTCCTATGACCTCATCAACGGGTTCTAAAGAAACTTCAGTAACCCCAACTATGCTAGTTGATGCCTCACTCTAGCATCCTGCAACACAACAATCCAGAGAAGCACCTAGTCTCGCTCTATCCAAATTATCCTACCAGGTCTAGGATGCAACAAGTTAGAAAAGAGAACCCCATAGGTCCTCAAAAAGTAAAAAAGTGGGGAAAAAAATCAAATTTTCCCCCACCGTGATCCTCTCTCCTAAATAGGTGCATGGTGTGAGCATCTATCCTCCATATTAGCGCACAATACACGTGTCTATATCTCATACATACATGCACATGATGCACAAAATCTTGGGAAATGCACGACGAACCAAAGAAGGGTTTTTCGGGAAAACCCGAAAATCAGACATGCATAACGCATGTCTGAGTATTCCCTTCATGCATGGTCTTTACACAAAACTCAGGTTTTACGTGAAGACCCTGCGACTCAAGTAGATTCGTCCGCGTCGTCACCTAGGTTGACCTTAAAAAGCTCATAAAGGGGACCCCTGTGTGACCTAACTAACCTAAAAGACTCAAAATCACAAAGGCTAGGGCTCAAGCTCTTACATGTCTCTCTCCGTGTGAATTTTGGGTGCACAGGCTGACCACAACTGCAAGAAATTCTCCAGGAAATCTCTTTGACCTCCATAGCTCAGTGATGTAAATGATTGGTATTTGGGCCCCTTGGTCCTATCTATCACCTTTTTTTCCATATCTTGGGGTACATTACAAAACTCTGGGATCTTTGTGGACAAAACTGAAAGAGACACGAAGATCAGTCACATGACATCTTCATCATGGAACCCTTCATTCCGGTAAATACAAAAAATCATTTTTTCAGCCTATCGCACCTGTCAGGTACTTCTCCAGCTCTCTAAGTCCATAACATTCATTGCATATGTATGTATTAAATGATTTTTTCACTACTACTTTTTGTTGTATCCATTTCAAGAACATCACACATGGTTTGCTTCAACCAACATCTCGACAAGTGAAAAGAGAATAGGTATCATTCTCCACATAGCATGATAGGCTTCTCCCTAAAAATATTTGCATATCCCGACCTCACTTATCCTAAATGCACCATAAGGTCGATAGTCGATAGAACCCCCCCCCCCCCCACATGGTTCCCTTCATCATCGTAGGTCCTTCTTCACATAAATGAGCCTTGACCACTCACTCTGGCCTAGGAACCATCTCACATGCATATCTAAAATTTTATCCTCATTATGCTACATTCATTATGCATTCACCTCGTTTCTTGGGCGCTCTCACAATAATAACACATACACCTCCGCATCCTACATTTGGCCTATCGTTCATCCAAATCGTATAACCCATTTCTACCATTTCATCTGCCTCATCTACCTGACACAGAGACCAACCAATGGGGTCCCCACCCTTAGTAGATACATTACACCTTCACACAAGTTACTATCATCATGGGGCACCCATCTCCGTGGTTGTACATCCAAACGAACCCCTATTCTTTTGGCAAGTGTACAAACATTAAAAAAAAAAATCTCCCATCCACATTTGACTTTTACAATTCATGGCCTTCAACCGCATGCAGTCTCTAATCACCTTTGGTCACAGCTCATCAACAAATCACCCCCATTTTTCACGTCCGTAAAAAATCACTTACACCCATCCTAGAAATCCTACCGACTCCAAGATCATCAGAAAGCATGTTTTTGGCTGCCGTCATTTGCATATCATGCTCTAACCTTAGAATAGCTACATGTATCCTCCAATATCAATATCCCTCGCTCTCATGACTATCTGACCCAAGTTATTACAATATGTTAATATCTCACATTGATTTCCTGACTCACCATGTCGAGCGGGTGATACCCCTTTCTTGTCGAATTCAAAAAATATATTCCAGGAAATAGGTAGTACCTTGGATACTCCCTGCTTTAATAGGGATATCCTTGGGTGGTGCGTTGGGAGCCATTATTTCGTGGTGATGTCATCGGTCCCCTTGACATTTGACATCAACTTAATCATTCATGTCAAGGTGGTTTCATACTTAGTTACTATTGCAGTTCATTCACTTAGTCAAAGACCTCGGCATCACTAAGAATCTCATTCAACAATGTTTATATTATGATATGGGGGAGGTACCTTCCGCCAAATACCTATGAATACCACAACACCCATCAACAAATTTCTTCACCAAGATATGCATAGGATAAAAATATTTTGCCTTTTTGACCAGAAAGCGCCCCTGAGGGCGCCAACAATTTTCTTTGTCAGCTATCAGCACATCAACAACCACCACATTGACTGGACACAAATCAATTGTTGTTTGATTGTAATCAATTCCGATTAGCCATAATAACGAGCATGGGACATGCCCGACTCGTATAGACACACCATTATTGTAGTGTTTTCACCAGAGCATGGGTATCATTCATACTCAGTTAGGGGGTTTTTATCTGCTCATTTTTGCGACAAACTATCCTCTCTCTCGAAAAGTTAATCAGACTCTCCAAAGGAAATGAAAACATGAAGAATTTCAGCTATACGTTTTTTCCTAACTGCATACATCATGGGTCAACTGTTAACACCGAACAATCATACAACTATTAGTAGAATCTAGAAGACATTAAAAGTGTCGAGAAGAATGCACAGGTGCAATTTTTCTAGCCAAATACATTATGAATATTTAAAAATCAAAAGTTCTCTGAAAGTTCCAAAGTTTATAAAGGAAATTATTTAAGGTTGCCCATATATTTCTTTGATAAAAGAATGCGCATGACATAACCTCCAAAAGTCGCGCAGTTGCAGAAAAGATGACTGAGCAATCCGTTACCACTCTACACACTTGGAGCCAATTTTCTAACATGAGATCGGCCTAGTACAAACGAATTCAAGTCACCTTGGAGAAGTCCAACCCTCAATGGAATCCTCTTGTCCTACTCTTGTGTCTTTATCATACATGTAGCAAGAGAGGGAAGAGGGATTCAAAAAACTCTATATAAATAGGCCATGGGAGAGCCAAAACAAGAGACATTGTTATGTTGTCAAAATTGTTGTTTGAGAAAACCACCATTCCATTGTTGAAACCAAGGGAGTGAAGAGCACTAGCATGTAGGCCAAATTTCTTCTAAGCAACCCAACATATTAGTGAGTGAAGAGGAATCCACCGTTTGGAGAGTCTTCACACTTTTTTGAGAGAGAGGAGAAACTTACGAAGAGATTGAGGAAAACAAACCCCCTTGCTGAGGATTTTTGAGCTCCTTAGCTCAAAGAATTCTCTTCAAGTGTCTAAGATTCTAATTGTATTCAACCTCTACTGCCAACAATCAATAATGGGAGATTTTCCCATATATTATTGATGTGTTTTCCCCATTTGAGCATTGTTTTCTTAATGCACCTCTTTGTATGAGTTTATGTTTATGTATGCATCATTTCCACTATTTACAATGTTGTGTTTATTTAAGTATGTCCACTAAAAACACAAATTTTGACTGTGAACCTCTGCAAGTAACAATTTATTTCTAAGGGGGTGTTTTTTGGTACACTTGTCTTCCAAAAAGACTACAACAAATGGAATGTCCAATCTTAGGTTTAATGGATAGTAGCCTATTTCTATGGATTGATACATGTGGATTCATACAAATTGGATAGATAGATATAATACATTACTTTGTTGTAAAGGATATTTTTTTGTCTTCTCTTTTCAATAATGATGAATATCAACTAGTGATGGAGGATAAAACTTAGTATTAGGTGTTAGCCTCCTGCTGCAACAGGTATTCGTCTTTCATGATTGACATTTTTACATGCCAAATATGTCATACTTTGCAAGCTGCAGTGTTCCATATTGCCACAAGAAGCAATGAAAGTGTGCTGGTCCAAATGCCACTGTTGTATTCCATTTTTTATAAGTTTTTCAGTTAAGGGAAGGCCAAACAGCTAAATCCTGGCCTCCCTAGGTTTCAATTTCTTGTTTTAGAATATAGAGAATGATATCTGTCGAAACAGTTCAATCTTGGCAGATTTGTAGATAGGTAGAGAATCGAAGGGACCCAGCTGTTTAATCTGGGCCCTAGAAAAAATAAGCGTAGATTTAGATAAGAAATGTTCAAAACAAAAATGTAAATCTGGGTTTGTAAGTCTAAGTGCACCCAAATTCAAAAAAGAAGAAAAAAATGTTAGGTGAGTAGGCTCAGGCTGGGTAGGTAGCTGTATGGTTGCCGAATTATAAATTGTGATCAATTTTTTGGTGCAAAGTGTTTTATCTTTTCAGATCACAGTGCAGGCAGTTTTCATGCAAAGGAGCTCAAAGGCAGATATAACTAACTCCCCCTTCTTCTAAAAAGGTCACTTATTAACTCCCCAAAGAGGTCAAGATCTGCTTGAGCCTCTTAGTCTCATCATACTCCATATCAGTTGCCTTGGTGAAGATCTGCTTCACTCAAGGATCTCAGTTCTTTACAAGTTCTTTTCCCCAAATTTAGCCTAAGGTCCCTGACCTTAGCACTTGCTTATCACTTTCATATTAACTACTAACAATATTGTATAGCTCCCTATCAGTTTTCCCCTTTCCCCTATTAAAACTTTGTATATATAATTCCCCTATGTGAATAGTCCCTCCCTGGCAATATAGCCATAATTTTATAAGTCCGGGAAAAAGTGGTCCATCCGGGGTTGTATTTAACCCATCCGTGTCTTAGCAGGGACTAATCTGACACCTGGTCAGACTAATAACCTCTTCCCTAACCCTCAAAAACCCACTTTTTTGCACCCAACCCAAATTTTTGGCATCAAATATTAAACCCCGCCACATAAAACCCCCGTAAACCCGCATAAACCATTGTTTAAACCCACCCGCGCACCATATTTAAATGGGAATATTCCTGTGAATATCCCCGCCCACTAACCCGCCGCCGCATCGTGTCTACCGCCAACCGTTAGATTGCCCGCACCGCAGATCAACGGTGGGCGGGCCGCCCCATCCCCGAACCGCCCGAGCTTTAGCGTCCGGGAGATGGGCGGTATGGTCACCGTACTCCTGCCACGCGTCAGCGCTTGGGCTGTGGCGGAGGCCCCCCTCACGAAACCGCTCTCCCCCAAAGGTGGTGCGCCACAATACCACTTACCGCCTCCTTCCCGGTGACGTCACCGCATACGTCACCCCCTGCACAGTCACTGCTTACATCACCCCCTCTACCCAGTCACATGTCCAGTCATCTGCCTGTGTGGCACCTTGCCACATGTCATGCCACATCACCGTCTGTACATGATGACGTCATGCTGACGTCATCCCGCCATGTCATCATGCTGACGTCATCGCTGACGTCACCCACAGTACAATGTCACGTCATGCTGACGTCATCAGCACTTTTTTGGCGCGAAAGGCAAAAATCGCACTTCGGAGCCCCGGAATCCAATTCTGAGGCAGTTTTTGATGAGAGATTTGCGCAAATCGCTCATCGCTAGATTTTTTGGGCCTGAATGGGGAATCTTCATGGAATCTTTTCATTCTGCGGCCCCCAGCAAGCCCGAAAGGCACCGAATGACCCATTTTTCTTCGCGAAGCTTGCCGGAAGGAGCAGAAAATAGTTTTGAAAGAAACAGAGGCCGAATAGCGGCCATTAATTGGTGAAAAAGACCCACAGCATGCCAGAACAGCATCAATTTATTGTCAAAGAGTATCAGAGGAAGAAGGAGAGCCAAAGAGTATCAGCCAAAGATTTTTTGGAGGCTCGAAGCACCTGAACATTGATGAGCCCCCAGAAAGTCAAATAGAGAAGAGTAAGCCCGTCCTAGCTCTCAAGTCACAGTCAGAAGCATTCAATGCTGCTGAACAGCAAGGGTGCAAAGGCCAATGCAGAGTTATGAGAGATGAACAACACACAGCCACTAGGACAGACATTAACTCATCTTGTTACAGCTGCCCCCAGCATAGCTCAAAGATATTTTTCTGGCATTTATTTCTAGATAAGATTAGGTTAAAAGTAATCAGTTTTCTGTCAGACCTATTAGGTCGGCTGTAATAGATAAATTTTGGATAAATGTTCCCTATATATACCACCCTCTGTATTATTTTAAAGGGTCGGTTGGTTGATAGTCTTCAGTGGAGACTCGCACAGTATACCTGATATGTTTTCTGTAATCAAAGACTGCTGAAAGGCTTGGAGGAAAGACTGTCTGCTCTGTGTCTAATGGTTTTGAAGAAGTGAATTTGGAATTCTTGTGCTGCAACATGACTCAATAATTTTCCTACCTCTGTTTTTCCATTGGTATACCGTCTAAAATAGTAGAAAGAAAGAATAGTCTAGAATTGGTTTAAACGCCCTCTATGCACATTTTCTGCTATTTCTTTATGTTTTCATCTGGGTTAGTAATGAATATGAATTCCATATGGTTCATGTTTCCCCTAATCCCTTCATCTTTGACAGTTGTCTAGGAATTCTTAATTGCTCCTAGACAGAGCTCATTCACCTTTCCCCCTTTTAAGCTGAGTGAGAGATTCTTTATTGCCTCTCATTCCTTATCTCTCATTCCATCCTTTTAAGCTTTAAGTGTTGTTCCATGAGCAGCCACCTTGCTCCTTATTTCTCTTGTGACCAAGAAAACGCACCAGCAGTCCCACTCCTTGACTCCACGCCTAATGGTTTTAAACTTACCAGACTATGCTTTGCCTCTCTACTTGAGACATCTTCCTTCCCACCAAAAAACAAAACAAAAACCCCTAAACTCAATAACTAGCCTAAAATCATTTTAAACAAAGCTAAACCTAAAAGAGAGAGCCCTCTCTGATTGCAGGTTGGCTAGAACCTGCAGTCCAAAGTTGGTCTGTGGTTACCTCGGCCGTATCCTTTTCCGGAGCTTAAGTACAACCTGGGTGATAACATAATGGCAACTCCACTGGGGACCTTCCTCAGATAGTTTCACAAAGAAAGTTGGAAAGCTCCACTGGGAAGACCCAAAACTTCACAACCTTTTTTCAAAGTCTAGCTCTGATCTTTGATGGTGGACAGAGATCAGGCACTCAAAATTAGTATATCCACCTGGCGACTCCACATCATCCTCATAATAAAGACTCCACTGGAGAAATGAACCCAAAAGAAATTTATGAGCAGATCAGGCTTTTAACTTGGATTATTATCCAAGAGGTCATGTTCTTTCTCCTCCTTAAAATTTTGCTGTACATATTGTTTGAATTTGACTTTTATGTTTTTCCTGTAGAAAATGTGGAAGAAAGCCCTCCTTGCACACTCGAACATCATCCTTTAAATGCTGCTAATGCTCACCTTGTAGTCAAGGAGGACACTACTGTCAAAACAAATCATCCTATCCCTGTTCATACCGAACCCAGTCATTTAGTCCCTGTACACAATCACGTACCTCGTAAAGTTCCTGATAGATATAAACCACTCATTTTGCCTCCCGTGCTTAATCCTTTGCCCAAAAATCATCCCATGTATCTCCCAAGATTTGATGGAGAGAGTGGAGTTACTGCTCAAAAGCATATTCAGGCTTTTGAAGATTATTTGAACATTTTTGAAGTGGAGGATGAGGATGTTAGTGTTAGGCTGTTTGCCCTTTCTTTGCAAAGTGAAGTTAGGACTTGGTTTAAAGCATTGCCTGAGGCAAGCATCTCAAATCTCCAATAGTTATTCAAACTCTTCCTTGATAGATGGATGATCAAAGTCAATTTCCTCGCACTCATAGAAGAATATAATCAGTTAAAAAGGATTGCAAATGAATCTGTTCAGCAATTTTCTGACCGATTCAATCAAGTTTATCATTCAATACCATTAAATATAAGACCTCCCCCTGATTTGGCCCTATTACATTATCCAGCAGCATTTGATCCAGAAATAGAATTTCATCTGAGAGAAAGGAGCCCCTCTACTATGCAACAGATGCAGAACATGGCAGTAGATGTAGAGGCTAATCTGAAAGTTAGGAAGGGGAAGTTAAAAGCAGAAAAAGGGGATGAACTCGATATCTTTGTAAAGAAAGTAGAGGAATTAAAGCAGATGTGCACAATAGAAGTTGAATGTCTAGAGCGCCTGAATAGATCTGTTTTGCAAAAGGAAAGTAATGATATACATGAGCAAATCTGCCACAAAACAGATGACATATTCATATCGCCACACACGATGGAGCAGTCTCCTGATATAATGTATGGATATAATAGCTTCTCTTCTTTCAACTGTCTGCCCAAATATGATCAGTATGATGATGATTGTGAGCCTAATGACCAAATCAGCCTTACAGAGGAGTTAGACATTATTTTGGCAGAGAACTCAGTTCAGGTTCAGCTGCCTGAACCCAATGATCAGCATGCCCATTTCAGCTATGAAGAGAAGGAGGAAAAGGCAGAAAATTTTAAATTCAGTGAAGGAGCTTTACCATTTTGTTTCAAGTCTTTTCAGTTTATTAGGGAAAATTATCATGCTATTAATAATCAAGTGTCACCATGTTCTGTTACTGATCAGCTAGAGGAAAGTCTAGGCCCTACTCGTAAAGCATCAACACTAGATTTGTAGCCCCAAAGTGCCAGTGAATGTCAGATTGAGGAAGACTCAGAAGTGGCAGCATGCAACCAAAAAATCCAATTGGATTCCCTGCCTGTTGATTTTCAGCCATCTTAGATATTTGAAGTAGAAAAAGAACAGTCAGCACAAATCTGTCAAGTGCCATCTGAGCCAGCTTTCAAAGAATTACAGGTATCATCCCATGTTTTGTATGATTCATCTGATGGCAAGCTGTGTGATGAGGTAAATCACTACTCTTCTCTGCTAGCAGGCTGCGAAGCACAATATCAAGTGGTTGATGATCCCCCAATTCTCAAGCATGATAGCTATCCCAAACTTTTGTACAGTTCTTTAGTTCAGTCCAGCAATAATGTATATATGCTACAGGACCCTTTTGTACAGTTTCTTATTTCAGCAAAGAAGGTCAGTAGTTACCTGATCTTCTCAAAGATCAACAAAGCCATATCAGATTGCAAGATCTTCATTTTAGGTAACAGCAAGCATGAGCAACAGAAGCCATTCATGTTCATAATGCTTAAATGGCTACACTGGATGTTTCATTACACCTAACGGCAAAGTAAGTGCTGGTTAGGGTAGGTAGGTAGGATAAATAAGGCAGCCGGCCAAGCACATTTTGCAGAATACAGCAGCCATCGAATACAAGGCAGTCTGACCTGCTGTTCTTGGCTTTTCACAAGGAAAAGCCATCCCCAAGTGGAGCCACTGTTAGCCTCCTACTGCAGTAGGTATTCATCTTTCATGATTGACATTTTTACATGCCAAATATGTCATACTTTGCAAGCTGCAGTGTTCCATATTTCCACAAGAAGCAATGAAAGTGTGCTGGTCCAAATGCCACTGCTGTATTCCATTTTTTATAAGTTTTTTAGTTAAGGGAAGGACAAACAGCTAAATCCTGGCCTCCCTAGGTTTCAATTTCCTGTTTTAGAATATAGAGAATGATATCTGTCCAAACAGTTCAATCTTGGCAGATTTGTAGATAGGTAGAGAATCAAAGTGACCCAACTGTTTAATCTTGGCCCTGGCAGAAATAAGTGTAGATTTAGATAGGAAATGTTCAAAACAAAATTATAAATCTGGGTTTGCAATTCTAAGTGCACCCAAATTCAAAAAAGAAGAAAAAAATGTTAGGTGAGTAGGCTAGGTCGGTAGCCGTATGGTTTCCGAATTATAAATTGTGATCAATTTTGTGGTGCAAAGTGTTTTATCTTTTCAGATCACAGTGCAGGCAATTTTCATGCAAAGGAGCTCAAAGGTAGATATAACTAACTCCCCCTTCTTCTAAAAGGGTCACTTATTAACTCCCCGAAGAGGTCAACATCTGCTTGAGCCTCTTAGTCTCATCATACTCCATATCAGTTGCCTTGGTGAAGATCTACTTCACTCAAGGATCTCAGCTCTTTACAAGTTCTTTTCCCCAAATTTAGCCTAAGGTCCCTGACCTTAGCGCTTGCTTATCACTTTCATATTAACTACTAACAATATTGTATAGCTCCCTATCAGTTTTCCCCTTTCCCCTATTAAAACTTTGTATATATAATTCCCCTATGTGAATAGTCCCTCCCTGGCAATATAGCCATATTTTTATAAGTCCGGGAAAAAGTGGTCCATCCGGGGCTGTTTTTAGCCCATCCGTGTCTTAGCAGGGATTAATCTGACACCTGGTCAGACTAATAACCTCTTCCCTAACCCTCAAAAACCCACTTTTTTGCCCCCAACCCAAAGTTTTGGCATCAAATATTAAACCCCACCACATAAAACCCCCGTAAACCCGCATAAACCATTGTTTAAACCCACCCGCGCGCTATATTTAAATGGGAATATTCCCGCGAATATCCCCGCCCACTAACCCGCCGCCGCCTCGCGTCTACCGCCAACCGTTGGATTGCCCGCCCCGCAGATCAACGGTGGGCAGGCCACCCCATCCCCGAACCGCCCGAGCTTTAGCGTCCAGGAGATGGGCGGTATGGCCGCCGTACTCCCGCCACGCATCAGCTCCTGGGCTGTGGCGGAGGCCCCCCTCACGAAACTGCTCTCCCCCAAAGGTGGTGCGCCACAATACTGCTTACCGCCTCCTGCCCGGTGACGTCACCGCATACGTCACCCCCTGCACAGTCACTGCTTACGTCACCCCCTCTACCCAGTCACATGTCTAGTCATCTGCCTGCGTGGACCCTTGCCACATGTCATGCCATGTCACTATCCATACATGATGATGTCATGCTGACGTCATCCCACCACGTCATCATGCTGACGTCATCACTGACATCACCCCTGTACAACATCACGTCATGCTGACATCATCAGCACTTTTTTGGCACGAAAGGAAAAAATTGCACATCGAAGCCCCGGAATCCAATTCTTAGGCAGTTTTTGATGAGCGATTTGCACCATCGCTAGATTTTTTGGGCCTAAATGGGGAATATTCAGGGAATCTTTTCATTCTGCGGCCCCCAGCAAGCCCGAAAGGCACCGAATGACCCATTTTTCTTTGCGAATCTTGCCGGAAGGAGCAGAAACAGTTTTGAAAGAAACAGAGGCTGAACAACGGCCATTAATTGGTGAAAAAGACCCACAGCAAGCCAGAACAGCATCAATTTATTGCCAAAGAGTATCAGAGGAAGAAGGAGAGCTAAAGAGTATCAGCTGAAGATTTTTTGGAGGCTCGAAGCACCTGAACATTGCTGAGTCCCCCAGAAATTCAAATCAAGAAGAGTAAGCCCGTCCTAGCTCTCAAGTCATAGTTAGAGGCATTCAATGCCACCGAATAGAAAGGGTGCAAAGACCAATGCATAGTTATGAGAGATGAACAGCACACAGCCACTAGGACAAACATTAGCTCATCTCGTTACAGTTGCCCCCAGCATAGCTTGAAGATATTTTTCAGGCATTTATTTCTAGATAAGATTAGGTTAAAAGTAATCAATTTTCTGTCAAACCTGTTAGGTCAGCTGTAGTAGATACATCTTCCCTATATATACCACCCTCTGTATTATTTTGAAGGGTCGGTTGGTTGATAGTCTTCAGTGGAGACTCGCACATTATACCTGATATGTTTTCTGTAATCAAAAACTGCTGAAAGGCTTGGAGGAAAGACTGTCTGCTCTGTGTCTAATGGTTTTGAAGAAGTGAATTTGGAATTCTTGTGCTGAAACATGACTCAATAAGTTTTCCTACCTCTGTTTTCCATTGGTATACCGTCTAGAATAGTAGAAAGAAAGAATAGTCTAGAATTGGTTTAAACGCCCTCTATGCTCTTTTTCTACTATTTCTTTATGTTTTCATCTGGGTTAGTAATGAATATGAATTCCATATGGCTCATGTTTCCCCTAATCCCTTCATCTTTGACAGTTGTCTAGGAATTCTTAATTGCTCCTAGACAGAGCTCATTCACCTTTCCCCCTTTTAAGCTGAGTGAAAGATTCTTTATTGCCTCTCATTGCTTATCTCTCATTCCATCCTTTTAAGCTTTAAGTGTTGTTTCATGAGCAGCCACCTTGCTCCTTATTTCTCTTGTGACCAAGAAAACACACCAGCAGTCCCACTCCTTGACTCCACGCCCAATGGTTTGAAACTTACCAGACTATGCTTTGCCTCTCTACTTGAGACATCTTCCTTCCCACCAAAAAACAAAACAAAAACCCCTGAACTCAATAACTAGCCTAAAATCATTTTAAACAAAGCTAAACCTAAAAGAGAGAGCCCTCTCTGATTGCAGGTTGGCTAGAACTTGCAGTCCAAAGTTGGTCTGCGGTTACGTCGGCCGTATCCTTTTCCGGAGCTTAAGGACAACCTGAGTGATAACATTAGGGAAGAATACTATTTATAACATCATAACTATTATGACACCATGATTCTCAGAATTTGACTCTAACACTCTCTCAAGGATTAGAATGTTTAAGTTGATGTTCCCAATTTGTCATTGTAATTTTGGCATTTAGTAGTTTTGTAGGTGATTAGAAATGATTCGGGACATTATCACTTAAAATAAGTGTGAAGGGAACCAAGTGAATATAGCCAAATATTCTCGTATTTGTGTTGAAGTAAATATTTGTAAATGTTTTCCTAGAAACATGATTCTTGATTAGGATCATTACAAGTGGAATTAGATTTTGATATAGGAGAACCTGAACACATTTTGTTCCCCATGAAGGAAATTGATTGTAAAAATCCTCTATATATAGCATTCTATTTTTTTTAAGTGTACCTTGTGGTATAGTTGCAATTATATGTTGTTTTTTTGTATCGTTTTTAGGGAAAGCTGTTCTATTTTGTTAGTAGAGGGCTTCTAGAAAGCACATATGTCACTTTGGGAGAGTTGTAATTGTGGGTATCAAATGAGAAGCTTTTGTGGTTACCTTATGATTCCTATACATTATACCTCTTAAATTATATTTTAGTTATGAGTTAAAAATCATCCTTTGGGCTTCAATACAACTAGAAGAGACAAGGTAGCCTTAGAAGCATGAAGTGAGAGAAAGAAGGAGGTGAATTTGCTTTGAAATGGTCAAGCTTTGAATTCCTTCTGATAATAGATTAATATTTTGATTTTGTGAAAAGTTGTATATTGATATCAAGGACTGGCACAATACCACTCAGAAATTCATAGAACAAAGAAAATGTGTGAATTCACAAGGGAAGAGTGAAATTTGTCTGACGACAATTTCATCGAATAATTAAGATTGAAGGAAACCCCCCATTGCAAGCTCAATATTGGACCAAGTTCATTACTTTTTCAAAATGTGAATGTAAACAAATTAATTTTTCTCGAATCCTGAATGTGGTGTCGGACAATGTGGGAAAAGCCAGTCCAGGCCATTTGTCCTTACCAATAGGACACTTGGTAGTTTGAATTGATCTCTGGCCAAGTTGAGCATTTGGTGAAGGGACCACAAATTTGGTCGATGACTCGGGGATCAAAACACATCTGGACTCATGACAGTATATGTTATAAATATATCTACATACGTATAACTGATTTATCATAGTAATGTTGGTTGAGCCAGATAGGATATATAATTAATAAATGAAAAATTGAGTTTTGGAGAATAACTACAACTATTATATATATTCCTCTAATCTAGGACTAGAGGAATGAAAGGGAGAATAGACATAAGTGATTAAAAAAGGTAAAAAGGAAGAAAAGCAAGTAAAATAATTACATAAGGATCCATTAGCTATTGACGCTATGTCAAAGTGTTATTAGTGGGGGATGGTTATGTAAAAGCGTGCAACTAATGAGGATAATTTGAGAGACTATTAGAGTGGTTGTTATAGGCATGCCACCAAAACGGTGAGGCCAAGAAAGGAGTACAATGGACGATGACCTAAGGTTAGAATTGAGATGTATCTATAACCACCCCTACCATATCTACCCAATTTCATCCGCCTGTCAGGGTAAACATGAGAGTAATAGCTACTATGAGATGACCGGACCTCCTAGATTCCATTAAGGAAGTGGGGTCAATCATGGAAGAGAAATTGACATCGCATAACATTCTAAAGGGGCAATAGGTCACTTAGAGGCTTAGTAACTACCCTAGGTGGTCAAGGCCTTAGCTAGACACCCTTTTCTTTAACCTGGGTCCCCACCCGCACCCACAGAAATCCTTCCATGTAGTTGGAAGTTGCCAACTACATGCACAACTTGCATCCATGTGGTTATAACCAATTTTTCCTAGCAAGGATTATGCGGTCCCAATATTTAATCCTAGATTCCATATCATTCTCCAAACCACTTCCCATAACTTCTTGTGACTTCTGAGAATTACTAATGGCATGACAACAATTCTAGACATACAAACTTGAAGGAAAAACTTGTCCTCGATTGCTTAGAACATAATAGAGATTTCGTCAAACATATTGCAAACAAGTAAGGTACATGTCATAAATGCACATTTGATCATAAAAGTATGATATTCATTTGAGAATCATCGAGAAGGCTATATTCCCTCTCCACATACCTATAACACCACTTATTAGTCCTTACATTCATCATTGGTCAATATCTAAACAATTCATGACAAGAGTGATAGAAGATACACATCATATAAACAACATATAACCATAAAATAACCATCATTCAAACCATGGAAACTCAACCATAATATCACAAAAACATTGCTAATAAATATAAATGAATGACAAAAGAAGTACAACACTTATTAAGAAAGGAAAATACTAACCAAGTTAAGCACTTCTACGTACCACCTGACCATAGATTGGGCTGAATGTGGGGTCTCATGGAATAGACCAAATAAAACAAAACCAGGGATTTCAGAGGCCAAACCACCTCAAACCTAAACCAGTTACTCCACTTCATGGTTGGACATCACTCATAGCAACCAGATTGGTCTCTACCCAAGTTGTCCAAGGCTCAAGGAACTAGTAACTCAACCCACATCCTTACAGGGCTCCAAAGCATTTGTCCAACCTGGCTTCAAGACTAGTAACTCAACCCACCAAGGGATCCAGAGTGTTTGTCACACCTAGGTTCTAGGACTAGTAACTCTACCCAAGTTGTTCCCATAGTGGCTTCACGCAATGAACCTCAGACATTTCATGTGCATTCATGACATACTAAAAAATACCTATAATTTGGCTACATATTGAAAAATACCTCTAAAAACCAAATTATTTAACCCTCTATCAATACAAACGCAATACACATTCCCAATTTAAAAGACCCCTAATATCACTAGATATTGTAGACATCCATTTTTTCGTTAACATTTTTTATATCCCTTTATATTTTTTCATTAACTTTGAGCTCCATTTTTTGTACCTACTAATATAAAAACCCTTTACCCCCTAATATATGATCAATATATTATGCTATTTATTCCTCAATATATATTCCCCAATATGAACCCATGTGGTATCGTATTTCTCACCTAGTGAAGCCCACATGGCTATTCCAGGGCTTCCAGAGCATTTGTTCCAACCCATAACCATAAGGAATTACAAACACCAATAACAAAACAACAAATGAAAAAACCCCCACAACACCATGGATATCTAGGAAATGGAAATTGTAGGCTAAAAGCATAGTCAATCAAGACATTCCTCCATAGCAATGATAGATCACAACTAGAAAATAACATGCATATACCATGCATCCATAAATCAATAAGGAAATCACACATGCAACTTGTTACCTGCAAAGAAATCGAGTTGTGGTCACTGATCCACTTGCTCCCTTGGGCTTTTCCTCTTTCCTTTACCTTCTTTCTCCAAATCCAAGGTAAACTAGAGTCCTCCAACCATGCTCCTAAAATTCTCCAAAGTTTCTCTAAGTGTGCAAGAGTATGAGAGAGATAGAATACAGAGAGAGCTCCAAGCTAACACTGACAAAAGGTTTAACATACAAAAGTTATGAATTGATCCTCAAAAGCCTTTTTATCATTGGGGCCTCTATTTTCCTCATTTTATTTTATTTTTTGTCCAATTTCCACCTCATGCAATTTCGTGACCTTCCACCTTCCTTTTCTCCTATTTTCCATTATTTTCATAAATAGAATGTCAATTAATGCCACTTTTCCTTTGCCAATTTCCATAGACATTAATTAATCACTAGTTGTCCCAATCACTATTTTTTTACCCAACATTCAGCTTGGAATACATGTCCCGTGACCTTGGTTACTATTTTTATTTATCTACATAGGAAATCAACCATGGGTTGTTACAATATCTAGGAAAGAATGGAGGCCACGGAGACAAGAACCTGGTGTGTGAGGCATCAGTGAGATTGAGGACATGAGTTCTTATGGAGAGATAGAGGAAGCCATAGGAAGGGAGAAAAAAAAGGAACAAATCATAAATTTAGTTCCCAAGGCTAGATCCATAAGAAATAAAAAAGTGCCAACGAATGATGGAAACATAATTGTGATGAACTACTCGATTCGATCAACACCCTGGACAAATGCTTCGACTATGAATATTTTGCGGAGGACTAAAAAGTCAAGTGTGTTATGACCATATTGAGGGGACATGGAACACTATATTAGGACGAATTTCAGGTAGATAAGAAGAGAAAAGGGAGGGGAAATATTAAGATCTAGGATACAACGGTGGTCATGTTCAGGAGAAGGTTCATGCCCCAAGATTATTAGTTGAATTTGTTTAGTCAAGTGCAAAATTTGAGGCAAAAGTCTGTGATAATGAAGGAATGTACAAAGGAATGATACAAGATGAATATTAGAGCCAACCACGCAGTGGAAGATTTGGAGAATGTGGCTAGATATATAAATGACATAAGTATCTATGATAAAATTAGTCTCTTTCCCTTGAAGGCTGTAGAATATTATTATAAGGAAGCCCTTATGGAGGAGGATAAGTTGGATAAGAAACAAAGATAAAGGAGTAGAGGAGGGTGTCCAATAAGAGGGAAGGGATCCCCTAGCAGGGGTAAATTTTAGATTCCAAGAGAGGATGTAGAGAACTCTAGTAACCAATTTATTTGAGGAGGAGAGTAAAGGAACAAAATATTTTTCCAAGTTGCAGGGGAAAAGAAAGAGAAGTTAGGTGTTACATGTGTGGGAAGACAAGACATATGTCATGGAATTTCCCTGAGAATAAATAAACAAATCAAAGAGGAGCACATGTGGCAGAAGCTAAGTAAAATACAACCAAAACAGAGATAAAAGAGGAGACTCCTAAGTTGGGTGAATCTCTAATGCTAAAGAGAGTTGTAATTCAAAGTGAAACTTAGAAGCAAGACCCGCACAACAAGGGAGCTTGTTTAGGACAATATGTAGGTTCAAAGGAAAATGCTACAAGGTGATCATTGATAGTGGTAGTACTAATAATTTGGTATCTATAAATATGGTGGATAAGTTGGGATTATAGAATATAACACATCCCACTCCTAGTAAATTATCCTGGACGTATAAACGACATCATATTGTGGTAAGTGAACAATGCAAAAATTGTTCCATATTGGCATCATGACTATGGATGTATTCCATACCTTTTTGTGGAGACAATGGCAATATCATAGGGGAGTTATCCATGATAGAATCATGAACACTTACTCTTTTGAAAAGGACAAATATAGGCACATGTTATTTCCCCTAGAGGATAAAGGAGTTAAAGAGGAAGTAAGCCCAAGTGTGTTGATGATGACTCAGAAGGAGTTGCTTCAAGAAATTAAGAAAGAAGAAGAGGTCCTTACACATACAAATTTTAATGAGTTTCCTACTAAAATTCAATTATTAGTAGATGAGTTTTCTGATATCATCATGGATGAGTTACCAAGTACCTTTCCCCTTGTAAGAAGCATCAGTCACTAGATATATTTGAATCCAGAAGCTAGTCTGCCCAATAAGGGAGCCTATAGGATGACAGCTAAGGAGAAGGAGGAAGTTATAAGGTAGGTCAAGGAAGTTATAAGGTATGCCAAGGTGTTGGAAACTTTGAGCATTGTGTTTCACTAGTAGTGTTGAGTCGAAAGAAAGATGGAGGTTGGAGAATGCAACCAACTCAAGAGCTATAAGCAAGATAGACATCAATTATATATTTCCCTTACACCATATGGGTAGTATAATGGATTGTTTGAGTTGTGCAATATTATTTTCAAAAATATATTGAAAGAGTGAATAACATCATATAAGAATGAGGCGAAGAGATGAATGGAAGACAACTTTTAAAACAAATGATGTCTTGTGTGAATGGTTGGCTATTCCTTTTGGCTTTACCAATGCAACCCAATATTGTTATGAGGCTCAAGAATGAGGTCCTCAAAGGCTTTAGTGGTAAATTCGTGATTGTTTACATAGATGACATCCTTATGTATGGTACAATTGAGGAAGTACATTTCTAATTTTTACGACTAGTGTTGAGAATGCTACAATAAGAGAATCTTTTAAATCTGAAAATTTGTTATTTTAATAAGACAAAATTACTTTATATATGATTTTTAATTTTCTCTGAATGGCTAAAAATGGATGCTAAAAAGGTGAAAGCCATTAAATACTGTCCTTCTCCAACAGGTATCCATGAGGTGACAATATTTCACATATTCGGCAACTTTTAGCGATTACATTTTGTCAAAATTTCAGTCACATTTGTGCACTGATAGTGGGGTCCATTAAAGAGGAGCAACAACCTTTTAAGTGGACACTAACAACTGAAGAGACATTTCAATTATTGAAGGAGAAAATAACAAAGGATCTAGTTTTAATATTGCTTGATTTCCAAAAGTATTTTTTGGTGAAGTGTGATGCCAGTGGAATAGCCATTAGTGTTGTTCTTCACCAATATGATAAAACCATCGCCTATTTGAGTGAAAAATTTAATAAAACTAAGAAGAAGTATTCTACCTATGACAATGAATTTTATGTCATTATTCAATCTTTAAGGGATTGGAGTCATTATCTAATGCCCAAATATTTTAATTTGTTTACAAAAATTCATGCATTATAATTCATAACCAAACAAGACAAGTTGAACCAAAGACATGCAAAATTGGTGGAATACAAGAATTTCTTTTTCTTTTTCTTAAAACACATCCATGGAGATGATAATAAAATTTTTGACACTTTGAGTAAGAGATATTTGATTTTGCAAAAAAATAACATCAACACTATGGGGCATGAACACCTCCAAGAATGATACAATCAAGTTTCATAATTCAAGGAGATCCATGAGCCTTGTGAAAACCCTATAATCTAGGAGCGAAGCCCTTGGCTTTAATACATGATTGAGGATGGAATGTTGTTAAAGGGAAGAAAGTTAAGCATTCCATATTAGCGAAAATTGGCTGAAGAAGAAGAATAATGGAGGACTACCTAGTCTTTTTGGCCATGATGAGAAATGCATAATTGAGTTCCTTTTACTACTCGCCAGGTATGAAGACTAATTTCAAAAAAAATTGGACAAATGTAGAATTTTTCAATATGCTAAAGGAAGACAACAAAGTGTTGTCTTATATTAGTTTTTTCCCATACGAAACAAGCAATGGGAAGCCATTAGCATGGATTTTGTTCTTCTTTTTCCAAAAAGTCCGAAGAAGAATGAATTAGTTTTTGTAGTGGTGGATAGATTTTCTAAGATGGCATACATTATACCCTATTAGAAAAATAATGGTGCTATCACATTACCAATTTGTTTTTCAGAGACGTTTTGATATTGCATGGACTACACAGAAGTATAGTCTCAAACTGAGACACAAAAATTGTTGGAAACTTTTGGAGGAATTTGTTGAAGAAGCTTGTAATAAACCTAGCGTACAACTCAGCCTACCATCCTTAAATAGATGGGAAGAATGAAGCGATCAATAAAAGCTTGGGGAATTTGTTGAGATGTTTGGTCAAGGAGCACAGTTTGGTTCTTCCACAAGTTAAGTTTTCCTTAATAATTATCCTAATAGTAGAATAGGAAAAATAAATTTTCAAATTTTGCACCCCATACACCCGAGAGGCATTTCTAAACTCATAAATTTAGGGAAGGAAGCAATTCCAAGTGCTAATGCAGAAGAATTTGTTACATCCATGCAAATGATTCATGAACAAGCCAAGGGACAAATACATGAAAGAAACCCTAAATACAATTGAAGAGTCGATCTCAAGAGAACAAAGATAAATTTCGAAGTGGGGGACCTAGTTTTAGCACACTTGTGGAAGGAAAGATTCGCATCACCTTATTAAAATAAGTTGAAATAAAAGTATATTAGCCTCTATAAAGTATTGAGAAAGTTCTTGGAAAATTCTTATGAGATTGAGTTACCACATGATATAGGAATTTATCCTATATTTAATGTTACAAATATGTATCCTTATAAGGAACTTAATGAAGACAAATATGATGAACAAGATAACATTAAGTGGGAATCTCAACACCTAGAGCTCAAAAACCACAGATGGAAAGTATTTTGGACCAAAGAATTTGCAAGAGGACTAGAAATAAGGATTGTTATGAATATATGGTGAAATGGAAGGGTTTTCCAGCTAAATATATATCATGGATAAGTGGGGAAAAAATATTGAAGCATTGAAACACTATTGCAGACATCATGGACATGAGTCCATGAAATATTTTTTCCTGAGGGAGTTTGATGCAGGAGAGTTTCAACACATTTTGTTATCCCCATGAGGGAATTTACTTGTAAATATCCTCTATAGATATTTTTTAAATTCTTCTTATGTGTCCCTTCTGGCATAGATATACTTATATGTTTTTTTCCATTGTGTTTATGTCTCGTTTTTAGGGACAACTACTTTATTTGGTTAGTAGAGGGCTTCTAGAAAGCCCATATTTCACTTTGGGATAGGTGCTAGTAGAAAACAACCTCCCCATTGTATTTTTAGCTATTGTTTTGTTTATAAATAAATGTTCGTGAAAAGATATCCCACATGGGGAGCAAAGGAAATTATATTCTCCGTCGAGAAACTGTGTTGATTCTTATATTATAATTTAAAGCCTATTGTTGTGTTGTAATTGTGGGTATTATTTGAGAAGGTTGTATGGTTACCTTATTACTCTTATATGTTTTCAATGTTAAATGTTATATGAGTGTTGAGTTAAAATTCACCCTTTGGGATTCAATACAACTAGAAGAGATAAGAACACATATTTCATTAAATTTGGATATATTTTATTACAATGACAATGACTAGAATTGAGATGTTTGGTTATTTTGAAATTCTAGATCCACCATTTAATTCCAAATTTAATGAAATATGTGTTTAAGGTAATGACAGAAGCGAGTCGAGAGCAAGAAGGGGGTGAACTCCCTTTGAAATGGTCAAACTCTAAATTCGTTATGATAATAGATTAGAATTTTTATTTTATGTAAAGTTGCAGATTGGTATCAAGGCCTCGCAAAATAGCTCTCATCAATTCGTAGAATGAAGAAAATGTGTAAATTCACAAGGTATGAGTGAACTCTATCTAGTGAGAATTTCATCGAATTATTAATGTCAAAGGAAACCCTCAATCCCAAGCTTGCTAATGGACCGAGTTAAATATTCAATCAAATTGTGAAAATAAAATAATTAAATTTTCTCAAACTCCTGGAATCGGTGTGGGTCGGCATGGGAAAATTCAGTTTGGGCAATTCAGCCTTATCAAAAGCACACTTAGTAGTTTGACTCAAACTCTTAAGAATCAAAACATTTGGTTGAGGGACCCCGAATTTGGTCGGTCACTCAGGTATCAGAGAAACTCCTGATTCACGAAAGTTTATGTTGTAAATCTATCTAGATACACCTGAATCAATTTTCATAGTATTGTTTCCTTATCCATGTAGGGGATACAATTAATAAAAAATTGTAAATTTATCGTAATACAAATTTTCAATGACAAAATTTTCAAAAGACAAGACGCCTCTACTATATTTACCCATAGAATCAGCCCCATCCTCTAGGAAAGAAGAAATCCAAGCAAAAAAAGTGTGAGAAAGATCTTAAGTAATAGAATCCCAATAAATTAGTTAGAAAGTGGAGGATTTATCAGAGATTTCAAAACTAAAGAAGGATAAAGGTGTTATTCCAAACAACTAAGTGATGGTAACTCTCTCCAATAAGGATTCAAGTGGATAAACCCCCTTTAGACCAGGGTAGTGGGGGGATATTCCCCACCCCTCGAATCTGCTTCTAAAGTTTAGTTCGAGTGGGAGTTAATCGAGAGTGACCTCAGAGTGTGCTCCCGAAATTCACTCCCGACAAAAAAAAATTCTCCTTGGCTTTTTCACAAAAAAATGTTCACAAAGATGTTCCAAACACATTTTTTTCAAAATAATAAGATTTTTTGAGTGGGGCGGCCTAATATTCAAACCTATGGCCCTAGTATTGATATGAAATTCATGGTAATGTTAAATTATCTTTCATTTTCATCATTTTACTTAAATTTTTAACATTACCATGAAATGAATCAGGACAGTTGACAGTGGTTCTGACCTCATTAGATTTCATATGGAGAAAGTAGAATTTTATATCTCAGTCAAAATCCAGCAAACTTATCAGTTTTTCACGATTTCAGAATTGGGGGGATTCCAATGTTTCCATTGGATTTTGTCATGTACTAAGGCATGGAACTTGTATTTAATCAAGAGCACCAAACCCTCTATGTACATTGATATTAGTGACACTAGTTTTCGAACTCCTCTATCGTGACCCTGCTAAAAATGTACCCATCACTCAAACAAATTTTTGACTTAACATGCTACCTTTTTTCCATCTTATGTTAATGCTTAAAGGGTGATATTAATGACAAAGATCCCAAGATAGGCAATGATTTTGACAGTATGTAGGTATTTGTTGTAGCATAATTTTTTTTGGATGCTATAGGCCATCTAGAGCCTATTTGTTGATGTATTTTCGGTTCAAAGATGGACTGCACTAAATGTTATTTTGGTTATGTCCATACTTATATGCTATATAAATGAGAACATGTAACTTGTGTACATGTTGTTGATGAATATTATAACTTCTAGATGATTGATGTTATATGGTTTAATGTATGTTTTTACGATTTTTATATCTAATTCATTATTCTACATGATTTCATTGACATATATGCATCAAAACATATAAAAATATATCTTATATAAAAATTATCTCTCGATTGGCTTCCAACTTAGAGGCTTTTGAAAATGTCCCTCCTCACTCTTGCCTCCCGCTTCTACTCCTGCTCCCAAGAAACCTTTCTTTAAACATCACTCTTTCATGCACTCTTGTAGCTATAGATGCCTAATCAAAGGGAGTGAAGAGAACTCATGAATGAAAGAGTTCTAACTAAAATGAATATGCAAACTTAGTGAATAGTACAATTTCACAAAATGATTTATAGATGGTTTCTATACATATTGTATTATGAAGGTACAATAAAGTTTAGAATAAAAAAAATACGATTGAGGATTTCTTTAAATCTTGTTTTTATGTAAATCATTTTTGACTCACATTCAAATACATATAGCTAGATATTTTCAATGCTTAAACATCATACAATGATGTTTTATTATATGCATATTGAAAAATATAAATTCATTCATAATTTCTTTGTAAGTTTTAGTATGTCTCAAATGAATAATATTGATGATGATGATGATGATGGTTTGATGCAAGAGCATTGACTCGAAACTATCATTGTATTTTAGTAGACATAGGGGGTCTTGTGTTTTCAAGGAAGTTGGATTCCTATGTATGTAATTATTAATGTTTTGAGTGGTTAAAGTAGGAATTAATTAGATAAGTGTGAGGATATTTGTAAATGGTCTCAAGTGTAGGAGAACATGAGTGATTAATGATGATGTGAGAATTGGAAATCAATTGTAACTCATATAGGTCTCATGATTCGAGGAACTAGAGAGGACTCTTAGGGATAAGTAGGAGTTAAAAGTGGATTTAGAAGAATTTTAGGAGTTAGTTCAGCAAATTAAGGATCTGAACTAGAATTAGTTCAATAAAACCTTTTTTTATAAAGGTAAGCCTAAAAGGCAAGAGCAAGTTAGTTAGTCAGTAGCTAGAGAGTAGCTAATAAGTCAAAGAGTCAGATTGTAAGCCTACGGGAAAGAGAAGAAAGGCCACTGATTAGAAAATCAAGCCAGGAAGAGAGACGCTTGTGTAAATAATCATTTATTAATACAAACTACTCGATTAAGAGGTTGTACAATGTGTACTGTGTAATTGAATTATAATATGTGTGTGGCTAGAGTGATTCTGCGTAACTTATGTTGCAGGTGTACAATAGAGTCGAAATACAAAAAAGTGTAATAGAACAACTTCCAACTATGGTTGGGTAGAAGTTGTTGAGGCAGCTCCACAGTTGCGATTGTGGGTAGAGTTGTCTTAGAGATAACAGTTCCAGCAAAATGATTGTTGGGTAGAATTGATAGTCAGCAAGAGGTTGGAGGAGAGAACCATAGGATTGTGTTATGGCTTTGTATACATGGACAATACAGAAGAAAGCCTTTAGTGTTACAGTGAAGGTAGAGGAGCATAAATGCGCGAGTGGAGTTAAGTTAAGGAGAGAGTTGTGGCAGAACAGCGAAGGACCAGAACCCTGAAGAAAGTCATGTCCACAGAAGGATATTAAAGAAATGGCATAAAACCAAAGTAAAGAGCAGCGGGGGTAGAGAGTGTACTAAAGCTTGATCATAGTTGAAGTCCCGTAGTAAATCTCAGCCATTGATCAAAAAAGTCAATGCCACGTCATAGTCAACTGCGGGATTAAGCTGATTGATAACTTGTGTGCTAGTTGAAGGGCCGTAGATCGTAGGATTTAAGAACCTCAGCATCCAACAGATATCAAGCCGTAAAGAGATCGAGCATTAACTACAAGAGAGGACCCCAACTTTTATAGATTGAGGACTTATAATTCTCATCGGGTACAAAAAAGCGTTAAACATCGCATAATTGAACCACTTGATATCATTTTGGACTACCAGATCAAGCGGATCTAGATCAACAGTCATAAAGCATCGGGTTAGTCTGTTGATCAAGAAAAGACTTTAGTCGTCGGATCGATGACAAGATCGACGGTGGAGAAAGATCGTGATAAAGAATTGTGGAGAGCGGACCTAAGGAAGTTATAGGCACAACTTTAAGTTATTTGAAGTCTGGTTGTTTTGTCGCATGTCGCATATGAGAGGCAATGAAATCACATGAATGTCTTGATGTGATATTGCAACAATCATTAATCTGGTGAATGAAATCAACGGTGGGGAAGGTTGTCACATATCACAAGTCAAGAGCTTTGAAGGCATACTCTATTGAGTTATAAGGTTTCACGAAATGATTAACCACGGTTACCATAAAGGGTGAAGGGTTGAGTATAGAGTTCTGATAGAAGGATTAATGAAGGTTTAGACTATAGAAAGTCTAAAGAAATGTCTCCGCATGAGTGAGGATTAAATGAAGGGTCTTAACCTTAGCTTATGAAGGTTTGACCAAGTCAGGTCATAGAAACTCCTGGGACGAATGAGATTATGCATTTTTATAAGCATACTGTGGGTATAGTGGATTTTACCTACGTTAGAGTGGTATCAGAGATAGTTAAATCTATTTTTGATTAAAACAGAATTGTGCAGAATATAAGTGTGATTGTGAAAGAAAGAGGAGATCAGGTTATGTGAATCTGATAAGTAGAAGGCATGAGATAGGATGAGAGTAAGTGAAACTCTTAAGAAGAGATTGCAGAAGCATAAGGAAAACACAGAGGTGTTTGTTTTCTTAAAGAAAGTGGAGGTTCACTCGAATGTGAAGAATGGACGGAAACTGCTTGTGAAGCCTTGCAGTGACAGTGGACCTAAAGAATCCAATTGCCAATTGAAGGTTGGATAGACAGGATAAGAGTGTTCTCATAAGGAAGCTGAGAAAAAAGCTTTTGAAACCTTGGGAATGGCCTTTGGTTTGAATATCATTGATACACAGGTGACAACAAAGGAAGGGGAGAAGATTGCAGCAACCTAGAGCAAGGAGTGCTCAATTGGTTCGAAAGGAAAGAACCAGATAAATGCTAAAAAACTAAGCTCAGAGGAGAGAAGCTTAGTGAGGCATATGTAGTAAGAAGGAGACTTGTTACTGCAGAGGTATTTTTGCAGCTCACAAAGGAAATTTCACAAAGGATGTGGGTAGAATTGCTAAGGGATGAAGAAAACTGGTAAGACTTTCTAAGTGAAAGAACAGATTGTGAGAACCTAGAATTTCATTTGTGATTGAAGTACAAGAGGACAGTTGTGTTCTTAAAAGGTGCAGATGAGTTGAAGCCTAGAAGGGGCAGAGAGAAGTGCTCAAAGAGGTTCCAGAAAATAGAGAACCAAGTGCTTGCCAAAAGACCAAGTACAGAGGAAAGCTTGGTGAAGTAAGTGGTAGCAGGGAGGACTTGCTGTTGCAGAGGCTTTAATGCAGCTTATAGTAAGTGAGTGAGGAACTCATGAAGATAAAGAGGAAGATGACTAATGATAGTCATAACAAAGATAATAAAGATTCTGAGGGAGACCACAACAACAGAAAAGTGAAGAAAGAGAATGCCAAGGTAAATGGCAAGAGGATGAGTCAAGAGGAAGTTGACAAAGAGATTGTAGAGATGAAATAACAACTCAATGTATTAAGGATGATACTTGAGGAAAGCCAAAGACGAGGTTGGGCCTTGAAGAAAAAGGTAGTGGAATGACCTAAGCTATAGAGAAGGCTACAACAGAGAGAAGTGAACAACCTGGTGGAAGAACTGAGAGAGGCTGAGTTGGAAATGGAAGAGTCCATTTGTAAACCAAAACAGGGTGAAATTTTGGGTGAAGATGAAGACTAGAGATCTAAGGAAGATCTTATGAATCCTATGAAGGATTCAGAACATCAAGGAGATATGATGATTGAAGCATCAAGTGAGACCACAAGGTCTTATGTTTTTAAAACTGATAGTTTGTGTATGATTACAGGTATTGCAGAAGAAAAGAAACCTTTTAAAGATGTCTTCAAAATAGATGAAGATTTAGAAGTAAAAGGTGACAAAGAAAACTTCTCAAAAAAGGAAGAATTTGAATGGATATAGTAGGAAGAGTCTATGGAAGTTGTCATAGAGACAGAAGATCAAGATCTTATTCTGATGAAGAGTGAAGGAATATTGTTTGAGAGAGGTAATCTAATGAAATTGATTAATGTTATTGATGAAGAACAAACGTAGGATAATATTAATGCAGATGATGAGACAAGGATAACTCTGGAAGAAGGGTTACAAAAGGACAGCAAGGAAAAATGTATTGAAGAAGAAGGACATCTACTGAAAGATGTTAAGAAATAAGAAGTCTATGCAAAAGATTTAGCAAAGGAAGAAAGGACATATGATGATTTGTCAATAACAAAGGAAGGTATGGAAAACTGTGTGAAATTTCCAAATTCTACTCCAATTGAAATTATTGAGTTATATAGAAAATTAAACTTTCAAAGAAGAGAGTTGGAAAAGCAGAGGATATATACTCAGGATAGATTGTTGCAAAAAGACAAAGAAATTGTCATGAATGACAATCATAAGGAAAAGGAGATGGTAATGAAAGTTCAAAAAACTGACATTACAGAAGGAAGAGTTGATTATTGTGAACCAGAGTAGAGAGATATCATTGAAGAAGATGGTATGGAGGAGAGACTAGATGACAGTCTCATGAATTCTTTTGAGAATTCAAATCAGCATATTGATGTGTTGACAGAGGAGGAGAAATCAATGCAACATACTGATGTGTTGCCAACAGAAGAAGAGGCACTGAGGCCTTATGTAAAAATGAAAGAGGAAGATTCAATGGAAGCATTTAATCCATGGAACAGAGATGTTAGATTAATGGAGAGAATGTTGGAATGTCAGGATTCAATGCAGAAAGAGATAATCATGAAAGAGGGTAAGGATGAAAGGGTGGCAGTGAGAATCCAACAACTTCAAAGAGGAGATAATAAATAGTAGTTTGAAGAGTTAGTGGACAGCAGCAACAACCTGAAGCAGAGAGAAAGATGTAGTAGTAAATGGCAGAATATGGATGAGCCCAAGGATATACTAGAGATGGAGATTGAAGAGTTTTGGTAGTTAATCATGAAGTAGTCCATACGGAGGAGGTTGATAGCAACATGAAGAATGATCAATCAGAACTTGAAACTGATTGACAAGGAGAGGAAGATGAAACAGAAGACAGCTAGACATACAACAACAACAAAGGTGCAGAGCATTTAGACAACTACAAACAAATGTTTGGGACCCTAGAGGTTTCCTATCAACACATGAAGACACATGATCAGGAGATCAAGAATGTTTTCTACTTTCAGAGTCTAATGCAGGAGCATTGACTCGAAACTATCATTGTATTTTAGTACAAATAGGGGGTCTTGTGTTTTCAGGGAAGTTGGATTCCTATGTATGTAATTATTAATGTTTTGAGTGGTTAAAGTAGGAATTAATTAGATAAGTGTGAGGATATTTGTAAATGGTCTCAAGTGTAGGAGAACATGAGTGATTAATGATGATGAGAGAGTTGGAAATCAATTGTAACTCTTATAGGTCTCATGATTTTTGGAACTAGAGAGGACTCTTAGGGATATGTAGGAGTTAAAAGTGGATTTAGAAGAATTTCAGGAGTTAGTTCAGCAAATTAAGGATCTAAACTATAATTAGTTCAACAGAACCTTTTTGTATAAAGGTAAGCCTAAAAGGCGACAACAAGTTAGTTAGTCAGTAGCTAGAGAGTAGCTAGTGAGTCAAAGAGTCAGATTTAAGCCTACAGACAAGAGAAGAAAGGCCACTGATTAGAAAATCAGGCCAGGGAGATAGACTCTTATGTAAATACTCATTTATTAATACAAACAACTCGATTCAGAGATTGTATAATGTGTACTGTGTAATTGAATTATAATCTGTGTGTGGCTAGAGTGATTTTGCATAACTTATCTTGCAGGTGCACAACAGAGTTGAAATACAGAGAAGCGTAACAGAAAAACTTCCAACTGTGGTTGGGTAGAAGTTGTTGACGCAGCTCCACAATTGGGATTTGGGTAGAGTTGTCTTAGAGATAACAGTTCCAACAAAAGGAGTGTTGGATAGAATTGTTAGTCAGCAAGAGGTTCGAGGAGAGAACCATAGAGTTGTGTTACGGATTTGTACACATGGACAATACAAAAGACAACCTTTAGTGTTACAGTGAAGGTAGAGGAGCATAAAGGTGCAAGTTGAGTTAAGTTAAGGAGAGAGTTGTAGCAGAACAGTGAAGGACCGAAACCCTAAAGAAAGTCGAGTCCACAGAAGGATATTAAAGAAACGGCATAAAACAAAAGTAAAGAGTAGTGGGGGTAGAGAGTGTACAGAAACTTGTTCATAGTTGAAGTCTCATATTAAATCTCAGCCGTCGATCATAAAAGTCAATCCCACATCACAGCCAACTGCGGGATTAAGCTGATTGATAACCTGTGTGCTAGTTGAAGGGCTACAAATCGTAGGATTTAAGAGCCTCGTCATCCAATGGATATCGAGCCGTAAAGAGATCGAGCGTTACCTGTAAGAGGGAACCCGAACTTTTATAGATTGAGGAATTATAATTCTCATCGGGTCCGGAAAAGCGTTAAACGTTGCATAAGTGAACCGCCCCATATCGTTTTGGACTTCCAGATCAAGCGGATCTAGATCAATGGTCAGAAAGCGTCGAGTTAGATTGTTGATCGAGAAAAGACATGAGCCGTCGGATCAAGGACAAGATCGACGGTGGAGAAAGATCGCGATAAATAATTGTGGAGAGTGGACTCGAGGAAGTTATCGGCACGACTTGAAGTAATTTGAAGTCTGGTTGTGTTGTCGCATGTCACATGTGAGAAGCGATGAAAGCACATGAAGGTATTGATGTGATATTGTGACAGTCGTTGATCTGGTGAATGAAATCAATGGTGGGGAAGGTTGTCGCATATCTCAAGTGAAGAACTCCAAAGGCATACTCTATTGAGTTATAAGGTTTCGCGAAAGGATTAACCAAGGTTACCATAAAGGGTGAAGGGTTGAGTATAGTGTCTCGATAGAAGGATTAACGAAGGTTTAGACTATAGAAAGTCTAAAGAAATGTCTCCGCATGAGTGAGGATTAAATGAAGGGCCTTAACCTTAGCTTATGAAGGTTTGACCAAGTCAGGTCATAGAAACTCCTGAGAAGAATCAGATTATGCATTGTTATAAGCATACTGTGGGTATAACAGGCTTTACCTACATCATGGTTAACGTCCACTGAGACCAAACTTTGGTCTGTTGGACCTAAAGAAACAAATTATTTAGATTGGTTTAAGATTTTATTCCTATGCTTAAAAAGCTTGGAGAGAAGCCTCACGAGATCACTATAATTTTGACATCGTAAAAGGCTAGGAAGGTCACCATTGCAACAAAGAGTATGAAACTGAGATCTAATGTGGTTGTATGCGGGGCATTGTAGGAGGAAGTGATTTGAATTGTCGATGTTCATATTCTCATAGAGATGGAAGATTGTTTCCATCCATGGTGTTTTAGGAACTACCCAGCTACCCGTTTCACACTAAAAAAAAAAAAAACAATTATATATGAAAATAAAATTAGTTTTACTTTTAATTGAAAGTAATATTTTTTCTAATTCAAATAACAATAATAATAATAAATTTGAGAAAAAAAATCTTACTTTCAATCATTTTTTTATCTTAAATTATTATTTATTTATATAAAAATTTATTTCAAAATTAAGATAAATATTGGAATTATAAAAAATTCCACATATATATATATATATATTTCTACTTTCAATTATGGTTATAAAATTAAGATAAAAATTGGATTTATAATTTTTTGTAATAAAAGATATTAATTTTCTAGATAAAATTGTTATAACATTAAGATAGAAATTAAAGTTATTTTGTTTACCACTTTCCAGATATACCAAGAGCAGATGGGATCAAATCCCTTCTAACTTTAAAAAAGGATTATATCTCAAGAGATTAGATCCCTCTCTGGAGTTAAGGAGTTAAGATAGATCTAGTTTTTAACAAAGTCGTCTACTTGTGTATTATAAAACTACAGTTCAGACTGAGGATTACCACACTGACAGAAACTCCAAACGCAAAAAGCTGGATCGAAGATTTAAAGGATCGCTGCATCCATATGGAAGCTGCAATAGATCATCTCCGATCAACTAGAGTAAGCAAGAGTCTGACTCGGTTACACAGCACTTTCCATAATACTTATGCACTGCAAATTTAGTTGGCTAGGAGGATCGTTTGTCAGGCAATATAGCCGTTGGTTTTTAGTTTTATGTGTAATCAAGAGAAGCTTTGAGGACTACCCAATTTTGAACCTCAGCTCTCGGAGCTTTCCATGATATTATCTGAGATGTGCAATGATGAGTCCCTGCTTATTCCTGTATTTCTCGATTCCTAAGGCCGATACCTTGTCCTATTTCCCCAGCTTCGGCAGTCGAGAAGGATATGGATTATATAGGATCGAGTTTGCGCAGGCCGACAGTATTGAAGTGGATGCCTGAGGTGACTTGTAGTTTTCATTCACTGTCTCAAATATATTCAAGTATTATGTATTAGTGTTTTGTTTGTTAAATATTACTTTTATAGATTAATATAAATTATAATTTATGTTGAAAATTTTGAAAAAAAATTAACAAATATTCATTTATTATTTGTCAAAATCAGTAATTTTTAATTGTTGAAATTGTAACTTGCTAATTAATGAAAATTAGTTATCATTCTAAATTTAATTTGGGATAGTGGAACTAATAGAGTAAATAGTTTTTTGGTTGGAACGGGGCAATACAATTTTTAGCAAGATTGAGATTTCTTATTGTTTAAAATATACTTTTGAATTTATAAATTGATTTTGCATCCTATAAAACCCATGAGGAACTTGATTTATTTATTAATAATTTTTTAATTTTAGTTATAAATGGATATTTTCATATATATTATTTACTATAATTATTGTTAAAGTGTTTAATGAGTCTTCCATCTACACATATTTGTATTTATTAAATCATTAGTATATATATTTATATTTTATATTAATTATTTTAAATAACTACACACAAAATTTGTATTATAAATTTATGTTAAATTTTGATAGTATATTAATTATGTTTTATTAATCATAATTAATTGTTGAAATATTATTATATTATTGTTTTTAATTTCTATAAAAATAAATGTTATATATAAATATTACTTGAGTTTATAACTTATTAAACTATTCGTTTTTAGTTGCTTGATTTGATAGCGTATTTTATATTTATTTAATATAATAATTTTTGCCAAAATTTTATAATTTATGTTTATTTAATTTATTAATTTATGTTTATTGATTATTTTTTAATAAGTTAAGATGGTCTAGATAAATCATTCTCAGTTAAAATTGATTTATCTAAATTGAAATTATTTGTCTTTCGTTTACATTTTACATATCATATTTATATATGTTTTAATTTTACTATAAAACCTTTTTGTAAGTATTTTATTTTATTTTGATGTTCACCAAATTTGATATAAATATTATTATATTGTTTTGAAACATGATAAGTGATAAACACTTTTCTATATTGGGCATCTTTTCTATACTAAATTGTAAAGCATTTTGGGTGGAGAATTTACAAATTAAAATAAAGTTTCGCTCTAAAATCTTCACAATTAAGTATATTGTTTATTCTAATATATGTCAAACTTTCTTATTTGGTAATATTTAAAATTAATTTTCAACTCTTAAATATGACCTCGGTTAATCTGAGGAAATAATTTTCATGCACAGTTTGAACGCATATTCCTTTCCATCTCGAGTAGCGAGAGGGGCGAAATGCTTTGTAAGCCGTATTAGTTTCCTCTCTCCGTGTGTGTCTCTCTTCAAACAGAGTAAAACCTTCCAAGTCTAACTCTGCGAATATATTAGTTGTTATAAGGCCACTCATTTCATTTTATCAGGTGCTTTTCTCTCGGTATCGAAGAGAGTAGTAGCTTGCATATCCAACTCTCGCGAATAGAATCGTTATACAGGGTCACTCAATTTGTCAGCAGGACGTAGTGCAGGGCATATTGATATTAATATTTTGTGGACGGAATAATGTCTGTGGGTGTATTATTGCCGGGTTAGGAAGTGGGTCCGCCGAACGATAAGAGAAGACCAGACAAACGGTAAAAAGTTTCGGAAAGTTTTGGTCATGCTCCTTTTTTTCTTCTCTTTTGATTCGATTGACTAAACCAGATTCCGATCGATTCAATGGTCAGGTCCCAAGTTATGTGACCATCCAGGAAACCCAGGGGAGGTATTTTGTTAAATCGTTATTCTCGCCTTAACTCCCTTACTAAAAAAAGCGTGGAAATTTGATAAGCTGGGGTGGACCGTCATTGATATATTTCTTGCTGGTCCATTCGGACTATACTGGCCGGCAACCTTTTTTCTTCTTGTGTCCATGCATTGCATTATAGCTGCAGTCCTGCAGCAGCAGAAAACCCACTGACTCACCATGAATTGGACTATGAGATGTTTATCTCCGTTTGGTTATTTTATGGGGACTCCTAACATTCAAGAAACTAGACTTCCGTAAATTAAGACGAAGGCAATGCATTGCAGCAAGATATATTCGGAAAAGATCACAAGAATACCTGCCACTAGATAGAAAAGTAAATGGTGTTCGGTATGTTATATTAAAATGTATGAACAAGTGCTTTGTTATAACATTTAAGAAGAATAGTTCGAGAGTAATCGTAAAGGGTAGTTGGCTTATAATTTTTTTTAAATAATATTTACGAAAGGAAAAAAGAGCTTAGTTTTTGTGGAAATTCATAAAGTGAGCTTGCTCATTGCATTCAACATAAGACAATTTATACAAGTAGGTAGCCGTAGATTTTTTACATCGATTTAATGACTATAATTTATTTTTTACTTAAATTATGTCGATTTCTGCTTACTCCCCGCCCACATTAACACTGAGCTTGCCATCATAAGACTAGGGTTTGTCAGTGTCATGATTAATACACTAACAAATCTCTCCTTAATCATGATAATCTAAACTTTAAAGTGATTGTTGGTCTCAGTCTCAACTAGGGCTTACAACAGTATATAAAAAACCTTGATAAAGGGGCTTTCATTTTTTTTGTTAGTTTCGCACAACTTCATTTAGGGCTCCCTAAAGCAATCCATTTCCATGTTTACATTGGTAGCCATGCTAGATGCAATTACACTAGTCAGCGCTCCAATAGATGATTTCTCTCTCAGCGATCTACGCCACACAGGCGTCGTGATTGATACGATTCTCTTCAATGGACAATCAGTTGTAGACACTCCTATCTGCCAACACTCCACTGGAAACTCTCTATGATCTATGCCACACAAACTCTTTGTGATCTATGCCACACAGGCGTCACAGTCGGCACAACCTTCTTCAACGAACACTCTATTGCAGACACTCCTATCTGCCAACACTCCATTAGAAACTATATGTGCCACATAGGCGTCACGGTTGGCCCAACCCTCTTCAACGGACACTCAGTTGCAGACACTCCAATCTGCCAACACTCCACTGGAAACTCTCTGTCACACCCCCAATTCTTTTTTCTTTAAATTGGTCGTGTGCGGCACCACCTAAGTTACCAACTCTTTCCATTGTTAGATTAACTTTACGAACTACGCCTTCAACAATTCATAATAACAATGAATTAACATTATTAATGTGCGGAATCCATTAATAATACATGAACAACAATAATAACCCAACAATATGCAAGAGGATATCTTCTTTTATTATATAAGAGGAAATATTACAATGATCGGAAGCGAAGCTCCACCGGCGTTCATACCCGGTTGGGCGCCCACCCGTGCAAGAGCAGACGGTGGTTGATCCGGATTTAAACAGGAACGCAATAAAATACAGAGATAACCATAAAGACAAATATGCAACAGAAATAATACTTCATTTCATTACTGTAAAATACTGAAATATGCTTACAAATAGAAATGGAAATAACCCAGCTAGGGCGATGGTAGCTTATCTCTGAGAAGAGATGTGTCAGCTACATGCCTCTGAACTGTTCTCCAAAAACTGTGTTACAATGAGGCTCGAGTGCCTATTTATTGTTGAGAAACAATGGAAAACCCTTCACATTCCAAAACCTAACCCTAGAAGATGAAACGCCAAATTGTGGGCCTCGTTTTTTGGGTAAGTTGGTACATCAACTTCCCGGTGTCGCGAATTAGTCGTATTATCTCCGTTTGACACACATGATAGCCCGTTGGAAAGATCTCTCCGAGGACTACGAAGAAAAAGAGGATTTTTAAATAGAAATATCACTAGTGGTGGATTTCCCAAAAAACGTCGTTTAAGGCCTCAAAACGGCTCCGGAAGTTTAGGACCCAAAAAACTGCTAAAAATAGTAAATTGTGCTATAATTAAGGAAACAGAAAAACAAAAAGAGACAGTTGTGGGGTCCAAATGGGATAGGTGGGTCGCCACCAACATCCACCTGGATCAGCGGTCTTGCCTCAACCTCAACTGAAATACACAATACAACATACAACCGAGTTCTTTGTCGAACGGGCGGGCGCGCCCGTGCACGACCCACGCCAAACAGAAACCTAACTCCGTATATACACTTGAGAGGGTGGGCGCCTTTGCAAGCCCACCTGTCACGCCCCTACACCTGCGGTAGTCTTCCAACCGCTTGTAGCAAGGTGCGGCACCACCGAACGCTTTCTTTTCACCAGTACTAACATTCGTGGACTACGCCTACTTTCACATTAACATTACTTAGCTTGTGTTTCGCAACCATGTAAACATACAATTATCCTTTATACTTAATGAAGCCCATACTCATTCATTATCATCATGCAATTATACCAAGAACAACAACAATTGCAACAAGTATAAAGGGGAGGGGCAACTCCCCGTAATGTGAGTCTGCCCGATAATTTTATTAAGAATATCAATTTAGAATACAAGTGTGTCTTGGCCGAACCAAGTCTCACACTTAACCGAATAATACAAAGAGAGGCAAACCTATCTTTACAACATCTTGTGCATCTCTTGCACAAAGGATGGTGCTCACCCGAGCCACCAAGAATCCTTGCCAAGTCTTACACCAAGAACCGCACCTTAGAAATCCACCCGGGCACACCTTGCCCAATCCACAACCGGTTTCAAGAGACCTCTCAAGTGCTTCTTTAAGACCTGCGCATGAGGTATGCGCATCACCCCTTAAATCTGCGCACTCTTTACCTCTTCACCTTGTGCGTACTTCTCCAAGTGCGAAGTTGGATGAAATGAGCTCTCATGCTCCCTTATACTTATATGCTTCTTAACTTGTTTTATGTGTGGGTTTACATGGGGTGTGCAGCCCCTTGGCCGATCCCAAAACCACTCATAACATGCCCACAAAACATTCTTCATATGTCGGCCTTGCTCTCACGCAAGTCCTCCTCCAAGTCGCTATATGTGTCATTCAACACTTAGCCACATTTCTAAGTGTTTCACCTTTCGTCGCATCAATCGTCACATTTTCTCCGCAGCACCGTCGCATGCCCGTGTCGCCGTGCCCGCCCGTCGTGCAGCCCTCACCCGCCCGTCATGCAGTCTACACCCACTACGTGCGCCCGCGCCCGCCCGTGCACCCGTCGAGCCCCCATGCACCCGCGCGCCCGTCGACTCGCCCGGCGCCCAACCGCGCCCGCGCTCGGGTAGAACTCGAGGACCTTACATCCTCCTCCACTTGAAATCATTGTCGTCCTCAACAACATACCATCCTAGTAGCCATCCACCAAGATCATCATCATCCACGATGTTGACTCCTCTACACAAAGTAAACATCCTTGCAACATATGTAGAGCTTCATCTCCATCATGCTTCGACTTAGTGATCAACTGCCACCAAGCTCACCATACCAAGGTATGCACCTCAATGGTATGCTCTCCATTAGATGTCATCTCGATTCATGATTACCGACCCTGTCTTCATCATGTGTCCTCATGTGAACTGCTGCCATGATACTCCAACATAATGCTAACACATCTCTGCCCACTGCTAGCCCTCATGTCTTGAACTAGTCGGATGGCCAGTCCAACTGCCATGCTCAAATCATGAGAGTGAACATCCTCATGCCACCATCAGTCGTTTCTCAAAACATCCTGCCACATCCTTGACTCATCAAGAATCTATCTCCATAATCCATGCTCAGGTCCATGGAAACTCCATCCATCTCATCTGCAACATGCTGTCCATGATGTTTGGTGTCAATGTGCTACAAGAAATCAACCACATCTATCCCAACATCATCATGTGTGTGTGTGTCTCCTTCACATGAAGAGACCGTCTCATCAAACCAACTCTCGATGTGCCACATCTAGGTCCATGAAGCAATCCTCCATCATATCTACAATGTGCCATCCCTCAAGTCTGCCATAGAAACAAGTATGTACTTGTCTCACCTGTCCATGTGCTGCTCAATCAGCTCCCATGTGCCAAAAGTAGTTGAGTCTCGGCTCAACCCATGCCCAAGTCAGGGCATCATCATCATTGTAACTTCATCACCCCAAAGTGTCTCATACCGATCCTCTACACCAAGTCACTCTTCCAAGCCATGCCCATACATGTACTTTGAAAGTATGCATCCCATACTGCATCAAAGTCTCCTGACCTCAGCTCCTCAATGCATCAGATCCTCTAAGTCCACCATATATGAAGTCCCTAAAAGTCACAACAACTCATGTCATCATGAGCTCCATAATCTGCTCACAAATCCCTCCAAGTCCATGGTCTTGTTGTACATAAGTGCACAACCTCTCCATCAACTCATAAGTAACAAGTCTCCATGTCACACTAGCAAATCCATCTGAACAACATTCCTACCTTGTCCCTCCTCATTGGATGTCCATGACACCTCTACAAGTGCTCCCACACAATGTCCCTGCATAAGACTGCCATGCTCCATGCCTCCAACCTGATGTCCATGACTATGTTGCCCATGTAGTCCAACGAAGTAGGCTCATCACAACAATTGGTCATCCTCATCCAAGTCTTCAATCTTTGGTTTAGTGAATTCGGTCACCCAACCATATCATCATGTCATGAGTCCCTTCATCATAGCTCCTCCACCAAAGTGTCCACCAAGACTATCTCTTGGTCTCGGCCATGAGAATTCCACCCAAAACATCACAAGTGTGTGCCCTCTTCAACCTGTCCATGAGTCATGACGGGCACTTATCCATGTGGCTAAAGCATGACCCAATCATCCACAATGATCATCATGTTCCTCCCTTCTCAAGGGCCTTTGCACCTTCTACCATAAGGTCACAAACAGCCCCAACAAGTCCTGCAACAATCGACAATCCTTATTCCTCCATACAAGGTCTCATCATAGACATCCATGGCAAGATCCTCCATAGCATCAGAAAACTGGCTTTGCCCTTCTCTGCATATGGTCCATCTACCAAATGCTCAAATGAAACACAAGTATCAATACTTACTTCATCATCATGAGGCTCTCCCTCATTCATCTATGTCCGCAAACTGCACGATCCTGGTCCAACTTGATCATCCTCAAGTTCATCCTCCATCATGGTTATGTTTGCAACATCTTCAATCATCACAGCTTCCTCTTCCTTGTTTGCACAATCTGCAACTTCGTCTTGCTCCATTGTCCATCCAAGTTGAAGAAGCTCGTCTTCAACATTCTTTTCCAAGACTGCAAGCTTCTCTCAAATCCGGGGATTCTCTTCTTTCAACCGCTTCAACCTGTATAAGGTAAGCAAGAGATTCCCTTCACCTTCTCCGAAACATGCCATGCCTTGTCGTTCAGCTTGGTCCAAGCACTAAGCTTCACCTCTGCTAAACCTGCTTCTACTGTCACGAGCAACCCTGCTCAAACCGAGTCTTGAAACTACCTTCAAATGCTTCAAGACCTGAACCTTGTTCAAGCCTCAATATCACCTATCATCAACCTTCAAGTGTATGCACACTTGCTTCACCTACCTTCCTGCAAGGCTTCTCCAAGTCTTCATACCTGCTCTGATACCAACTGTCACGCCCCTACACCTGTGGTAGTCTTCCAACCGCTTGTAGCAAGGTGCGGCACCACCGAACACTTTCTTTTCACCAATACTAACATTCGTGGACTACGCCTACTTTCACATTAACATTACTTAGCTTGTGTTTCACAACCAAGTAAACATACAATTATCCTTTATACTTAATGAAGCCCATACTCATTCATTATCATCATGCAATTATACCAAGAACAACAACAATTGCAACAAGTATAAAGGGGAGGGGCAACTCGAGTCTGCCCGACAATTTTATTAAGAATATCAGTTTACAATACAAGTGTGTCTTGGCCAAACCAAGTCTCACACTTAACCGAATAATACAAAGAGAGGAAAATCTGCCTTTACAACTTCTTGTGCATCTCTCGCACAAAGGACAGTGCTCACCCGAGCCACCAAGAATCCTTGCCAAGTCTTACACCAAGAACCGCACCTTAGAAATCCACCTCGCCACACCTTTCCCAATCCACAACCGATTTCAAGAGACCTCTCAAGTGCTTCTTTAAGACCTATGCATGAGGTATGCACATCACCCCTTAAATCTACGCACTCTTTACCTCTTCACCTTGTGTGTACTTCTCCAAGTGCGAAGTTGGATGAAATGAGCTCTCATGCTCCCTTATACTTATATGCTTCTTAACTTGTTTCATGTGTGGGTTTACATGGGGTGTGCAGCCCCTTCGCCGACCCCAAAACCACTCATAGCATGCCCACAAAACGTTCTTCATATGTTGGCCTTGCTCTTACGCAAGTCCTCCTCCATGTCGTTATATGTGTCGTTCAACACTTAATCACATTTCTAAGTGTTTCACCTTTCGTCGAATCAATCGTCACATTTTCTCCACAGCACCGTCGCACGGCCATGTCGACGTGCCCGCCCGTCGTGCAGCCCTCGTCCGCCCGTCGTGCAGCCCTCGTCCGCCCGTCGTGCAGCCTGCGCCCACTTCGTGCGCCCGCACCCGCCCGTGCACCCGCGTGCCTGCCCGCGCGCCCGTTGACCGCCCGCGCACCCGCGCGCCTGTCGACTCGCTCGGCGCCCAACCGCACCCGTGCTCGGGTATAACTCGAGGACCTTACACCTCCACCCACACCTCCAACTGTCGTGCGAAGTCTAAGAACCGTGCCTGACACCCGGGCACATCTCTCACCCTTTGCTGCGGCTATTCCCTTACTCACACTTCTCCTCTTCGTTGAAGATCAAAGCGATGATTGTTGGTTGAAATGCCAACTCCCTTCACGCATATATACGCTACCTCCGTGTACCGCTATGCTCCGGCCGACAGTCCAAATAAACTTCCAACTGTGTGCCTTTGAATGATATGCGATGTGTTTACATGGTCGGCCCGCCAATGGTGTGGGACCGCCCCACCAGTTCACCCTACATTCGCCATCGCACCTCGGTCAGCTTGCGTAAACGAGCCCTCCTCAACTCGCCATATAAGTGGAACGCCATTCTGCCCGCGCATATTAGTATAGCGCCTCATCCTTGGTCGCCCCACGAATTGTTTCATGCCTTAGTCACATTTGTGGAGCGGGTGGAGTGCGCGCCCGGTTGGTGACAACAGCATGGCATTACATCCTCCCCCACTCGAAATCATTTTTTCCCTCGACAATCCTGACTGCCTCAGTATCTTCCATTCATACTTCACAATATTCTTCTTCCATCTCTAAAGTGAGTCGTCCAATTCCCAGCTTTCCTCCTCCGGTGCATTCTTCCATCTGACAAGATACTCCCGTTTCATTGGCAACCAATCCCTGTAGTTCTGTAGCTCAAAATCTTCTCCAACTCTAGTCCTGGCTTGTCCGCAATCTCGGCTGGTCCTCTCGGCGGTTCAGCTCTGTCTGGATGGTATGAATCAAGTCTGTATCTCTTCAACTGACTCACATGAAAAACTGGATGCTTCATGTGCATATGGTGCAGAAGCTCCAGCTCATAAGAAACTTCCCCCACTCTCTTCTTCACTCGGAATGGTCCCTCATACTTCTGTGTCAGTTTTCTTGCAATCCCCTTGGCTGGCTGAAACTACTCCCCCGTAATCCTGAGAAACACCATATCTCCCACACTGAAGTGTGCCTCCCGTCTCCCACGATCAGCATACTTTTTCATCCTCCTTGCAGCATCGTGCAAGCGCAACCGTGCTAACTCCAAGGTCTCCTCCCAAGCCTTCATGAACTTCTTCGCATGAGGACTTCTCAAGAAGCCTCCCGTCACTACGGTATGTGGTGCAACCGGCATCTGCCCATTCACCAACTCAAATGGACTATACCCCGTCTCAGAACTCTTTTGAATATTATAGATAAACTGAGCAATATCCAAGAGTTCAGGCCAATTCTTCTGATCAGTCATCACATAATGTTGCAAGTAGTCCTCCAACAATGCGTTGATCCTCTCGGTCTGCCCATCTGTCTGCGAATGGTAACTCGAACTCATCAACAACTCTGTCCTGACTAACTTGAACAATGTGGTCCAAAATATGCCTGTAAAACGCAGATCTCTATCCGACACAATGCTCAATGGCATCCCCCAATACTTCACTATGTTCTTAAAGAACAACTCCACAGTCCGCTCGACTCCACAAGGTAACTTTGTAGGAACAAAAACAACATATTTGGAAAAACGATCAACCACGACCAATATCCCATTATACCCCTGAACCTGTGGCAACTGAGTGATGAAGTCCATTGAGACACTCATCCATGGTTTCTCAGGAATCCGTAAACGTTGCAACAGTCCTCCTTGTCTCTGAGTATCCGATTTGTCCTGCTGACAAATGATGCATGTATGTACATATTCCTCTACATCCTCCCGCATCCTCTCCCAAAAGGATCCTCTCTCCAACAATGCCAAAGAACGATGCATCCCTGGGTGGCCAGCCCATGGCGAGTCGTGGCACTCCTTCAAAAGGTGCCTCCTAAGTCCAGATGACTTTGGAACATAGAGTCGATTTCCAAAGAACAAGAACCCGTCTCGTAGAAAGAACTTTCATGTCTTCCCCTCCTTTATCTGCTTCACTATATTCTGCGCCAAAGTATTGGTTTCAACACTTTCCTTGATCTTATTCTGCATCTCTTCTAACATCTGAACTCGAATCCTACCCCTAGCTGCCCGGTCTTCTCCCTCCAATGCTACAAGTTGTCCCTTCCTGCTAAGGGCATCTGCTACTGCATTGTGCCTTCCCGGTCTATACTCGATAGTCATTTCGAATTCTGCCAAGAAGTCCTGCCAACGAGCTTGCTTCACAGAAAGCTTCGATTGCGATGCAAAATAACTTGCTACAACGTTGTCAGTCTTGACAACAAACGACTTCCCAATCAGGTAATGCCTCCACACATGAAGACAATGGATGATGGCAGTCATCTCCTTCTCATGAACTGGATACCTTCGTTCTCTATCCTGCAACTTCCGACTCTCGTATGCCACCGGATGCCCATCCTGCATAAGAACCCCTCCTATAGCAAAATCTGAAGCATCAGTGTGTACCTCAAACAGTCTCTCGAAGTCAAGCAACTTTAGTATCGGTGATGTAACCATCCTCTTCTTCAAGTCATCAAATGCCTCTTGAAATTTATCCGTCCAACTCCACCTCTTGTCTTTCTTCAATAGGTCTGTCAGTGTCGATGTCACTTTGGAGTACCCCTCTACAAACTTCCGTTGGTAGTTGGTCATGCCCAAGAACACCCTCATCTCATGGACATTCTTCGATTCAACCCAGTCCTCAATCGCCTTCACTCTGCTCGGCTACATCTGTATGTACCCTTGACCAACAATATGCCCAAGGAACGTAATCTCGGTCTGAGCGAACACACACTTAGACTTCTTCAAGAACAACTGATTTGCCCTCAGTGCCTCGAACACCATCGCTAAGTGCTTCTTATGATCCTCCATGTTGTCACTGAACACCACTATATCGTCCAAGTACACTACTACGAACGAATCCAAGTATGGTCGTAGGACATCATTCATCAAAGTGAAAAACGTAGCAGGAGCATTGCATAACCCGAATGGCATAACAAGGAACTCAAAGCTACCATACCTTGTTACTATCGCGGTCTTCTTCTCGTCTCCTTCAGCTGTCCGCACCTGATAATACCCATGCCTCAAGTCCAGCTTGGAAAACACTCGGGCTCTCGCAAGCTTATCAAAGCAATCAGCAGCCAATGGCGAGGGATACCTATTCCTTACCATCTGCTTGTTCAATGCATGATAATCACAGCACATCCGTAGCTCATTTGAATCCTTCTTCCGCTAGAACAATACCAGAGCTCCATAAGGGGACCTTGAAGGTCTGATGAAACCTGCATCAGTTAACTCCTTTAACTGTCGTTTCAACTCCTCCAACTCAGGTCCTGACAATCGATAAGGTGCTTTAGCTGGGGGTTGCTTTCCTGGCTCAAGCGCAATGCTATGGTCCACTGAACGCCTTGGTGTAAGTTTCTTTGGTAGCTCATCAGGCATCAAATCTGCATATTTGGTCAGCACCTCGGAAATCTCGGCTGGAACAAGCATCCCCACTACATCACCTTCGACATCCTTGAACATCACCGCATATGTCTCCATATCTGATTCCTTCATAGCCTTCTCCAAACTTAGTGCAGAAACATGCTGCGCCTTGACTTCCCCCCTTTGCCTATGAGTGGGAAAAGTCCAAGTTTATGATTGTCCAACTAGCACCACCTCATCACAGAAGGGGACAACAATAGCCTTGTTGCCCTTCAAGAAATCCTATCCGAGTATCATATCAAAGTCGTTCATCTCCATCACTGTGAAGTCTAACTGACCCTTCCAGTCTTTTATCTGCACATGTACTTTGTGTACCAAACCCGCCACTTTAGCTCTAGAGTTCACTGTCTTGACTTCCACATTCGATGGGAAGATCATGAGTCCAACCTCTTTTTCCAACCATGTCATCATGAAGTTATGAGTGGCCCCCGTGTCTACCAGAGCTTGAATGGTCTTGCCATGAACCAACAAGTCCACGAAGCCCAGACTGTTCATCCACGATTTCTCCATAACTTTTCCCTGCATACATGTCTGTTCTTTGCATTCATCATCAAGCAACGGCTTCACTCCCTGTGAACCTACTCTGATACCAACTGTCACGCCCCCAATTCTTTTTTCCTTAAATTCGCTGGGTGTGGCACCACCTAAGTTACCAACTCTTTCCATAGTTAGATTAACTTTACGAACTACACCTTCAACAATTCATAATAACCATGAATTAACATTATTAATGTGTGGAATCCATTAATAATACATGAACAACAATAATAACCCAACAATATGCAAGAGGAAATCTTCTTTTATTATATAAGAGGAAATATTACAATGACCGGGAGCGAAGCTCCACAGGGGTTCATACTCGGTTGGGCGCCCACCCGTGCAAGAGCGCACAACGGTCTTGCCTCAACCTCAACTGAAATACACAATACAACATACAACCGAGTTCTTTGTCGAACGGGCGGGCGCGCCCGTGCACGACCCACGCCCAACACAAACCCAACTCCGTATATACACTTCGGCGGGCGGGCGCCCTTGCACGCCCACCACCCACACCTCCAACCGTCGTGCGAAGTCTAAGAACCGTGCCCGGCACCCGGGCGCATCTCTCGCCCTTTGCTGCAGCTATTCCCCTACTCGCACTTCTCCTCTTCGTTGAAGATCGAAGCGATGATTGTTGGTTGAAATGCCAACTCCCTTCGCGCATATATACGCTACCTCCGTGTAGCGCTATGCTTCGGTCGACACTCCAAATAAACTTCCAACCGCACGCCTTTGAATGATATGCGATGCCTTTACATGGTCGGCCCGCCCATGGTGCGGGACCGCCCCACCAGCTCACCCTACATTCGCCATCGCACCTCGGTCGGCTTGCCTAAACGAGCCCTTCTCAACTGGCCATATAAGTGGAACGCCATTCTGCCCGTGCATATTAGTATAGCGCCTCATCCTTGGTCGCCCCACGCATTGTTTCATGCCTTAGTCGCATTTGTGGAGCGGGTGGAGCGTGCGCCGGTTGGTGACAACAGCAGGGCGTTACACTCTCTGAGATCTACACCACACCGGCTTCATGGTTGGCACAACCTTGCGCTCGTTAGCTCTCTTTAGTATCTACAACTCTCTTCAGGGATGTAGATCAAGCTCAAATGAGGCCCCCACACACTTCTCAAAGGTCGACTAGGTCCACTTGAACACAATTGGGACAGGAACAGACTGCAACAACTTCATAATAGGACAAGGCTCAACACCTCCTTTACACCACGCTAGCTTCTTAGTAGGAAACATACCAGTGTTGAAACAATGGCTTAACATGCCTTCGATAACTCGAATCTCACGTCGACTCTAAGAAGAGATGACTCCACTGTAGCCAATAGAAAATTTTACGGGCAACCTCTTTACAGATAGCTCTAATGAAAGTCTGCCTCCTTTGTCAACGCACAGGTTAAAAAATTAGGGAGCAGAGCACGGGTCCAAGGCAAGTTTTACTCCTTTGGGCTACAACAACTCCTTCAACACCTTATAACTCACGAGTGTTCTTTGCTACAATTTTATTTTACAGACTAAAGCCAGCTCAATCTCATGTAGGATTTCAACGTACTGCTCGAAAGGTACACTATCACGCTAGCCACTTGTTGAAAATGTAATTTCAACGCTGCGTTCTCACCCAAAACCACCAGCATGAAACCACAAACCGCCCAGAAGTATATCGCACTGCTTTTCCGGAAAAGCAGTTTCCGTATTCTAGGCTCCGATGCGTTTTGGTGCAGGCACGTGGCTTTGGCCTGACGTAAGCAAACTCTGACATATCGGGAGCTATCGTTCACTCAAGTGAGGGCTTCCGATATCTTTCTCCACCGTAGGATCAGCTCCCATGTTCTCCGTCGTTGATCAATTGAACCTGCATACGACCAACATCAAATCAAGGTTTGCGTGGAAGCGAAACAAGTTTGGGTTGACCGCACATTTTGTTATTAAGGCAATTAATAAAAATGTCATAGTGGTAGGTAGAATTCTTAAGTTTTTTTTGTTGTTTCTTACGGCACGTAAAAACTTATTGTCTTTGCTTTGGGAGTCGTTGTTTAAAAAAAAAACACATGTTTTGTTTTGGGTTCATATGATACATAACCGTGAAACAAAAACATAGTTTTGTTGCAGCGAAAAAGGGGTTGACTTCCATGAAAGCTATTGTGATGCACAGCAGTGCATAATGCATAAATGAAAAACGTGGGAGCCCATATAAAAATATGTATGTATATTTTTTTACTGGTTGTGAAGCAAAGTGAAATACCGCAAATGGTGGAGCGGATGTTTTTTTTTGTTTAGTTGACCTTTGTTTTCTTTGTAAGATGAAAATGCACAGCAGTGCGGGGAGTATGTAATTTTTATTACAGCAGTAAAGTTTTGTTTTACAGCAGGCTGTAAAAGTTGTTTTTCACAGCAGTGAATATAAGAAGGATTTTACAGTGGTAAATCTTTGTATGAGGTTTTAATGAATAGAATGTTTTTATGGTGATGAAATACTCTGTTTCTTAGTGAAATTTTTTTTTCTTGCCTGAGCATAAAAGATCCTGCAGTCAAAGAACAGAGCATTGCCTCTGTGTGTTTGAATGTTTGGTTTTTGGTATTTTCTCCATGTAAAAAATACCCAACAGTGCTATCAGAGCTGGACCAGGCTCTTTAAAGAAGTTAAAGAAGCTGAAGGGAGAAGGTTGTTGCTGCAGCAAAACTTCTCAGGCAGACAGAAGACTCAGACAACAAAGGAGTCAGGTATTCCAAAAGCTTTTTTGTGTTGCTGAAGAAACAGTCAGCTGTTTTAAACACACAGTCAAGGATTTAGAGGCATAGATCAGAATACAAGGAATGGCCAGCACAAGCACTGGTATGGGTTTGTTTAACACCCAGCTCCCACAGTTTAATGGGAAGAACTATGACTACTGGTCAATAACTATGAGAGCCCTGTTTGCCTCTCAAGATTTATGGGAAATAGTTGAAGATGGTTTTGAAGAAGTAGCAGATGAAAATGAGTTCAATGCACTAACTCAGGGAGAGAGAGATCTCCTGAAGAGCAATAGGAAGAAGGATGCAAAGGCCATTTTATTGTTGCATCTAGCAGTAGACCAGAGTATATTTCCAAGGATAGCAGCAGCTAAAACATCAAATGAAGCATGGCAAACCCTCAAGACAGCCTATCAAGGCATGGAGAGAGTGAAGACAGCAAAGCTACAATTGCTGAGAGGATTTTGAAAACTTGAACATGAAGGAGTCAGACAACATTGAATCATTCTTCACTCATGTGATTGGTGTAATCACACAAATGAGAACTCATAGAGAAACAATTGAAGATAGAAGAATAGTGGAGAAAATATTGAGGGTCTTGCCCTCAAGGTTTGATGCCATAGTCACCACAATTGAAGAGACAAAGGATCTCTCAAACTATTCAGTTGATGAGCTACATGCATCACTGATAACACATGAGCAGAGGTTGAGTAGGAATGAAAACTCATCTCTTGAGCAAGCCTTCAAGACCCAGATGTCCTTTGGAAGAGGAAGAGGTCAAGGAAGAGGAAACCGAAGAGGAAGAGGCAGAAGCCAGAACAGAGGTGGAAGGAACAGCCCATCAAATGCACAAGGAAGAGGCAACAATCCAAATCAGAACCAAGGCCAAGGCATCAGCCAACAAGGAGGACAACATCATGCTCAAGGACAAAGGTATGATAAATCTAATGTTCAATGCTATTATTGCAAAATGTATGGACATTATGCTAGTGATTGCAGAAAGAAACAGCATGATATGAACAGCAGACAAAATGCAAATGTTACAGGAGAAAACAGCAGTCAAGAAAATGTCCTGTTAGCTTGTAACATGGCTGAAACACATAGTGAGGACATATGGTTTTTAGACTCAGGTTGCAGCAACCATATGACAGGAAACATTGCCCTCTTCTCAGCCTTAAATCAAAACTTGAAATCAGAGGTCACACTAGGAACTGATAGTAAAGTGTTTGTTATGGGAAAAGGGGAGGTAAAAATATTTACAAAACAAGGAGAAAGGAAAACCATAGCAGATGTCTACTATGTCCCCGGAATGAGATGTAACCTATTGAGTGTTGGACAGCTTATCCAAAAGGGTTACAATGTTTACTTTGAAAATGATGTGTGCACCATCATGGATATACCACCCAGCAAAAGATGCATTGCTGAAGTGAAGATGACAAGGAACAGGATGTTCCCTCTCCGGATCAGGGCAGACTTGAAGAACAAGAAGGAAATGGCAGCAGTCACCCAAGAGGCCTTCCAAAGCGTGCCAAAGGATGAGAACTGGTTATGGCACTTGAGATTCGGGCATCTAAATTTTGGAGGCCTAAACTTATTGAGCAGAAAAGGAATGGTAAAGGGATTACCATTGATAGAGAAACCGGACAGCCTATGTGAAGGCTGCATTTTGGGAAAACAACACAGAGAAAGTTTTCCATCAGAGAAGAGCATAAGGGCAAAGGCACCCTTAGAGATTATCCACTCAGATTTGTGTGGACCAATGCAAGCTCCATCATTAGCAGGCAGCTTATATTTCTTGACATTCATTGATGATTTTACAAGAAAGACTTGGATATATTTCCTTAAAAACAAAAGTGAAGTCTTTGAGAAATTCCAAAATTTCAAAGCACTTGTGGAGAACCAAAGCGGGCTGCACATAAAAGTATTGAGAACTGATAGAGGAGGTGAGTATATCTCAAATGAATTCCTAAAGTTTTGTAGAGAAAATGGAATACATAAACAGTTTACAACTCGGTACACCCCACAGCAAAATGGAGTTGCTGAAAGGAAGAACAGGACCATCATGGATATGGCGAGGAGCATGCTGAAGGCAAAGCATTTGCCAAATGAGTATTGGGCTGAAGCTGTACATTGTGCAGTTTATATATTGAACAGGTGTCCTACAAAAGCAGTCATGAACAAAGTGCCAGAAGAGGCATGGAGTGGGAGAAAGCAAGGAGTCACCCACATGAGAGTTTTTGGGTGTGTGGCCTATGCACACATACCAGATCAGCTAAGGAGGAAGTTGGACAGCAAAGGGGAGAAATGCATCTTCATTGGATACAGTGATGAATCCAAAGCCTACAGGCTGTACATTCCATCTACCAAGAAGTTCTTTGTCATCAGGGATTTTCAATTCATTGAAGAGGAAGCTTGGGATGGAAGCATAGAGAAAACAGTGAATGTCAAAAACTGTTTGTCTCATGATGAAGATGATGAGGAGGTGGCTGAAATATATCCCCAAACAGCAGCGCCAACACAAGGACAGCAAGGGACACCATTGAGGACAACACAAGGACAGCAAGGTACACCATTGAGGATCAATGAGAGTGCTTCTCCAAGCACACCACAAGGAGGAAATTCAAGTGCATCTTCAAGCACTTGCACACCAAGTGAAAGAGGTAAGAAATTTAGAAATCTAAGCGACATTTATGATGAAGGAATGAATTCCTTATTTACCTTGTATTGTCATGTTGGTGATCATATTCATTTCGAAGATGCAATTAAAGATAGGAAATGGATAGAAGCTATGGATGAGGAGATGAATGCCATAGAGAGAAACAAAACATGGGATTTGGTTGAGTTACCAAAAGGCAAAGAAGTCATTGGTGTGAAATGGGTCTATAAGACCAAGAGCAATGCTGAAGGCAAGATAGAAAGGCACAAGGCAAGGCTGGTTGTCAAAGGGTACAAGCAGCAGTATGGGAGAGATTATGAGGAGACTTTCGCACCGGTTGCAAGAATGGAAACCGTGAGAGCAGTGCTGTCCATAGCAGCTCAAAACAAATGGAAAGTCTATCAAATGGATGTGAAATCAGCATTCCTAAATGGAGTGTTAATGGAAGAGGTCTATGTGGAACAACCTCTCGGATATGAGAAGAAAGGTGAAGAGCACAAAGTGTGCAAATTGAAGAAATCTCTTTATGGACTGAAGCAAGCGCCAAGAGCATGGTACAGCAGAATAGATTCATATCTATTGGATAATGAATTTGACAAATGTGAAGGAGAACCCACAGTCTACATCAAGGAAAAGGATGGTAAAATTTTGATTGTTGTCTTGTATGTAGATGATGTTATTTTCACTGGAAATGATATTTATCTTATTGAGAATTTTAAATCAGTCATGAAGGATGAATTTGAAATGACTGACATGGGTTTGTTGAGATACTTCTTAGGCATAGAAGTAGATCAAAATGAAAAAGGAATTTTTATATCTCAAGCAAGATATGTAAATCAAGTTTTGGGCAGATTTAAGATGGAAGAATGCGAGGCAGCAATCACTCCCACAGTGATGGGATTAAAGCTCAGCATAGAGGACAACAGCAAGGATTTTGATCCTAGCCTATACAAAAGCATTGTAGGCAGCCTTATGTATTTAACAGCAACTAGGCCTGATTTAATGTATGCTGTTAGTTTGATTTCCAGGTTCATGGAGAGGCCAAAGGAGGCACATCGGCAGGCAGCAAAAAGAATTTTGAGGTATGTGAAAGGTACCAAAATGTTTGGAATTTTATATAATGTCTCATAACATTCAGATTTGGTTGGATACACTGATAGCGATTGGGCTGGAAGTGTAGATGATCAGAAGAGCACTTCCGGTTATGTCTTTCATATGGGTTCAGGAGCCATTTCATGGGCTTCTAAGAAGCAGTCCATTGTAGCATTGTCTACAGCAGAGGCTGAATATGTGGCAACTACAGCAGCAGCATGTCAAGCAGTGTGGATGAGAAGAATGTTGAGAAGCTTCGGCCAAGAGCAGGCAAAAGCGACAGTCATCTTTTGTGACAATAGCTCAGCTATTGCATTGTCAAAGAATTCAGTGTTTCATAAGAGAACAAAACACATCGATACAAGGTTTCACTACATCAGAGAATTAGTGAACAATGGAGAAATTATCTTAGAACATTGCAGGACTCAAGAACAGGTTGCAGACATCTTGACAAAGCCACTGGATCAGAAGAGCTTTGAATTTTTGAGGAAGTGTCTCGGTATGACCGAATGTCCAGCAGTTGAAATTAAAGGGGAGTGTTGAAAATGTAATTTCAACGCAGCCGTGCGTTCTCACCCAAAACCACCAGCATGAAACCACAAACCGCCCAGAAGTATATCGCACCGCTTTTCCGGAAAAACAGTTTCCGTATTCTAGGCTCCGATGCGTTTTGGTGCAGGCACGTGACTTTGGCCTGACGTAAGCAAACTCTGACATATCGGGAGCTATCGTTCACTCAAGTGAGGGCTTCCGATATCTTTCTCCACCGTAGGATCAGCTCCCGTGTTCTCCGTCGTTGATCAATTGAACCTGCATACGACCAACATCAAATCAAGGTTTGCGTGGAAGCGAAACAAGTTTGGGTTGACCGCACATTTTATTATTAAGGCAATTAATAAAAATTTCATAGTGGTAGGTAGAATTCTTAAGTTTTTTTTGTTGTTTCTTACGGCACGTAAAAACTTATTGTCTTTGCTTTGGGAGTCATTGTTTAAAAAAAAAACACATGTTTTGTTTTGGGTACATATGATATATAACCGTGAAACAAAAACATAGTTTTTTGGCTGCAGCGAAAAAGGGGTTGACTTCCATGAAAGCTATTGTGATGCACAGCCGTGCATAATGCATAAATGAAAAACGTGGGAGCCCATATAAAAATATGTATGTATATTTTTTTACTGGTTGTGAAGCAAAGTGAAATACCGCAAATGGTGGAGCGGATGTTTTTTTTTGTTTAGTTGACCTTTGTTTTCTTTGTAAGATGAAAATGCACAGCAGTGCGGGGAGTATGTAATTTTTATTACAGCAGTAAAGTTTTGTTTTACAGCAGGCTGTAAAAGTTGTTTTTCACAGCAGTGAATATAAGAAGGATTTTACAGTGGTAAATCTTTGTATGAGGTTTTAATGAATAGAATGTTTTTATGGTGATGAAATACTCTGTTTCTTAGTGAAATTTTTTTTCTTGCCTGAGCATAAAAGATCCTGTAGTCAAAGAACAGAGCATTGCCTCTGTGTGTTTGAATGTTTGGTTTTTGGTATTTTCCCCATCAAAAATACCCAACACCACTTCTTTACCCATCTCCTTTGCTCCTCCATGCTCACTGCATACTTTGGAAGCTTCCACAAAGCCTCTACACAGGACTCAACACCTCCTCAGATCAACGCTCCTCTCTCAATATCAGCCACCCTTCAAGTGACTAGTCCATGACAGGAACTCACAGATGAAAACGCCAACCAATTAGACATCCACCCACAAGGAGCAAAAACTCTTCATACATAGTCTCCTCAAAATGGCAACGGTCTTCAACAACTTCACCTTTGACTCGAAATTCTTAACAGACTTTAGCAGCTTCAATCTTCAATAGCTTCACCGTCAGCTCAACACGTCTTTGATGCCTCCACAGAGCTCACACATACAATATCATAGCGCTATAGGCTCACGAACAATGAATTTGGAGCAATGTCAATAAAAAAATAACTGTCGAGTAGTGCTAATGCTAGCCGCTTCTCCACACATCTCCTCATGGGTCCATCACTTTCATCACAACTTCAAAAAGAGCTTTCATCACAACCTTAGCACTACACATTTTTTATTTAAGAACCAAAGGTTCTCTCCACGTAATAGGCCTCCGCCTCAACTGCAATTAAACACAGAGATTCAACCGGTCGACATACTTACTCTACTTCCAGCCTGACAACCCTCACAAATCTCTGCCCTCTGGAGCTGCAGCGACACAAACATTACACATCGGCCCTCCTTTGATAGATTGGCTCTCTACTCGGCCTTACTCCATGACACCCGAAACTTGGGCTTCACACAACCCTGCAACAACTCACACCACCTTTGTTGCCTCTACGCAGCACTCAAAAACAGGGCAAACTCCATGTGCCCTTCACAACACTTAACGCTCACAACGCTGCTCAAACCCTCGACTCTAATGCCATATTGAAACTCACAAAGTGAGCTTGCTCATTGCATTCAACATAAGACAATTTATACTAGGAAACCGTAGATTCTACAACGATTCACCGACTGTAATCTAGCCGACTTCTGCCTACCCCCCACCGATTGATATTAATGCTGAGCTCACCATCATAAGAGCATGGTTTTTCAGCATCGTGATTAATACACTAATAAAGTCTGCCTCATTTCCAGTGCACAGGTTAAACAATTAGGGTGCAGAACATGGGTCTAAGGCAGGCTTTACTCTTTTGCACTACAACAGCTCCGCCGACACCATACAACTCACGAGTTTTCTCGGCTACAATTGTATTTTACAGGTTAGAGCCAGCTCGATCTCATGTAGGACTTCAACATAGTGCCCAACAGGGACACTATCACACTAGTAGCTTCTCATGTAGGACTTCAACATAGTGCCCAACAGGGACACTATCACACTAGTCGCTTCTTTACCCAGGTCAATTGCTCCTCCACGCTCACTGCATGCTCTGGAAGCTTCTAGAAAGCTTCTACACAGGGCTCAACGCCTCCTGAGGCCAATGCTCCTCACACAACCTCAGTCACGCTTCAAGCAACTAGTCCACTAGAGGAATTCACAGATGACATCACCCACCAATTACGCTTGCATGGACAAGATCGACGTTGTGAACATTCATTGACGGCAGGATTAATATTCTAACAGTTTTTACATGTGAAGGAAAGCATAAAAATTCATCTGAGGGAAAAAATTATATTCTTCTTTGAAAAATAAAAACCATAAAAATATCTAAAGTTAGGAAGACTATGAATGGCCCTCTAATGAGAGAACATTTTTCACATGAAGCATAGATTGTATCCTATGAAAATGTGGTGAATGGCAAAAGTTTAGTAATGATGTAAGTTTTTATTGACTATGCAAATATTCCAAGCTACGAATACCATATTGCATTATGGGGGTTAATGAAATGTAAGTATATTTTAATGTGTTTTGTCAACTAAAACTATATTAGCTTGTGATAAATATGTATTACAATTTGATTATCACACTAAAGAGTAGTGAGAGAATTCCACTGAGTGCCAATTTCTTTTATCAATGTTAGAAGCTAAAGAGTCGAATTAGTATAAAAAACAACGTGATACTTAGCTTTTATAATATAATTGTTAATTTTTTATTGATAGTATCTTAATTACAGTTCTAGCAAGCATGTAGAGAAATCAAATCTCTTGAGGTGCAAACCTATTTTATAGTGCAAAATTTGAAATTTTTGCACCTTCAAAGATTTGATCCCTTTGGAAACCTGATAGATCATAGTTAAGATGGATATTCATTTTTTGAAATTCATCTCTAAATGCATAAATCCATTCAACTCCTTAAAACCCCCTTGGATACATGGATTGTGTAAACAACCTAGCTTAAACATGCAATTCCCAGAAATATTTCCTCGATTCAAAATTAACCCCTAAAAAGGGGCTAAAATTTAAAATATGATACTAACCCGTAAAAAGGAGGCCAAAACGTAAAATATAATACGTGAAATGTTATAATAATAAGAATTCAATTTTTCAATTGCTTTATAGAATATGTGCAATTGATTTTTTATCACTATTACTATTTTAATACATACATAATATGTAAATTGTTGATATTGAAATACTTTACTTAACATGGACATTGTGATATTTTATTTATGGATTACATTGTCCCCCTTGAGTTTTGTTTTAATTAGTATATTACTTAATTTTTGATATCATAAATATTTTATTTATGATGCATATGAATTTTTAAATTACTATTAGTAATTTTTAAATGTCACATATTAATTTTACTTTAAGAATTGAATGAATTGTACATCAAATATTTTTACTTTCAAGTACTTCTCTTTACACATTGAAATAATTTACTGGGTTCATTCTCTCTCTTTCTCTCTCTCTCTCACACACACATGTACTCTAAAGATGATATTAAAGTAAATTACTTAACATGGATTTTCTAATTGTTTATTTATTTATTTAATTGAAATATTAAAGTATAAATAATATCAATTTTTTTTGTTATTTTGTTTCAATAACTTTAAAATTATTTTTAAAAATTGGTATAAAATTATCTTATTTCACATGGATATGGAAATATTTTATCTATAATTGAGAGTGAGAGTGAACTTTTATTTACAATATTTGGTTAAACAACTAACTGACTTTGTTTTATAAAATTTTATGTAAAACTAACCAAATATGTATTTTTGTTTTTTATTTGGTTATATCCAATATTGTTTTTAATTTAAAGTACATTTTATTTCCATTATAAAAGGGACACATGTCAACTCCATGTTGAGCATGCCTCTTGATGCAACATGACAAAGAAATATCAATGGAGCCAAGGAGTGGGTGCAAACTAGTGATGGTTTCACATGATGCCTTATTGGCAATGAAAACATGGAAACATAATGACATGCTAAAGTGGAGTAATGATTGAAGATTTCACAACGACTTTGAATATGGCGTAAAAAGATCTTAGATCTAAATATATATAATTATTATTTGAAGAATTTTTGTATCCAATATCTAAATCATAAACTTTTCTTTAAGAAAAATTCTAGAATTGTAGAGAACATATTATTCTTGATTTATCAAGGTTATTTTTCCTAATTTTATAACATTAATTTTATATTTATTTTAAATTATAAAAGTCGATATATATATGAAATTACAAACAATGTTTTTTTTTTTTGGTAAATATCAAACTATACTTTTGAGGTGTATAGCTTATTTAAAATATGGTGAAGAGAATAAATGTAAAACATGTTAAAAATATAAAACATAGCCATTTATGTATAAGTTTCACACACATAGATATATCACACTCTATCATAATGGGGATATTAATGACATTATATGATTTGGGAATTGACGAATAGAGTTTACTTCTTCGTATCAATGTCTTAGAAAAATAGGTTGAACCACCACAATTGACATCTAAAGAGCATCATTTTCTCATAAGTAAAGATATTCCATTTTAGAATATTTTGAGCAGCAGTAATGAGTCTGAAGGTCGTTGACATGATCATTGTAGAAAGCATAATTGTTGGCCTCAAAAGTAATATTTTTGGAATGCATGGCTATGAAAAATACTTCAAACCACCACAAAATACCTTTCAAGATTATCCCTTCCTCTAACTAGTGATACATGTGTCATTTGGGGATTTTTTTATAATAGATACATGATTATTTAGGCCCTAGATGTCTTTAATGGAGGGAAACTAGGATTTAAGCAAAAATGACACATTGACCTACTACAAATGACCTCTTAAGCATATCATGTCCATCTCCTAAGCATATCATTTCCATCTGAGGGTGATATTCGTAATATTATGAAGTTTTTAGAACTAGCTATAGGTATCAATGTTCTAGATATGGTTAGGGAAGAAAGAGATCTTATGTCTTAAATGAAGGTTATAAGATTAAGATATATGAAAAACACATGATCTATGAAGGGGATATTTGGCCTTCAAGTGGATTTGTGTGCACCATTACAAGTTTTGAGCACAAGTTATGGATTAATCATTCATGAAAATGATGGTAAGAAGAAACCTATGCTTAAGTCATTTAAGGAATACTTCATCCATGTAGGGCTAAGAAAAACACCTTCAACCACCAAAAATGACCTCCCACATGTATCCTTTACCTCTTAGTTGTCGTCTTGACATCAATTGGATTTTTCGAGTAGTGAGTATTAATTTGAAGAATTGGACCAAGGCCATGTCACGAAACTTTATCATTATGCCAAGAATGTAACTTCTGGGCTCCGGATCCATAAACAAGTTCTAAAACCATGGAATATGATATCTCTATAGGATATTTGTTCTTAAATTATAAATGTGGCCATTATGAGAAGCTTTTGATAGCCAAGTATAGTTTATGGGACATTAGAGATAGTTAAGGGAGTAAACTCTAGCCTTAGGACCTAAAGAAAGCCTGCAAGCATCCAAATCCAAGAATAATGTCGTAAACCACCACAAGTAATGTGATTAAAGTAACATCTCACTCTTAGTTGGAATATGGTATGTATTAGAATATTTTGAATAGTAGGGATGAGCTTCATTTCCTTAACCATGGTCTGGGGAAGAAACTCGAGCCTCAAGTCCTATAGGTAGCTCCTAAGGTTGTAGGGATAAGGACTTGAACCATTATATAAGAAATTTATATGGGTTATTTAATATTCAATCGGGGATATGGCATTAATTATAATTTTATTATAAGTACATTTTGGAAGAGGTTCCTTTAAAATTATTTAGGGAGGAAACCTAGCCTTAGACCCTAAAGAAATACTTTAGGCATTCAAGGCTAGTAATGCCAACTTGAATGTTAGAATAAATACCATGAGTATGGCTTGCATAATGAAACATGGACCTTAGGCCCTAAAGGAAGATTCTATCCACCTAGTGAAAGGGAGGATGCCTAAAACAACCACATATGACGTCTTGAGGGTATATTAGGAATATCGTTAAGGATATTAGTGTTAATAGGTAGTTTTGAGTACTTAGTATGCATCATAGAGCCATAGAAATGATCTAGGAAAGAATGAAATGTCTTATGTCCTAAAGAAAGATTTGGAGCATCCAAAGCCATCGAGAATACCTTGAAGCACCACCCATTACCTATAGAGAATATCCTCTTCCTCCAAGAAAGGATGTTAATTCCTTCAAAAGGGATTTGAAGAATTAGGTATGACTCTTAAGTCATCAACATGGTCAATGGATACCTAAATTTTATTTGAATTTCAACGCTTCTAAGGACTTAAGGAAAAGCACAATCCTCAAACCACTATGTTCAAGCTCCCAACCTAGGAGACTAGCATCATGGACATATTTTTTACTTCAAGTGGGGATATGGGTATCATTACTATATGTTGAGAATTTGGCATGGGTCTTTAGTACATGGGTGTGATCAAGAGAGGAATTCCATGCCTTTGGTCCTAAAGGAAGATTTTATGGATATAACACCAATAAGGAGATGTTGAACCAAAATAAAGGAACTTTTTCATTTTGTCCTTTATCTTTGGATGAGGATAGTGAGGAATATGAATCTTTCAATGTTAAGTATGATCCTTTTGACCCTAGGTATGTTCGTGTCAACAAAACAAGGACTTAGGCCATAAATAATTATCATAGCCTTATAAGGCTATGAATAACACCTTAAACCACAAAAAATGATCCCTTAACGAAAATCCTTAATTCTCACGGGGTATACATGCACCATTAGCATTTTTTAACATTAGGTGTGGGCATTGGGGCCTTCGACATGGTTAGGGATAGAAACATAAATATTAGGCCATAAATAAATTTTCTATCCATCTAAGGCAAAGAAGGATCCCCTCAAAAATCACACATGAATTCCTAAGGGTACTTAGAATATTATTGGGGATATTGGTGCAACCAAGTGGTTTTGAGTAGTTGGTATGTGTCCTATGGTACTAGAAATCATATACGGAAGTACTGAAATCATTAGGTCCGTAGAAAATATTTGATTCTTCTAGATCCATAAACAATGTATCAAGGCATCACTCATGACCTTTGGAGGGTATCCTTTGCCACTGAGAAAGGATGTTAGTTCCCTCACCACATTTTGAGCATTAGGTATGATGTCAAAGTCTTGATATAGTTAAGGGGGGAACTCAAGTCTTAGCTGAGGTACAAAGCTTCCAATCATCTAGAGCCAAACTCTATTCCTAAACCACCACACCTAACTTCATGAGGTTCTAGGTAGCTTCCGGGTCTCTGATGGCAAGAATGCCACCAAAAACCACTATAAATGACCGCTTGAGTAGATATTTGGGAATATGAACATCATTAAGATATCCTAAGAACTAGGTATGAGAATCATATTTGGCATTGAGGAGATATATGTTAAAATTGTTAATACCATTAATGTACCACATAACAAATTTTGGTTTCTCCTAGTGATTCTCATGAAAATATTGAGAGAACCAAGAGATGTGCCCAAATGAAAACGAAATGGTAGCACATGAATGAGTAAAATAAATGAGATGGCCAAATATCTAGTTATATAATAGGGGACTAAGTAGTGTTGAATACAAATTAGTAGAAAGTGTAACTTCCATGTAAAGTGGAGTTGTCGCAGGCTCACAATCAACCATTCCAAAATGTTGAATTGAGTTAGGTACATGTTGTTTTTGAAAAAAGGAGAATCGTAATGAATATTGAAACATTTTTAGATCAATCAAATAATGTACAAAACCATGTTTTATTGTGTCAGACTATTCCATTATATATTTTGGAACACTCTAAATTATGGATGAAGATTTGCATGTGATAATTAAATCATCCAGATTCAAAATGGAATCAAGAGATCAACACCTCGCTTATTGTATATTGTAGGATCAAAATGACAATGATTAATTAGAAAACTATCCATTTTCATACTATTCTTAAATGGATTTTTGACACCATACAATGAATTTTGGACTCTATAAACAAGTAAATGACCATATACAAACTGAAGAGGTTACTCTATGTAGATTTCCTCATGCAAAGCACCATGTAGAAAAGAATTGTTCAAATACTAGCCTTTCTAGGTAGCAGGAAAACGAGTTATGATTATGGCATCCATCTCAATGATAGATGAAAATTTATCAAACTAAGAAAACCTTCAACCTATCAAAATACCTTGGCAACACGATATACCCTATACTTCCTAGAAAAAATACTTGGTAAATATTTGGTTTTGCAAATTCATTTATAGAAAAAAAATCCTTTAGAAGAGGAATATGATTCCATATGCAATTATTCAATAAGAAAAAATAATCTGTAATAATAACATCCAATTTTCCTATACCGAGAACATTATAATTTTTTTGTCGATCAACTGAAATGGTGTGACTGAAAAGACAAATATTAGTTGCCTGTCAAGAAGTATGGTGCTTAGGTTAGTTATAAAATAGCTGAAATAATTTAGCTCATAGGCATATGTGTCATGCTTCTTTTGCTCACAAAACATAATATCTACATGATTTCCTTAATCAAGTTGTTCTTCTTAAAGATACACATTTTAATTTGCTGTTGATGGTATATATTATTCATGCTAATTCTCAACTTTAGGTAGAATTTTTACTAAATAATTTTCATCTTTTGTAATGTCATTTGTAGTGCAATTTGCATCAACAAATATTTTATGTCTTCTTGTTATGTAAAAATGGAAATTCAAGCATGATCCACATCTTTTAAGAAACAATATATGGGAGGAGTACGGGAAATGGATGGGTTGAAGTGCTGATAAAAGTGGACAACCCTTCAACAATTTAAAAAATACATATTTAAGAACAAGATTAAAGTACTTGTATACTTTCATAATCTTATGGTAATTAACAAAATCATTAGATGTCTCATATTCTCCACAACTATGTATTTTTCATCTAGAATTAAGATCCATGCTTGACTACCAAATATTGTAAAAGAAAATGCATCAATACTTAATATGTGTGCATGATTACTTTGAATTGATATTCAATAGTACCCTATGATGCATGCAATATTCAACTTAATTTACAAAATTTACTACTTCAACCTATAATAAAGCTACCATTGTAAACCAAATAACACAATCAGCCATCTCTTTCTATGCTCATTTATTTCTTTTAGAAATTAAATTTCACTGAGTGATATAGGGAACATAACATTGATGTTGAATGTCACGTTCACTACAAAATCGTTGAACTCTTTACTAGCATACCTAATCATAGCAAATAAATGTGTAATTTTAGAGAAGACATTGTTCTCGTGCATGGCTATTTTTTCCAAAATTTATAATGTTCATTATATATGTACCCTTAAAACTACATGGTTACACATTAATGTAAGGTATTAAGATCTTCACATGATCAAACAATATGCCTTTTAGATTGTAGATGCCAACCTATACTAATTCATTGTTAACTTTCTCTAAATGTGGTTATCGCAATAGTAGTTATGACAATAAAAATGTAGTAAGAGTAAAAGATGCATGCAATTAAGGATTATGATTTATGTCAAGATAAAAACATCCTAACAATAGTAAACAATATTACTTTTCCTTTTTAATCATATATTTGGAATCTTGATAATCAATTTGAATACATATAAAGTAATTTCATTGACAATGGATTTTTGCATCCCATATAAAACTAAAATGAAAATTAGAGATATCAAGAGCCATTAATAAAAATAATGTTTTGATGTACTTGTAACCCAAGAAACTATGTTTATCATTTCCAACTTAAATTTAAAGTAACCAATTCAATAAACACATAATTTAAAGTGGTTAATGTCACACAAAATATGAATGAAAGGAATGTGAACGTGTTATAGAGTGCAAGTTTATTCTAGACTATGTGAGCATTCTTATAACATGCATGTGTTATTGTGGCTAAGATTGTGCATAGGGGGTGTGTCAAGAAGTATAACTAATGTCACATGAGGAGAATAATGGGCATTACACCATAAATGTTTATTTTCAATATTAATATCCATGAGCAATTTGTCACAACTCCCTTAATATTTTTTTAGAAAACCTGTACTTAACCACCCTTAACATACCCTTTGACATATAACTTAGCCACCATTAACATATGATTTGACATATAAATTCCTCTTTTAAATGTACATTCCTCTTCCTTCTTGTTTTCGTTTGAATGTGATCGACGGGGTATTAGATATTTTTATCTTAAATTATTACACTCTCACATGAGTCTAATCATATGGAAGCACTATGTATTTATTCTTTTATGTATGTTTGACTATTTATTTTGTCATGCATATACTTCCTCGTACCCTTTAAAATGTGATTTAGATGTATCTGAAGGTCCCCTTTCGACCTTGGTAATGGTAGTTGGTCTCTTTCTACCTAACGGTATTTGGCTTTGTATTAAGTAATGTTTATAGATTATAACCTTTATACATCACGCCGACTATAATTTTCTTAACATTCATTTTTGTTCGTTATATAACTTTTTCCCCCAAAGTGTGTCGTGGTAGTGTTTGGGTCCTCCTTTAGCCAATGTTGAGTCTGTCCCCTATTAGGTGGCGTGCATGCTTCCGGGAATTGGTGCCCAAATCCTCCACGGACACGTACCCCTTACCCATGTGACAACCACCTGATCTGTGAGGTTTCTTTTGTATGAACGATGGGATGTGATTTTCGTCATATCAATAGTGGTTTTCGCTGTCGAAACCCTAGGTGTATCCCTGCGCACCGCTCATACTCCATTCGATATTTTTCGTGTAATGGTTTTTGTGTTTTGCGTGGAACACTGACATCTTTTTTTTCGAAACGAGGCACTTTCTATTCTGGGTTTTAGAGTCTCAGCTAGTTATAGCCTGAACTGTGGCAAGGGCCTGTCCCATGTGTTATCAGTTAACTTTACGTAGAGTTTTGTTGGTGTGTGGGTATTTCAATGGCCACAACGCTTTCACTCACCCTTCTTGTCTTTCTTCGCGATGAGTTGGTTAACTTTACTTTACTATTACTATGAGTTTTGTTGGTGTGTGGGTATTTCAATGGCCACAATGCTTTCACTCACCCTTCTTGCCTTTCTTCGCGATGAGTCTACAACCGCCCTCAAGAGGTTATTGTCTTTTATGGTTTTTTTGGAATTCGTCGCTATGGAGCAAGGGTTTACAAGTGTGCCTCCTTGGCGTGCTTCTTGAAATGCAGCTTTTGGGTGGCCAACCAACCGATTTTGCCACTATTCCCTGCACTATTAGGTAGCACATTTATTTTTTTATTTTTGTTTATCCCCCACAGAATTTTGTGGGTACTCTATTAAAGGCACTTAGTTACCTAATCTAGTTTTGCCTTGAAGTTTCTCTTAGGTACCACATAAATTCTCTGTTACAGTTCGAATCCCTATTTCTATTTAGTAGGGTTTATTTTTCTTTCTTATCTTGCGGTCAAATATGTCCACAAAGCCTCTATCCCTTTGGGGATTTCTGTTGAATGTGTAATTTCAACGCAGAGTTATATTGCCAGAAATCGTTCACCAAACCCGCCTGAGAGTTCTCGGGCCACTTTCCGGCAAAGGGATTTTCCGTATATTTGAGCCCGAGAGAATTTGGTGCAAACGTGTGGCTCACCCCATACGTAAGCAAGTCTGACATTCTCGGGTGCTATCGCTCAGCCATATAATGCCTCCCGATATCTCTGTCCGCCGTTCGATTGACTCCAGCGATTTTGTCCGTTGATTGCTCAAACCTGCATACGGCAAACATTAACTATGTTGCGTGGAGTAAATCTAAGTTTTGGTTGACCATACCTTTATTAATGCTTTGTCATAGGTGTAGGTAATGCATTTAGTTTTTATATACGGCATGTATTTATTTTGTCGTTGACCATATGTATTGTAAAACCCATAGTAGTATAGTATGTTTTTTAATGAGTTAAGAGAAATATGCTTGTGGTTATTTTTTTTGATTGCACACGGGAGGAGATGAATATAGGTGTTCGCAGCAGCGAGAAAAACCTGTGGATGTATGCACAGCAGTGCACAAGATATATTTTGTAATGTTTTGTGGGGCATCGTAAAACGATGGTGCAGTAAAAGGGAAAACCATGTATTAACGCACAGTAGTGCATAAAGAAAATGGTGGAGCGCATTTGTTTTGGATGCATATGTAATTTGTTTTTGTTTTACAGTAGCGTGTAAAAATAGTTTTACACCAGTAAATGTAAATGGAGGTTTTACAGCAGTAAATGTAAATGGGAATTTTTCCAGCAGTGTAAATTCTCATATGGAGACAGAGTAAATGTTTTTTGTTGAATGTATTTTGGTGAATCCCTCTCAGTAGAGAGGATGAATATGTAACAGGCATATATTTTAATGAATGGAAATGTTTTTATGGTGGTGAAATCCTCTGTTCCTTAGTAATTTTTTTAAGCTTCCCTATGCAAGAAGATCCTGGAAAGGTAGAAACAGAGCATTGCCTCTGTGTGTTTAGTTTTGTTTGTTTTTGGGATTTTCCCATCAAAAATACCCAACAGTGGTATCAGAGTAGGCTTAGGCTCTTTGAAGGTGACAAAGAAGCTGAAGGGAGGAGCTTGTTGCAGCAGTAGATTTTCTCCAGCAGAGTGAAGGCTCAGTCAGGAAAATACTCAGGTATTTCACAAAGTTTTTTTTGTGTTGCTGAAGAAACAATCAGTTGTTTTAAACACAGTCAAGGATTTAGAGGCATAGATCAGAATGCAAGGAATGGCCAGCACAAGCACTGGTATGGGTATGTTTAACACCCAGCTCCCACAGTTTAATGGGAAAAACTATGACTATTGGGCAATAACCATGACAGCCCTGTTTGCCTCTCAAGATTTATGGGAAATAGTTGAATCTGGGTTTGAAGAACCAGCAGATGAAAATGAGTTCAATGCATTAACTCAGGGAGAGAGAGATCAGCTGAAGAGCAATAGGAAGAAGGATTCAAAAGCCCGTATGTTGTTGTATCTAGCAGTAGACCAGAGTGTGTTTCCAAGGTTAGCAGTAGCTAAGACAGCAAATGAAGCATGGCAAACTCTCAAGACAGCCTATCAAGGCATGGAGAGAGTGAAGACAACAAAACTACAATTGCTGAGAAAGGATTTTGAGAACTTGAACATGAAGGAGTCAGATAACATTGACTCATTCTTCACTCATGTGATTGGTGTAATCACACAAATGAGAACTCATGGAGAAACCATTGAAGATAGAAGGATTGTGGAGAAAATATTGAGGGTCTTACCCTCAAGGTTTGATGCCATAGTCACCACCATTGAAGAGACAAAGGATCTCTCAAACTATTCAGTTGATGAGCTACATGCATCACTGATAATACATGAACAGAGGTTGAGTAGGAATGAAAACTCATCTCTTGAGCAAGCCTTCAAGACCCAGATGTCCTTTGGAAGAGGAAGAGGTCAAGGAAGAGGAAACCGAAGAGGAAGAGGCAGAAGCCAGAACAGAGGTGGAAGGAACAGCCCATCAAATGCACAAGGAAGAGGCAGCAATCCAAATCAGAATCAAGGCCAAGGTAGCAGCCAACAAAGAGAACAGTATCATGCTCAAGGAAAAAGGTATGATAAATCTAATGTTCAATGCTATTATTACAAAAAGTATGGACATTATGCAAGTGATTGTAGAAAGAAACAACATGATATGAACAGTAGACAAAATGCAAACGTTACAATAGAAAACAACAGTCAAAATAATGTGTTGTTAGCCTGTAACATGGCTGAAACAAACAGTGAGGACATTTGGTTTTTAGACTCAGGTTGCAGCAACCATATGACAGGGAACATAGCCTTCTTTTCTGCCCTAGATAAAAATGTGAAATCAGAAGTCACATTAGGAACTGATAGCAAAGTCTCTGTTATGGGAAAAGGAGAGGTAAAAATATTTACAAAGCAAGAAGAAAGGAAAACCATAGAAGATGTCTACTATGTCCCTGGAATGAGATGTAACCTCTTGAGTATTGGACAACTTGTCCATAAGGGGTACAATGTTTTCTTTAAAAATGATGTGTGCACCATCATGGATATAGCACCCAGCAAACGATGCATTGTTGAAGTAAAAATGACAAGGAACAGGATGTTCCCTCTCAGGATCAGGGCAAATTTGAAAAACAAAAATGTAATTGCAGCAGTTACCCAAGAGGTCTTCCAAAGCGTGCCAAAGGATGAAAATTGGTTGTGGCACTTGAGATTCGGGCATCTAAATTTTGGAGGTCTAAACCTATTAAGCAGAAAAGGAATGGTAAGAGGATTACCATTGATAGAGAAGCCGGACAACCTTTGTGAAGGTTGCATATTGGGAAAACAACATAGAGAAAGTTTTCCATCAGGGAAGAGCATAAGGGCAAAGGCACCCTTAGAGGTCATCCACTCAGATTTATGTGGACCGATGCAAGCTCCATCATTAGCAGGCAGCCAATATTTCCTAACATTCATTGATGACTTTACAAGAAAAACTTGGGTATATTTCCTTAAAAACAAAAGTGAAGTGTTTGAGAAATTCCAAAATTTCAAGGCATTTGTGGAAAACCAAAGTGGGCTGCACATTAAAGTTTTGAGAATTGATAGAGGAGGTGAGTATATCTCCAAGGAATTCCTAAGATTTTGTAGAGAAAATGGAATTCACAAACAATTTACAACTTGGTACACCCCACAGCAAAATGGAGTTGCTGAAAGGAAGAACAGAACCATCATGGAGATGGCAAGGAGCATGTTGAAGGCAAAGCATTTGCCAAATGAGTATTGGGTTGAAGCTGTAAATTGTGCAGTGTATATTTTGAACAGGTGTCCTACAAAAGCAGCCATGAACAAAGTGCCAGAAGAGGCATGGAGTGGGAGAAAGCAATGAGTCACCCACATGAGAGTTTTTGGGTGTGTGGCCTATGCACACATTCAGATAAGCTAAGGAAGAAGTTGGACAATAAAGGGGAGAGGTGTATCCTTGTTGGATATAGTGATGAATCCAAAGCCTACAGGCTGTATATCCCATCTACCAAGAAATTTTTTGTAAGCAGGGATGTTCAATTCATTGAGGAAGAAGCTTGGGATGGAAGCATAGAGAAAACAGTGAATGTTAAAAACTGTTTGTCTCATGATGAGGATGAAGAGGAGGTGGCTGAAATGGATCCCCAAACAGCAGCACCAACACAAGGACAGCAAGGGACACCATTGAGGATAAATGAGAGTGCTTCTCCAAGCACACCACAAGGAGGAAATTCAAGTGCATCTTCAAGCACTTTCACACCAAGTGAAAGAGGTAAGAATTTTAGAAATCTAAGTGATATTTATGAAGAAGGAATGAATTCCTTATTTGCCTTGTTTTGTCATGTTGATGATCCTATTCATTTCGAAGATGCAATCAAAGACAAGAAATGGATAGAAGCTATGGATGAGGAGATGAATGCCATAGAGAGAAACAAAACATGGGATTTGGTTGAGTTACCAAAAGGCAAAGAAGTCATTGGTGTGAAATGGGTCTACAAGACCAAGAGCAATGCTGAAGGCAAGATTGAAAGGCATAAAGCAAGGCTCGTTGTCAAAGGCTACAAGCAGCAGTATGGAGGAGATTATGAGGAGACTTTCGCACCGGTTGCAAGAATGGAAACAGTGAGAGCAGTGTTGTCCATAGCAGCACAAAACAAATGGAAAGTCTACAAAATAGACGTGAAATCAGCATTCCTAAATGGAGTGTTAATGGAAGAGGTTTATGTGGAACAACCTCTCGGATATGAGAAGAAAGGTGAAGAGCACAAAGTGTGCAGATTGAAGAAAGCTCTTTATGGGCTGAAGCAAGCGCCAAGAGCATGGTACAACAGAATAGATTCTTATCTATTGGATAATGAATTCGACAAGTGTGAAGGAGAACCCACCGTCTACATCAAAGAAAAATATGGTAAAATTTTGATTGTTGTCTTATATGTTGATGATGTTATTTTCACAGGTAATGATTATCAGCTCATTAAGAATTTTAAATCAGTCATGAAGGAGGAATTTGAAATGACTGATATGGGTTTCTTGAGATACTTCTTAGGCATAGAAGTAGATCAAAATGAAAAAGGAATTTTTATATCTCAAGCAAGATATGTAAATCACGTTTTGGGCAGATTTAACATGCAAGAATGCAAGGTAGCCATCACTCCCACAGTGATGGGATTAAAGCTCAGCAGAGAGGACAGCAGCAAGGATTTTGATCCTAGCTTGTATAAAAGCATTGTGGGCAGTCTTATGTATTTACCAGCAACTAGGCCTGATATTATGTATGTTGTTAGTTTAATTTCCAGATTCATGGAGAGGCCAAAGGAGACACATTGGCAGGCAGCAAAAAGAATTTTAAGGTATGTCAAAGGTACCAAAATGTTTGGAATTTTATATAATGTCTCAGAACATTCAGATTTAGTTGGATACATAGATAGCGATTGGGCTGGAAGTGTAGATGATCAGAAAAGCACTTCCGGTTATGTTTTTCATATGGGTTCAGGAGCCATTTCATGGGCTTCTAAGAAGCAGTCCATTGTAGCATTGTCTACAGCAGAGGATGAATATGTGGCAGCTACAGCAGCAGCATGTCAAGTAGTCTGGATGAGAAGAATGTTGAGAAGCTTAGGCCAAGAGCAGGCAAAAGCGACAGTGATTTTTTGTGACAATAGCTCAGCTATTGCATTGTCAAAGAATTATGTGTTTCATAAGAGAACGAAACACATTGATACAAGGTTTCACTACATCAGAGAATTGGTGAACAATGGAGAAATTGTCTTAGAACATTGCAGGACTCAGGAATAGGTTGCAGACATCTTGACAAAGCCACTGGATCAGAAAAGCTTTGAATTTTTGAGGAAGTGTCAGGGTATGACCGAATGCCCAGCAATTGAAATTAAAGGGGAGTGTTGAATGTGTAATTTCAACGCAGAGTTATATCGCCAGAAATCGTTCACCAAACCTGCTTGAGAGTTCTCGGGCCACTTTCCGGCAAAGGGATTTTCCGTATATTTGAGCCCGAGAGAATTTGATGCAGACGCGTGGCTCACCCCATACGTAAGCAAGTCTGACATTCTCGGGTGCTATCGCTCAGCCATATAATGCCTCCCGATATCTCTGTCCGCCGTTCGATTGACTCCAGCGTTTTTGTCCGTTGATTGCTCAAACCTGCATACGGCAAAAATTAACTATGTTGCATAGAGTAAATCTAAGTTTTGGTTGACCATACCTTTATTAATGCTTTGTCATAGGTGTAGGTAATGCGTTTAGTTTTTATATACGGCATGTATTTATTTTGTCGTTGACCATATGTATTGTAAAACCCATAGTAGTATAGTATGTTTTTTAATGAGTTAAGAGAAATATGCTTGTGGTTATTTTTTTTGATTGCACACGGGAGGAGATGAATATAGGTGTTCGCAGCAGCGAGAAAAACCTGTGGATGTACATAAAACGATGGTGCAGTAAAAGGGAAAACCATGTATTAACGCACAGTAGTGCATAAAGAAAATGGTGGAGCGCATTTTTTTTGGATGCATATGTAATTTGTTTTTGTTTTACAGCAGCGTGTAAAAATAGTTTTACACCAGTAAATGTAAATGGAGGTTTTACAGCAGTAAATGTAAATGGGAATTTTTCCAGCAGTGTAAATTCTCATATGGAGACAAAGTAAATGTTTTTTGTTGAATGTATTTTTAGTGGTGAATCCCTCTCAGCAAAGAGGATGAATATTCAACAGGCATATATTTTAATCAATGGAAATGTTTTTATGATGGTGAAATACTTTGATCCTCAGTAAATTTTTTAAGCTTACTTGTGCAAAGGTCCTGGACAGAGGAAACAGAGCATTGTCTCTGTGGTGTGTGTTTGAATCTTTGTTTTTGGGATTTTCCCATTAAAATCCCCAACAATTTCTACATTCTTTCTATCCTCTGTCCCATACAGTGAGTATTTGGAGCTCAAACGCCTCAAAGTAGTGTATAGGCAAATATGAATTATGTTCAAGTAATGCAAAGTATTCTATACTTGTTTTTAAGGTTTTTGTAAATTACAATGCATCAGAGCTTTATAGAAATTATAGTTCTGTGATGATAGTTTGATAGGGTTCATCCCTCCTTCGTATTTGCTGAATTGATCATAATGCTCACATTTTCGACTGTTAATTTGCAAGGGTATGACTCTAAGATATCGTACACGGGGAATGCGCACCTCCTTGCACGACAACGCCATTGATGAACAAGTAAATGTAAGTTCTTTATTTTTTATTTTCTATTTCATAGTCTATATTGGTTATGTAGAGTTTAAGCCTCATTCCTATAAGACTAATTCTAAATCCACTTATCTTGCAGGTCCGTCTTGCCCCTTTACCATAACATACTTTACGCTCCATTGAAATGATTCCATCAATGCTGATATGCCATCTTTGTGCTTCCAGGTTGGTTCACCTTTCCTCTCAGGGGCTCGAACTATTACCACGTACGTTGAATTTTCTGGGTTGTATTGTTAGGATGTGCGCCCTATAGTTTCACTTCTCTTCTGAGCAGTGTAAATGTAGATTTTGTTCAGTGGTCAAGGCTCCGTGATTATAGTGCTCTTTAGTTTGTAACTAATTGTACACCATTAGTTATCATATACCCTTATGTCGTTTTTCAGGTGCATGAAGTGGTGTCTCTCATATTTGTTGGACTATCTAGCGTAGTTTTGAAATAGTGAACTGACTCTTATGTAATTCTGTGATATGAACAATTTGTTCCTTTAATATTAATAAAGCATATATTGTATTACTGATTATATTCCTAGTATGGCCTATTTCAAAGATATTCCTTTTTGCTTTCTATAGTGCGACAAAGATGTAATTCTACTTTCTGGAGCTTTATATGAAAATCTTGTATTTATTTAAGTTTTTGAATACCATTCTCTTTGTCATCTAAATGGTATTGGTATCTCTATATTTAGATCGATTTCGGTTATAGGGATTAAATCATTGCTCCTTTCTTTGAATCAAAGTATCTTATATTTGTTGAGCTGATGGTTTAGTATCTATAATATATTTATATATTCATGTGCTTTTGTCGCTAAGAAATAGGAGTTGCTCATTTAATCATTTTCTGTTTATGTAAAAGTGGATGAAATAGCCATTTATGTGTATGTAAAAGAAAATGAACTAAGCGTTTTTTTTGGGGTGTGTGTACTTTTATATATGGTTCGTTTACTAGTTTCCTTTTTAAACCCTTACTTGTATTATTTTATCTCCAATGAGACGAATCTACTATGAGTAGCCTTAGGATTTAAACTAGTAGCATACTCAGTGAAGTAATCAGTAAATAATTAAAAAAGAAATATGGTTTGTTTCCTATGAGATCCATTGTTTTTCATTTTAATTACTGTACATGTCCACTACTATTTTACTCCTTAATAATTAAGTGTCACTAATATTTAAAATTTCCAGTGCTCTAGTAAACAATATTTCTAGGGACTCTATAATAGTGATTCCAATATTTATTTTATAATTGATCCTTTCAGCTTCCTTAGCTAATTCCCATCGTATTCATTTTAGACTCGTACAATTTTGAATTAGTTACCTCTTAAGCATATCTTTTATAGAATGGAAGAAACTAAATCCCGTAAATGTTGAATATTATACTCAACACTCATGCTCTATCCTTATTTCCTCTCATTTTCTGAGTTAATGCACAAGATTTATCCATTGTAACATCTGGCCCTTTCCTGTGAATTACAAATGAAACCACTAATAATAGCTACATGCTTCCGTGTTCTATCACTTACAATTTTACTTTTAATCAATGTAGTACATGAATTTCAGTAAAGTAATATATGCAGTCTCCTAGCTGATTCACACTTCATTTCCAATTACAGAATCACAGTTCAAATCACTAAGTACTTTTATTTCCACAGTAAATTCATATCACTTTTCTTTTTTTGTAAACACTAATTTCACACTCTCACTAACTCTAAAATGCACCATTTGCTCATAACTATTCCTAATGAGCATATAAAATAAGAGTTAATCCAAATAGAATCAATACCAAGGATACTTTGAAATTTCACACCTTTTTCCACCCAACCTAGAACTCCGTTCCTCCAGTTCACCCTCGTGCTAACGCTTTATTCTTATCCAGATTTAGAATTTTCTCCCAAATAAGATTTAATGCATTTTCTTTCCTATCCATTAAATCTTATCCAAAATCCTTATCATGGAAGATTTGTCTCAATCTTATTTATTAATAAGATTTTTTTTTTTTTTTTTACTTTCTTGGTAGGAATCTCATATACAATTGTCTCATTCCCAGGTACTTTCACCCCGATTATTTATTGATTAATAATTTGATTTATTTACATATGCATTTCAATGTACTTGATGTATTTTCATCCATTCCACTAACATAATTCAGTCAAAGAAAACATTACACAATTAAGGGTATTACATTCTGCCCCCCTTTTAATTCACATCGTCCTCGATTTTTAATTCCCAGTTATTTCCCTCTGGAACAATGCTAGATAATTATTTTTCATATCATCTACTCATTCCCATGTGGCCTCTTCAGGAGTAAAATCATTCCATTGCACTTTAACCCAAACTACGGTTCAATTCCAAAGCCAGATCTCTTTCTGGTCTATGACACAAAGAGGTTCTACCAGAAAGTCTCATTCGGGTTCCACCTGTAGCATTTCCTAATTAATTATGTGAGAGCCATGATGTACATATTTCTTAATTAAGGATACATGAAAAATGTTATGAACTTTAATGTGACTGGGTAACATGAATTGATATGCTATGGGTCCAATCTTGTCAAAAATGTCGAACAACCCACAAAACCATGGTGCCAATTTTGGACAAGTTCCCATTCTTAATGTACTTTTCCTTGGTTTCACCCTCAAATAATTATTATCTCCAATTTTGATCTCCATGTGTGTTCTTTTTTTGTCTACATAAATCTTATGTCTATCCTATGTAGCTTTAAAGTTATGTTGAATCCTTCGTACTATGTACTCCATTTCCCACAATGTATCCAATCTTGGTATCAGTCTATCCTCCGATTGACTCCAACTGAGTGGTGTATGGAATTTGTTTCCATACATGGCTTCAAAATGGCTCATTTTATTGATGTTTGATAACTGTTACTGTAGGAAAACTCTACCAAATGTAGAAAATCCACCCATTTGGTGGGTCTATCCCTTACATACATTCTCTGCATGTCCTCCAAAATCTTGTTGATTCTCTTGATTTGTCCATCTCTTTGATGATGATATGACATTGACATACTGAAATTTAGTTATGTTCCCATGCCCCCAAACAATGTGTTCCAAAATTTTGAGGTGAATTTTGCATCCCCATCAGATTCTATCATCTTAGGTATCTGATATAATTGAAAAATCCCCTTCATGAATATATTAGAAATCTTTGTTGTACCATAGGTAGATTACACTGGTATGAAATGGGTTGCCTTAGTTAAAGTGTCCACCACTACCATGATGGAGTCATGCTACCTCCTTGTCCTTGGTAATCTTGTGAAAAAATATAAAGATATTATTTCCTATTTTATTTCAGGAATAGGTATTGGATTCAACAACCCAACATGATGTTCAAATTCCACCTTCACCTACTGACACTCTAAACATTTTGGTAGATATCCAGCCACCTCTTTCTTCACACCTGACCAAAATAATTTTTTTCTTAATGTTGTAATCATATTTTGGTACTCAAGACGTCTTGCATATGGTTTCTTATGATACTTATCTAGTATCAATTGTTTTAGGCTAATTACATTGGGAGCATAAACTATTTTCTATAAATCATCAATTTTTCAGAATTTCCTACATAATGAGGAATGTTATTTTGTTGTAGTTTTTGTTGAATTTATAAGTATTAGGATCATTGGTTATTGAATTTTTAATTTTTTCTATCAAATCTATACTAACACTGTTAACAAACACTTCCATTAGAGTGTAAGCATGTGCGTTCAAAGCATCTTCTATCTCGTTTTCTTTCCCTTTTATGTGTCTAATATCAAACTCAAACTTGCTAAGGAATGCCATCCACCTAGCTTTCTTGACATTGAGATTTGGTTGGCTGAAAAGATATTTTAGGCTAATATGGCCGGTTACCAAAGTGAAATTCTTCCCTACCAAATAATTCCTCCGCTTTTTTAAAGCATGTATTACAACAACTAGCTCTAAGTCATATACAACATGATTCCTTTAATGTGTTTTTAGCTTCCTAGACTTGTAAGCTATCACTGAATTGTTCCGTATTAAAACTCACCCTAGCCCTTCCATACACGCATTGCTGCAAACTGTAAATTCTTTATTAGTATCTACAAGCTTTAAAATGGGAGCCATTGTGAGTAGGTGTTTCAACTTATCAAATCTCCTCTAACATTCTCTAGTCCATTCAAATTTATTCCTTTTTCTGTAAGGGTGTGATAGCATATGCTAATTTGGAGAATCACTCGTACGCTTTAAGAATGGGGGCTCCACTGCGGGAGCAATAACATACCACGTGGGTTCATATTGGGGGATATTTATTGAGGAAAAAATTACATAATATATTGAGGGATATATATGGGGTAGAGGGTTTTTATATTGGTAGGTATAAAAAATGGAGCTTGAATTTACTGAAAAAATATAAAGGGTTATAAAAATGTTAATGAAAAAATGAATACCTACAATATTTTGTGAAAGTAAGGGTTTTAAAAATGGGAAGGTGTATTGGGTTTGTATTTGTAGGGGGTTAAATAATGTGATTTTTACCGGTATTTTCCAATATGCAGTCAAATTAAGGGCATTGTTTAATATGCCACAAACGCACGTGATATGCCAAAGTTTCATTGACTAAAGCCTCCGTGCCTTTAAGATCATGAATATGTCATTTATGCAATAGATATCCAAAAAATCACAGGATTGTCTGCATATCATGTTGATGTTCATTTGACCTTTCAAAAAATGGCTAAGCGTGGAAAGAAAGAAAATGAAAATAATTTGTACAAGAAGTATGGTACTGCCCAAAAAGGTTGGGGAGGTGTTTTAGATATGATCAAAAATATGCCAATTTGGGTTGCTGCTACAATCATCAACACTAAGTTCATGCGCTACTATACCACAGGAGAATGCACGTTGGATGTTATTTTTGTTGCAGAAGCCAGTGCCCATGGTGATTAGCTAGATTGGTCCAGCTATCTCCTCCATGAATTATTTGAAGCCACCAATGATGTTTATGCTCGTTCTATTTAGTTTGTTTTTGGATTTCTTCGTATTCCCCTTGATATGTCTAAATGGTGTGCCCTAGAGGTTCGTCACCTTGCCACAATTGCAAGAGATGAACCTCTTGCTTATATGTGTGCACCTTGGCGGAACACTGAAGACACTATGAACAAAGAGTTTAATGACCTCACAATTTTCCATTGGTTCAACAAGTTGGTTGTTGTGTCACATTCCATTTCACGGGTGTCACTCCATCGGATTGGAACAATAATCTCCTCTGATCTAGTTTGGGATATCTCATAGTTATTATTATATTCAGCTGATGCATGTTTCTTCAGACACTTTTTCTATGCGCCCATTGTCGTTCTACATCAACGAAAATCATTTTCATTCTGAGGTTGGCATTTGGCCTGGGCTTGTCACATGGTAGAAATATGGAAAAATATTCTATAATTTTGATGCAATGAAGCCTAACGATGAGGCCCCTTTCACTTTGGGCAAGCACTCTGAAGAGGTGTCAAAGCGTCTCTAGCCTTTGCTAAAGAAATCTAAGGAATGCGTGAGCTCAGAATATGCTACTTGATCTGAGGTAGGTTCCTATGTTCAACAAACTCTTCAAGTGCATTAAGTTTCTCCTATGTCTATTGCACTGCCTAGTATCTCATATACCATTCCACCGACCACCACTCCTACTTGCCTTCCACCTCACCAGTTCTATAACATTATATCTTCTTCCACTTAAATTGACCTCAGTGTATAGACCCTATCCACTAACCCTGTTGCTCCCATTGATGATGAAAAACCTTCATCCCCACATATATCTTCCGAAGGAATGCCTCAATCTTCCCCAACAACCGTATCTGATTGTCCTGATTCACCCACTGTCACTGATGAGCTAGGTAACATGGAGACCAAATCTGTGTTTGTTACTTCTTTTATCCTTCTGACCACTATCATTCCCCCATCATCAACCATCCCACCTCCTATATATCTACCACCACATCCATCTTCATTCTCTTCACCCATTTCCACCGAGAAAGTGGTAGACTTCATAAAACACCGTGAGAAATTTCGTCAAGTCATCTCTCTTGATGCTCAACAATGTGATTTTATTACTTTCATCCCGCCCCCCATTCTCCATAGAATTATGTAGAATAAAAAATTTGTCATAAAGAGAGATTCCTCATTGTTAGATCAGTTAGAGAATTCAGTTGCTAGTGGCTAACCACTACAATCAAGGCTCCCACTAGCCGATACAGTTTCAGTCGACACCCTTAGTGCATGGTCCTCACCATAGTTATTTCAGTTCTTAATGCTTCAGTTTCTCAATTGGAGCATCGCTTGGTTCAGGTATAGACTAGCTGCATCGAACTTCAGGTCACCTATGAAGAGAAGCAATATCAATTAAATTTTGTCTCCATAGTACAAACATAGTTGCGCCTCGAGAAGGAAGCATTATAGACCAAGGTTAGTGCGGTCCATTCTTAGTTGCAGTCCTTATGGCCTACTATTGCTTCATATGCCATAGAGAAACTTGAAGATCTTATCACCTTATCCCCTGTTGAATGTTGTGTTATGGTTCAAGCGACATGCCAAAAACTTGTTTCCAAACATGTAGATCTTGAGGACATTTTCACTAATATAGAGTAGTATTTTTCTGATCCTTCAACAACCTTTCGCAGTCAAATCACTGAGAAGCTCTAGACAACCACTTATATCTGCTCTACTCTACCCCAAGTTATGCAATAATATTAGCATATGTTCTGTTAGATCTCAGATGCAAGTGGGGTTATCGTGAAGAAGAATGCAACTATTGAGCCCTTGCACTAGAACATCCAGAATTTATTTCAGCAAGCAATGGTGACCTCCAATCTGGAAGCCAAGAATGAGATTCTATATCAAGCAGATATCCTCAATCAACCAGTTGGAAGATGCAACCCATGTAACCAAGAGAATTCTCCGAGACCTCTATCTGGAGGCTCAGAAGCATTTTATCCCTTTGAGTACTCTATCCATGGTTGGAGATCAACAGATTTAGAAACTTGTTGAGTCACAACCCAGTGATATTAGTGAGAAAATAATAAGTGATTTTTCAACTAATGTTTCCACACTTCTGGAATCATGGAACTCCTTTGTTTCTACATTTACAAGTTTTAAGAAGTCAACTCTTCAAACTGTTCTAGAGTTGGGTCCTTCGTTTGAAGGTACCGCATCTGAGCCTAGTGGAAGCCAACCTGCATAGGATCTAGAAGCAACAAAAACAGCACATTGAAACAAAGGTGACTCAATAGAATAGTAGTTCCTTCTTTTTTGAAGGAATAGCAGTTGCAAAGGACGTTTTGGACAAATATGCTGGAAATAGAGCACTAAAAAATCAAAGTGGCGGTGAAAAGTTTTGGAACTTGCACAATAGAATATAAGTGTGCGTATCAAAGAACTAGGAGTTGATTTTGATGCAGTCAAAGAAGAACCAAGGTAATGTCCCTAGGTATTGGAAAACCATGGATCAAGCGGGCAAGGTATCAAAGACTAGATCAAGTGAGCACGACTATAAAAGAAGACAGAAGGAAATGAGAAACAAGTTTAGATAGTGCGACAAGGCTCAGATCATGACAAGGATATAGACAATGCTTGTATATGTTGGGACTATCTTACAACGTTTAGTGTTGTGTAGTGTTTGATATCTAAGCTTGTAATGTCATGTTTCTATATTTTCTGTCAGTTTTGATACCTGCACGCAAGTTTGTAATTGCCACAAGTTGTAATGGTGATGCTATCATGTAACTAAACTCTGATGTTTAAAAATATATGGAGGATATGAATTTTGATATTTAGTTGTGTATTTTATGGGCCCTTTTAAAATTTTCTTCATATCTATACTTTTTGTTAAATGAATTATTCAAATGGTTGTAAATGAATGTAAGAATATCTGAGCAAGCTGCATAATTAGTCAAATATAGATCCCCTACATCTTTTTATGGTTCTGGCTTGCCTCACGTGAGATGCTCCTTTGATCCAAAAGGGGTGAAAGTGTTTGTGAAGTGCTAGACTATGTGGAAATCTTTATTGGCACCCTTGTCAAACCCTCAGTCAACCTCAATTAAACTTTTCTGCCAACAAGGATAATAGCTTTAAGAGTGTGCATTTAGCAGGCAAAATCGGAATTGGAAGCAGGTGTGGCTATGAAGTGTGACCAACAATTTGAAAGAGAAGCATCCAAACCATCATTGGATAAGGGCCTTATGAATCTTAGGCTACAGCAAGAAAGAGAAAAGAGATTGAATGGGAGTCTCATGAATATCTGAGAGATTTCAAATAAACTTTGAGATAGAAGAGTAGACATATCAAACGAGGCTAGAAATCCTTGTGGTTTTAAATACGAAAAGTTTTGTATGGATGCAGGTCCCGAGAATGACGAAGGTGTATAGGCACCTACAACTATTAAAAAGATAGACAAAGGTGAAGAAGTACCTCCACATAACATTGTGGGGAAACAAAATTTCAAACTTGTTACATGCGATCAAGGAGATTTCAATACACGGACAACCAATGTAGTCATTGGAGTACCAATGCGCTGGGAAATTTTTTCTTATATTGATATCCAAGAGGAGGAATGAATAAATTATCAACCACAAAATTTAGATGAGGTGCTCATGAATTTTGAAGAAGTTAAATTGATGGAAAAGTGGATTAGGGTAGATAGATTATCAAATTTCCAAAATTATTGTGTTCAAAAATGCAAGGGAGTTGAGAGAAAGAGAAAAATGTATCAAATAATAAAAAAATATTCCATTTAGAGGAGGAAGATGATGACAAGAATAATGTGTTTCTATCATATGACATGAGAAATGGAAGTAGTAAAATTTAGTTGAGGGCGGAGTTGGATGATGTGATTAACAAGACGTGGTCGTTGATGAAGAAGATGCCAAAGAGAATACATAATAAGAATAAAATGATAATCAGTGGCAGGAAAAAATTGATTGTGAAGCTTTACCTTATCAAGACATATGGGGTGCTACAAAATAATGTTTGGGATCCTGGAAGATTAAGGTCAACAATGGAGCAACAATGCAACCAGATATCAGGACAAACACAACATCATATATGGGATCTAGGAGGACTAAACAAATTAAAGGAACATGAATAGGAGGTCATGAAAAATTTCAACCTAGGGAGTCTAATCTAGGAGCATCAACCCCTAGGAAACCATTTTTATAAAAGCCATGTGGGTCATGGAATTTCCCAAGGGGGGAGAAATTTCTCTCAATTACAATTTGTGTAAACTATAAATAATGTGTTTTGATGTAAGTACATGTGTCCTAATTCTAGAAAGTATAAGAATTACTAAGTTGTTTTGGTTATATAGTATTATGAACAAATGGGCCTTTTGTAAAAAAGAAGAAAAGTGTCCAGCTTAGGTGTTAAGAAATTTTTAGATTAATGGACAGATGTCAAAACAGCCTTTATTTTATTAGGAAATATTTTGGAAAACAAAGAGAAATATATTTTCATGTAAAGAGTCAATTTGATAGACTGGAGAGAGATAATTGGTGGAAGTACGCCAATTAGTGAAGAGAGGCCAGAAAAAGGACAACTGAATGTAAATCAATCCAACTATAGGAGAGAAGCCTCATGTAAAATTCATGTACAATATGTGTACTTGACTAATAGTAGGCACAATTAGGGGAATTTTGAGGTGTAAAATGGGCCTCCTAAGAAAAATGAACAACCAAAATAAACTTTATAAGAACCGATAGGATTCAAGATGATTATGCCAACCATGAGGGATGATTCACCATTTTTGAGTTAAAAAGTAAAAATATTAAAAAATAATAAAATAAAATAAACTACTTTTTCGACTCATATTTTCAACTTATCTCCCAAAGGATTTACTCAAATTTCGAGCAGGAGTTCTCGTTGGATGCAAAATTTAATTCCTCATCCAAGGGGTACCCATGTTTCATACTTTGGATGGACTCTGCTACATGAAAAAATGTTATTGCAATCATGTTTTTCATGTATTTCTCATTTTTCATGTAGTAGGGTCCATCAAAAGCATGCAACATGGGCACTACTTGTATGAGGAATCAATTTTTTCATCCAACGAGTGTTTCTACTCGAAATTTGAGTAAACCCATAGGGAGATAAGTTGAAAATATGGGTTGAAATTTTTTTTTTTTCTTTTTTTCCTCCAAAATTCGATGATGTAATGTAATCTTATTTTAGTATTTCCACTATTATTTTATAATTTCCTTAGGAGGCCCATTTTATACTTCAGAAATTCCCCCAATGTGCTATTTCGACTATGCATGGCCAGAGACACCGAATTTAATTTTTACAAATCAAGGAAGAAGATCAGAAAAGGAGCTTGCGGAATTAGCCACAATAGGATGGTAAAGTTCCTATTTAAATCACATGGAGAAGGATTCTAGATTGTGTTCTTGTAGGCACAACAAGTGCAGTTAGAGAGGTAACAAGGAGAGGGAAGCCCAAGGCATATGAGAGCCACTATAGTCTAATCAATTACAAGAATTAACACCCATCATATCCCAAGCTAGGTAGTTTCATTGTAGATAAATAAAGGTAACAATTATACCAAAATATGAATTGAGGATTCAAGGTCACATTTCAACACTATTTGCATGTAAAGGCTGAGGAAATAATTGCATTGAGTGTAGTTTGAAGTCACAACAATATCTGAGACATTGCTTGGATCAAATGGATATATGAATATGCAGGGATATACATGTTTATATACAGAAAACCAAGAGATATCTTCGAATTTCATGATTGTGTCAATGCATTCAGTCTGAACTAAATCCTCCTTGTTCAATGCAATAAATGTAGGCCATCATCTGAATACTCAGATTAGTTTGTTGGTGAAGTGTAAAGGTATATGGGGCATGAAATAACAAAATTATTGTTGTATACAGATTCAAGTGTGATTATTAAGTGTTGTGGGACCCTCTTAGCCGAATCTGGGTATCTGGGTTGTTGGAGGAAGCTACATTGAAAAAAATCATAGGTCTACTAGATCAAGACAAATATCTGGGTCGATTTAGCTTTGTGTTGGAATTATAGACTATTAAACACCCAGACTAAATTACCTTGTGGACACCCTAAATCCACTGTATCCATTGATACCTACATTAAATTCATAGTCATTTATATGTAGACACCATAAAAATTGTTAAACAAAGGCTTATTCTTATTGGAATCCCAAGTTGTTACCCTTGGTCGCGTGGGGTAGTGATATAAGGCTGAAGCGACTTGGGGTTGAATCCTTAGCCATAGCCTTCAGTAAACACGAATGGGTATCGTGTATGAATATGAGAAAGGTTGGTTCATAAGGTGGGTTGTGCACATTTGTATGTGGGTGGTGGGTATTGGCCTTTAGGAGTTTAAGAACCAATCAAGGGAAACAAACATTCGTTTGAGGGATTACAAAAAGAAGTTGTTTCAAGGAAATGAGTGGGAATAAATCTAGCCTGCACTTCAGTAGGACAAGTGTTCAGGTTTGAGTGAGTTTCATTTCATGAATTTGGCTGTGGGATTTAAATATAGTGTGATCACAAACATAACCGACCGATCTACAGTCTTGATTATTAAATATTATGGGATTTCACCCAATCTGAATTAAAAGATGATCAAGTGGTCTAGAGCCAAGATGAGGCTTGTAATAGCCAAGCTATATCAAGGATATATTAGAGTGGCCAAAACGACTGCGTCAATTTGTAATCCTTTGATCTATTCTCTCGAGGGAGGCGTAAGACTATGCCAACATAGAAAATTAGCCTACCATATTTAGGGATTCTGTCGATATGGAAAAGGGTCCTCCCATATCTAAATATATAAAAGAAGGTGATGAATTGGTAAAGGGGAGAAGAATATCACTATCAACCATTATCTTCACAATTAGACATTCGTTCGAATAATAGTTAAACATGGCATTCACCTCAGATAACATCGTTACAACTATGTCTTGACATAATTGTTATACAACCCTCCAATATTATGTGGTAATTGGTAAGAGGGGATATAAAACCTACTAAAATAAAGTGTAATTAAGCTTAATTAATCAATCGATGCAGATGATACGTAACACTGACTAGCAATTAACCTTTTAAATGTGAATAAGTTATTATGTCAAATTTGACATTTTCATTTATGACAAGGAAGAGTGTGTATATATATATATATATATATATATATATATATAAAATTGAAAACATATTTAGTTTTAATTTACAATAGTCATGTTAGGAAAAACCTAACTAGGTCATAGAATCAATTTTCTATTGGTAATTTACAAGGCCCAGTTTCAGTAAGGCATGGTATTCTCATTCTATGTAGCTTATCTAAAGGAATGAGAAACCCATTAATAGATTTATTTTTTTTCATTGCAAGGGCATGGTAAAAAGGAGATTATATGTATTGTCGGGATCACGAACCACTGAAATAAGTGGTGATGTCTAAAGACATCATTGTTGGGATCATAATGCCTACTAAGAAAAATTGACATATATATTTTTTAGCCTTTAAAGAGGCTACATTAAAGATGAATACCATGGAAAAAAATATTGGTTTTCATAAACTTGGAGCTTGAAAACTATCGATAACTTGACCAAGTAAAGTTTACTCGAAACATCATAAAAATCCACTTGCCCTTTAAACTTGATACGAGAAGATTAACCTGGTCCAAATAATTCATCACCCATCTCACCTGAGATCTCACATTCCCCCCCATCCTAGGATATCAGTACACTTTGCACCCTGGTACATATCCTAGTACTCCATTCCACAACTTAATGACTCCATGCACCACTACACTTCATCTGTTCCTTATCAAAGTCTTATTTATTTGCGATAATAATTTATCTTTCTAAAAATGTATGCCTAAACAATAGGTCTTCCAACTTCCTTCATAAATGCACATGCCTTAGACCTAAACTCTTAGTTGTTCACACACCACTACTGTGGCTCTCACCACATGTTAGATCCTTCATTAGACTTCAAAGTATTGTCTCCATGTCCATTCTTCATATTATCCATCAAACATATTTATCTCTTGCTATATATTTCTACATACATACATTGACTTTGATTTTCAGACCATTTTGTTTGACCCCAGTTGTTATGATCACAAACCACCAGAATATGCGATGGTGTTTAAGGAAACCCTTGTGTTACACAGTAATTTGTCACTGTCCTCATCTCAGTCCCTCTGCTATATCATGTGTCAAATAAACATGTTCATATCTTCCCGCTCATGTAAGAATATTAAACAAATGCTCTCTGATGCTGAATATTGACCCTTTTCGACTAAGTTCCTGCATTGTCACTAGTAAACCCTTAAAGTCCACGAATGTTCTTTGTCATGTACTGTATCGTTGTGGCGTCGTTGCTAGTCCCCAGTTCATGACCCATGATGATCTAGATTTGGCTAATTATTTCAAACAATCGGCCTTCTGGATGTTTTTGGAGCTAGTTTTTGGGTCAGTTTGGGTCACCTTTCCAACTCTTGGATGGTGGTTCCACTTCTTGTGCAACCTCCCTTGAGGATAAGCTCCCTCTCCCTCGTTTCATGGAGGCTCCTCCTCCTATAAAATCACTCACCATTTCTGTGATCTGCTAGTTGCTGGTTTTTGGTTCTTTTGGTTGTACAGTGTTGTTGTTGTTTTTGAGTTTGGTAGATAGTTTTGGTGTGAGTGTGACAAGTGTGGGATTGCCACATAGTTTACAAGAAGGTGTGGAGTACCCTTAACCTTGTGTTAAAGCTTGTGAATGAGAGAGAGAGATATATTGTTATTTAGGAGACCCATCTTTGAGAGTGAATGCTTGAAGAAACACACTGGCTGGACCCTCTGAGAAGGCTTGCCACGTTAAGAGTTGGTTGTAAGCTTTGCTCTTGATTTATTGTTAATACAATCAATGATGATTTCCTATGTCTTGTATGTAATTTACTTGATAGCTCATGACTTCTTGACTTTATGAGTAAATAGATCATTGGTGTTTCTCGGTTACGTGCTCTGTTGTTTCCTTGTGGTGTTTCAGGTTGATTGCTCGTTAAGGTGAAGGAAACAGAAGCTGGAGAAGCACAACGAAACTTCATCAACCACTGGTTTGAGGTAGACCTCCAACGATGACTATTTAAGGGAATTAATTGTTGTTTTGTCCTTGTTGTGACTAGTCCCACTCTAGGGCTAGAGGGGTTGCCTCTGTCCGTAGAGGGAACACTTTCCTACTTCCCACCTTGCTTGGGATCTTAATGGCCACTGGGAAAAATTAGCATGGAGTTTTTCATACTTTAAATAAGGTAAATTGGAGATGTATAACATGGAAAAAAAACATGTGTTTTCATAACCTTGGAACCTGAAAACTATTGGTAACTTGACCAAGTCAACTTGAACCACCTTAACAATATGTAGCCCATTTAAGGTGAGACAAGTAAAATTTATTTGTCATGATTTTTTTATGATTTATCATTAGGTGTTCCTAATTAAATTCTCTCTCTCTCTCTCTCTCTCTCTCTCTCTCTCTCTCTCTCTCTCTCTCCCATTTGTAACATTGATATCATATCTTGGATGGCATGGTGCTTTTGGATATGTAGAAGATTGATACTTCATTTCTTGAATTTATAGAATTAAAACATGGGAATTATTGGTGAAATGTGATCTGAAGCACATATAATTGTAGATTATATCAAAGTATAATATTGATACCTAATCACTACCGGAATGTCTACATATGAAATATGTGCTTTTGTTGGTGAAACATCAACTGAGTGATGGTAGATTGAATCAAAGTAGAAGATTTAGACTTGATCACTGGTTGAATGTCTGGATATGAATGATAGGCATTTATTTCTGAAATGTGATATGACGAAAAAAATCATGGTGGATTGGATGAAAATAAAGGGTCAAGATGTAAATGTTAATAGTGATGGTTAATAGCCATGGAAAGTGAAGTTCTATTGATGGCAGTGACCATTCTAATTTCTTCATTTTCATGAAGACTACAAGAAATTTATGAAATGACATAAGATGGGTCACCTCTTGGGAAATGATGATGATGTGAAGGTACTCATTGTAGTGAGCACATGTTAAAAAGTCTTTGAAGAATGGGCATGGTGTTGAGGGTTGGTGAAGGAGCTAGTGTGTTATGGAAGTTGCAGTAGTGCATGAACACAATAGAGTGGTTAGTACAAGTTGTAATATCTGGAAATATGGAGGATGTATTCCCCAATATTGGTGTAATCATTCTATTCATATATATTATAAAACAATAGAATATGAAGTCATCCCTCTCATGGATAGAGAGGATGGAGGATCAAGTTGTGTAATGAACCACTGTTGGGCATGGAATCCCCCCAAGGCATGTTTTGGGGCTTAAAGCCAAAGTTTTGACCAAGTCCTTTGTAAAGACTCCGCGATTTGTGGGTGCGAAGCACGAAGTCATAATTTGTCCGCCCTTGTTTTTGTAATGTAATGTTGGCTTGAAAGATCTACCCATGGTCCACGGACCATGGGATTGTATAAATAGAGCGAGGCTCTAAGTGTAGAAGATAGCTAAGGAAGAAAGAAATAGAATAGAAGCATGATGAGTTTCAGAGTTTGAGTTGAAGTGTAAAGTGTGCCTTGGGTCGTAGAGTAGGAGAAGGCTCTGCAGCTGAGTGCGCAGAGGCCTAGTAGTCCGCAGTTGAGTGCCCGGACCCATGCAGCTGAGTGCACATGGAAGGTCTAGTATGTAACTATGGGAAGAATTATTAAAAATAAATTTTACCATATTTATGTGTATCTTTTCCTGTTTTATGTATTATTTGGTATAAATTGCAAGTGTACTGTTTATTTACTGTGCGAACACATATGAATGTGTTGTATAAATAAATATAACATAAGGCATCCAATTACACGAAGATAACTAACTGGTGTAGGAAGATAAGTAAATAGTGCAGAGCATTGCTCCAGTAGCACAGAGGCCCCATAACCCCTGGTTAGGGTTGTGCTAAGGTAAGTATATCAGGGTGTGAGGGACATGGAAGTCCGTGAAGTAACCTACACGAAGGGATTAATAGTTGGACCCACTCAAACCTCTCAAACATCTCAAGGGTGCAGAAACCTAGTTCCAGCACCTCCCCATACTACTTCGGGTGAAAGCTCAGTCCGTGCTCCATGGACTGTTGCTAAAAGGGCTAGTAGTATAGGGATTTGTTTGGCTATTTAACTCTGAACCTAGGTTAGGCCCCAACAAGCCAAAAAATGGTTTCGTTGCCAGGACCGGGATTTGAATAGAAATGTCTCATGTCGTATCACTGGAACCCAACTAAGAAAGGAATTGAGGATTCGTTGGATAGGAAGATTCACGAGTTCGCAGCGCAAGAGAATAGGAATCCGCGACAATCAAAACAAGAGTGGTTAGACTGCTACTTATACACAGAGATCTACAAAATTTTCTTCGCATCCTTCCCTAATGAGCTATACGAGTTGATCACGAAGCTAGCAGATATCCAAGGAAGGTGCAAGCTTGACAGACCTATTGTGTGGATTCCAGAATTAGTGCACAGATTGGAAGCATTAGAGGATAAGATCGTGCGTGCTGTTGATCACTGGCTCGATCAAATTATAGGAGGATTCATCACTGAGTTTGTGGTAGATACTTCAGTAAGCTATAGGGAAGCAGAGCGACTCTTCCTCAAAGGATCGCGAGGTAAGTACGTTAACTCTTTGAACACTTGGATTAAAATGCTACTGTGTGAAAAGCGGGTTATGTGAATAAATTGATGTTTGGGGCTACGCGTAGTGGGAGAGTCTACAGAAATGAAGGTAGTGCAGAACTAGAAACTAGCCCCTTGATTTCACCTCCACGAGGGGACGAGGGAGAGCCCACAAAGGTCTCACTAAGAAGTGCGATCAATTTGATAAGGCAGAGGATCCCACACATACCACCCCTACCCACACCATCTCTAGTTTCACCGTCTTCACCTCCATCTTCGCCCATACAACCTCTGCCACTACCCCGAGTCAATATGGAAAGGGCGATAAAGTTACCAGTGTTCAAGGGAATAGGAAATGAAGATCCGAACCAGTTTTGGTTCATGATAAAGGCTGTATGAGAAGCACAGGGAGTCATGGATGACAATGTAAAGAAGGTAACATTGGTCAGTGCACTGCAGGATTGCACGCTAACTTGGTACATTAAGCATTCCAACAACAATTTGAATGCGAGGATCATGGATATCAAAGTTGCACTAAACAAATAATTTAGTAGACTGAAGTCAGAGGCGCAATCGATCATTGGGTTTAAGGAAATCACAATGCTACCAGGCGAGACCTCTTGGGAGCTGGATCAGAGACTAAAGTGCACAACTCATGAAGCTAACATGATGTTGACGGATGGACAACACTGTGAGTGGTTTGTAGCATCGTTAACACCACATCTAAGGAACGCGCTATCACAACAAAGGCTAACAACTCAGGCTGAGGCCTTGGAGGTCACAATGAGACTGCACGAGACCCCGATACAGGATCCCAACATGGGAGTTTAGCAGATTCATGCGTAGTTGAAGAACTTGTGCCTTGAGATGCAGAGTCTGAAGCAAGACAGAACAACTCGCCAAGAAGTGCACAAAGAGGTATGGTGCATAAAGTGCAAGGGTTAGGGACACGACAAGGACCACTGCCCGGTGTTTGCAAATTACCTCACGGAAGGAGGACCAATGCCATTGAAACTGGAGGCACAAGTAGGACTGAGCATGACACCTACATTATGGTGCACGATTTGTCAAATAGGAGGAAAGCATGCTACAGATAACTGTCATTTATTACAGAAGTACACGCAGAATTCACAACAGTTGTTCTGTAATTTTTATAGATTAGTAGGACATGATGAGTGCACCTGTAGAAGTTATGAGCTGATGATGGATCAAACTACTACCTACAAAGTTTAGGTCTAAACGTGGCCCCTTGACTAGAATGCAGGGATGGCACGAACTAGATTTCAGGGGCACGGACGAGGCCGAGGTGGAGGAGGACCTCAAAGAGGTCGCAGAGAGCTAATATGTTACAATTGTGGAGGGCTAGGACGTTATGCCCGTGATTGTACAAATCAAACTTGGCCATCATGCTTTTATTTTACATTGTTTTATCATGAGACAGAGGATTGTCCCACACCAATAGTGAGGTTGCGCGATAAAGAAGCGCTCCAACCTCCCCCGACTCAGAACCTACAAATGATGAGGTATGAGCTACGTGAGGAAGACCCTAATGTGAATATTGTGCTCTGAAGTGTAATCACGATAGTGGATGACAAAGGCAAGCAGCTTGAAGAGAGTACATGGGTTCGCAAGGCTCCAACGAAAGAACCAGAGTTTGATTTGGAGCGCTTTAAGGAAACCTTCATGGAAGCCAGGAAGAGCTTCGCTAATTCCTCAACCTTAGGAAGCAAAGACAGAACAGAGCCAGAAATGGATCCATCGATGCTTACAACATTCCTGCAAACATTTGTGAAGTTGTTGTGCCACAACAAGCTATAAGGGGGCTACAGGAACTCATAAATAGATGCGTTGGGACTATGCTAGGAGAACCGCGAGTAGTTCAGAAGCTCGAAAAGCACACGACATGAATGGGAAGGGAAATGAGATTGACCGTGCAGATTGGAGAATATGAGATGGACCAAGTGATTCTGGATCTAGGATCGGATGTGAACATTCTGCCGAAGTAGACATTGGAGCACATGTGAAGGCCTACACTGCAATGGTCTCCTATCCAACTGTGAATGGCAAAGCAACAAAAGATCCTAGCTATGGGGAGATTGCAGGGAATCACAGTGGATATCGAAGGAGCAAGCGCGCTAGTAGAATTCAAAGTAATAGAGATTGTTGTTGACAACAATCCCTACCCCATGCTATTAGGAATAGATTGGGCCACTAAAATGAATGGGGTGATAAATCTGAAGAAGTGCAAGATAATTTTTGAGAAAATGTCTCTGCGTGTAGTTTTACCTTTGGACCCTACAGAAGGATCGTGCTATGTGGAGCCAGTGCGCGACTACGATAGCGACGACGATTTGGATTGCATCTACAAGATAACCACGCGAGAACAAGATTTGGTGAATTCAACCACGGATGGACGAATCTCATGGAAGCGCGAAAGATCCTGCACGTTGGATTCTAATGAAGAGATAGAACGATGGAAGAACTGGTTATACAAGGTAACCACGCTGAACTGTAACATGATGATGAGATCATTGCAATGTGTATCGATGGAGGTAAGGGATCTTCCTACTTATGATGGATTAAGTAAGGTAGATGACTTCCTGAATAGATTATAAAGAGAAGTGACAGAGCAGCAACATGTCGAAGCTTTGAAATGGGTATTGCACGCTATGCCCACGAGGTGGTGGGGTACCAACCAAGGAAGCTTCAGGGACTGGCACGAATGCAAGAGAACAATGCACATATGATTTGGGAAGCCTCAGATGCTATTAAAAGACAAGATTGAAGGACAAAACAGTCCACATGCCCACCTGTCCATATGGATACAGGCACATGGTATGAAACCTATGTGGATGCACACAGTCTTCGCATTAGGAGACACGGTCAGTAAGCATGTGCAGGCAAGTTAATGGCACGAATGACCCCTCTGGTTAGAACCATGGAGTATGGAAATACTAATGCATAGATGGTTATCTAGGCAGAATCGTTTAACGAAGTATGTGAAGCACTGAACAAGATACACAATGTGCAGTGGACTGATTGCGACATCTGCATACCAATGGTTCTATGGGCTTATAGGACCACATGCAAGAAATTGATAGCGTGTGCACCTCTGAGGCTAGAGTCTGAATTGAATGTTGTAATCCCCATGGAGCATAAAATTCCTAGTCTGCGTATAGCAGCATTGGCAGATACGATGGTTCAAGGAACCTTCAAAGAAGGCGTAGCGCAGCTGAACGAAGCAGAACACTTGGGACCTGATGAGAAATCTGACAAGGTGACATTAGGCTCCAAGAAATTATGAACAATAGGGTGTGATTAAGGGAAAAAAGTTCTCTCCTAGAAGCGGAAGCCAAGAAGCTTGAGGATGGGATCAAGAAGGATTTTCTCGATAAAGAACCTAGGATGACAAAGCATGGTGCACATGATCACATTGACAAATTTGGGGACTATCACCATGAATTGATCAACCTGATGCCTTGGATTGGACCACATATTACTAAATGGATCGACCATGGTGGCGCGCTTCAGATGATAAGATGCGCGATTCATTCAATAATGATACAAAGTGGGTATGTTCCAAGAAAAGTCATGGATGAGCGGATGAAACCCTATATAGGTGGTGCAGCCAGCTGAATAACTATAGGAGGTACAGTCTTAGCACTCCAGGCAGTTGAAAGGAGGCGTGAGACTATAAACTACTCTGCCCAGGGGTTGTGCGATGTTGGAGCTGTGCCCAAGCGCAAAGTGTCACAGTGTCCGCGCCTGCACAAGTGGGGTTGCGCTGCCACGCGGTTTAGCCGAAAAGTGATCATTGGAGTCACTATTATCGATGGGATGCTTGACTTGAGACCAAATGGAGCGGATGGCAGGCATTTAAGACACGATTTTATGGGAAAGATTTGGGAAAATATGCCGCCAATGGAGTATTAATGAATTGGATTTGGGGGGAACGGTCGAATTCAAATTCAAAAGGCGCTATAAATTACAAAGGGCTGCCCAACAAACAACACTTGGTAATTTGCAAATTGAGTTGTTGTATACCCCGCGTATTCTGAGCAAAGCCCTGTTTGCCTTGTGCCGAGCATTGATTGAGCCCCTGATTTTGCGAGTGATAGATTTCTAGACAGACACGATGGTAGCATCTGAGGAAGTTATGGAAATTGCATAGATGACCGTCGAAGAGGCCGCTCAGGCCTTGACTATGGGGGATGCCCTAAAGGTGCCAGGATTGTGGCAGAAATCCCTAAATCACCATGCATTCCGAGGTCAAAGAAAGACAAACATCTGATGGTTCCTGTATGTGTGTCCCCGCCAAACCCGCTGCGCACTAGGTTAACGATGAAGGAGAAAGGGAAAGCCATTAACTTGGAAACCGACAAGGAGGAGGAAGACCTAGAGGACCTTATCATTGAAGAGGATGAAGATGAAGGCATGGAAGTAGAAACTGAGCCTGTGCACCCTCCAAAAAAGTCGCCCCCCTATATCCCCCTGCGGAAGGGGAAGGGAAAAATGCCCAAGGATCTTGATGAGAGCAAGAGCTCTCTCCAGACCCCGCTCCTCCCAAACAACATCATTTTTGAGGGCACGCACCTAGGACGGGTTCCTAGCTTGAAATTTTAATATTGGGATCTCCCTGACCACGAGAAGTTCCCTCACCTAGAGACCATGTAGCTCATGAAGCCCAAGCAAAACACCACGGTGGGGGTTATCAAATTGGAGTCGCGAAAGTGGTTGCCTAGAATGGAAAAAGTAGGGTTACTAAACATGCTTTGGGTGCCTCATTTCCATCGTGCCCCAACAACATTTTTTGTCATCAGGCAGCTGCTCTGCGTGGGGCATGGTGGGTTTTTGTGGTTGGAGGAGCCCATCCCCATCATGGACCACTTAATTCATTGCATTACCTGACTTCCCTGCAAAGGAGAGGACCCTATAGACATCTCAGAGGGGAAGAGCAGTGACTTGGCCATTGTAGAGGCCATGAAGAAGAAATACAAACTAGAGAAAAAGAAAAGGGATAATGCCATATCTAGCATCAATAAAGAAGTAGTTAAAGTAGCGACCGAAATATTGGCAACTAAAGTTATGTGCGAGTACCGCGCAGACTAGGTACCCGTGCTAGTGGTGGTACATGCTGAGCGGTGCATGGAGGGGGTCCAGTTTAACTGGTATGAGTTCCTATGCAAGGAGTTCCTGGAAAATTGCCGTGAGGCCTAGGAACAAGGCAAAACATTCCACTATGCATGGCTTCTGCTGTCCATATTGCTCATGGCAGGGGAGTTGCCAGAGGACAGTCAGTTCCCCACAATTGAAAGGGATCTGTTTGAGGCCGCAAAGTATGCTTTGCTCTGGGCCATGAAGGACGTAAATCGAATTCACAACAGTAAGATATTCTGGGTGTTCATGGAATGAACATCATAATGGGGATTAAATGCAACCCGTGGTTATCACCCACTGTCTACAACAACCTGCATAGTTTTGCAGAGTTTAAAGTGGACCTCCATAGCATATACATTAGAGCACATAAGGACTCGACTAAGAAATGGAGCGAGCTACCCTTCGTAGCCACAGATGATGTAATTTTTGATGTACTGGAGACATGGCCGCAGAGTGGAGCGCCCTAAACATCATGGCAAGGTAGAAATCCACGACATAGATGAAGAAAGAGGAGGCTAGACTGCGCATGGCATAGAAAAGGCAAGAAATAGTGGTAGCAAAATCGTATGAGAGTGGGACACTGCACAGACAGTGACACAACAGAAAAGGGTCGCAATAGCAGTAGCAGCAACACAGGAGGCAACCAAGAAGGTGCGCGAGGGCCAGAAGTCACCTTCGCATGGGCAGGAAACAGAGGAAGAGGAGGGCGACGTGGACCCAAAAACCGTGTTAACACAACTGAATCACTAGCGCCCAAGTAAGTGGACGGGGCCACACAAGAATTTCAAGGCATAAAAGTTGTCTATTGACCCGATCACCCTTACTGAGGGTGATCTACACGACATCAGCGAGACGATGCATGATGTCACCTCCGAGGCCCTCCAGAACTTTGCACAAGAGAACTAGATTGTGCTGGGGGCCCTCAGAGCATAGCTGCAGAATTTACATGTGCACACTCCTAAGGCTGGTACCCTCTCGACTAGCCTTATAGTAGAGACAATTACAGCAGAGCAGATGCTATGCACCTGGAAATCAAACACCATTGTGCTACCAGGAGGGGCACCGGTCACCACAAATGAGGCCGACAGGCTTACAATTGGCGCACTCAAACGTATCACGATCAAGATGGCTACACTCCCATGGGAGATGCTATACATTCTACATGATGGGGTTATATTAGAACTTCGGGCTAGGGAGAGCCATGCACTACAAGTACTAAGCGAGCAAAAGATCAACATGGAGCAGTTGAGCTTGTAGTGCGACAAAGTGGTGTCGCATAATAGGTAGATGGTACGGGTACTAGAAGAATCCTATCAGATGATCCTTGAGCTGGCCATCCTAGCAGACGCACCCGCAGAGACATGCATCCACCGACTAGTAGCAGTGGTGCGCAATGCGTGGGAAGAAATGACTAAGGTTCAACTAGAGCTAAACCTTTAGATAGCAGAGTTGTGGTTGAAGGCGCAGCTGTCCACCACTCCAAAAGTAAGAGAACAATGCACCAACGCTATTGCATCAGGGATGGAAGAGATTGGCAATGTAGTAAGGGACTGCACCAGAATGTTGGAGGAGTCATTTGAGGTCCTCACGAATCTACAAGAGGACCCCAACATCCAGTGCTTAGAGACAGAGGCGCATGAGATCCAGCAGCAGTACGACATTGTCAAAGGGACCATGCAGACAGTGGCCCTCACTCAGAGGGTTGTGTGAATGCAATAGGCTAACGCGCTAAAAGAGCAAGTGGACGCCACACGACACTGAGAAGCAGTTATGAAGGTGCATGTTTAGCCTTGGATTGAAGAGGCTTTCACCACTACAACAAAAATTGACGGTAAGCTCACACAAATGCAGGGGACACAGGAATGGATGTAAGGAAGCAGTTCGGACACCGCTGTCTCAGAACAACGGGTGTAGGAGACTCAGCAGGCAGTGGCTCAGTTCGTTGTGAACCTAGCAGCGGTTCAATCAGAGTTGGAGGGACTTCACGCGAAGATCTCTGCACCGACACAGTGACTCGAGGGTGAGTCACGATGTTTGTGTTGGGGGCCTGTTGCACATGGAATCCCCCCAAGGCATGTTTTGGGGCTTAAAGCCCAAGTTTTGACCAAGTCCTTTGTAAAGACTCTGCGATTTTTGGGCGCAGAGCACAAAGTCATAATAGAGTCACAGGGTTGTCTGCCCTTATTTTTGTGATGTAATGTCATCTTGAAATATCTACCCATGGTCCGCGGACAATAATTCATATAAATCAAGCAAGGCTCTAAGTGTAGAAGATAACCAAGGAAGAAAGAAATAGAAGAGAAGCATGATGAGTCTCAGAGGTGTAAAGTGTGTCTTGGGTCGTAGAGTAGGAGAAGGCTCTGCAGCTGAGTGCGCAGAGGCCTAGTAGTCTGTAGTTGAGTGTGTAGACCCCTGCAACTAAGTGTGCAAGGCAGGTCAAGTCTGTAACTGTGGGAAGAATTAATAAAGAGAATTTTTAACATATTTTTGTGTATCTTTTCCTGTTTTATGTATTATTGGGTATAAATTGCAAGTGTACTATTTATTTGGTGCGCAAACTCATATGAATGTGTTGTATAAATAAATATAACAAGAGGCATCCAATTACATGAAGATAACTAACTAGTGTAGGAAGATAAGTAAATAGTGCAGAGCATTTCTACAGCAGAACGGAGGCCCCACAACCCCTGGTTAGTGCTGCACAAAGGTAAGTATATTAGGACGCAAGGGACAACGAAGTGCGTGAAGTAACCTGCATGAAGGGATTAACAGTTGGACCCACTCAAACCTATCAGACATCTCAAGGGTGCAGAAACCTAGTTCCAGCACCCCCCCATACTTCTTCGGGTGAGACCTCAGTTCGTGCTCCACGACTGTTGCTGAAAGGGCCACTAGTATAGGGATTTGATTGGCTATTTAACTCTGAACCTAGGTCAGGCCCTAACAAGCCAACAACCACTTCAATAGTTATGAAGGTAGCAAGTGCACTTGTATGATAACTTGAAGTTAATTAGTTGTAAGACATATTATTCAACCAAATATGTTGTAGAGAAGTGGGGCATATGTATTATTAAGTTGTGGAATGGATCATTTGAATCTGTACGAGGGTGCTATATGTACTTATATGTTATGCTATCTTGAGGGGAGAATGTGAAATCTCAAGATATGAGATGGTTGATGTAACATGTACTGGAAAACGAATCCTAGCAAGATAAAGGATACAACAACTGAGTATCTCCCATGGATGGAAACATTTTTATATGGATTTTAACAAAGATATTGAGAACAAATTAGTCTCAAAATTCACATTTAATAGGGAATTGCTAGGATAAACTTCACTTTGTCCTATAGTAAAATTACCTAGTGTATTCTCATTTCATGTGGCTAAAA